>CM040125.1:47293023-47679970 GCA_022559845.1 Amorphophallus konjac
TTGGATTGTTCACCACTATGGGGTGGGGTATGGGTTCTTCTTCCAAGGAGGTGAGAGGGGCTTTTGAGGGTGTGGTGATGATTGGGGCATGGTGTATCCGGGGTGGTAGGTAGTGGGAAACTTGGGTTAGGATAGGTGAGGGTAGTAGTGGAGGCTTTGGTGAGAGTTGGATTGGGGTAGGGAGAGGAAGATGGGTGGGTTGAAGGGGTTTGGGTTGATTTGTTTTGGGAGGAGTGTCCCTTTTTGGGGGTGATGGAGAGGTAGTGGTGGGGGTTACCATGGGCTTAGGTGGAGAGTTGGCCATGGGGCCCAATTGGGTATGGGGACCTATGGTTGTGGTGTGGACTTGGAGGTGGGGTGTAAATGCAGTGGTTGGGGTGGGAGAGATGGGAAGTGGTAGGGAATGGGTGATTGGGGTCTTGGATTGACCGGGTGGGGATGAAGGAGTTGAAGTGCTCCTTGGGCTTTTGTGATTTGAGTAGGAGGGAGAGGGTTGGAGAGTGTAGGTTTTCCTAAGCTTGACCTTCATCTCATCCCAAGTGCTAATGGGGGCCTCCCTGCGGATCCTTCTTAAACCTTCCACAACTAACCAATGAGTTTTAGCTTGTTTGGAGAGGTGTGCCTTGGCTAGCCTCATTCTCCTTTCTTCGTTCAAGGGGCAACTTTTAAAGAATTGGTCTAGGGAAATCTCCCAATATAGGTAAAGGCTTGGGCCGTTGGATCCATCAAAGGCGGGGGTTTTGATTTTCAAGTGTTCTAAAAATATGGTTTCTAGATTTCCCCAAAGGTCACTCTCATTCACTCTTGGTGCACGGCTATTTCCTTCAAGTCGGTCGAGTCGAGTCATGATATCTTCAAGCCGATTAAGGACATTAGGTAGGGCTTCTATGATAGAGGTGTTGCTACCCACTTTGTTGGCAATGGAGCTTCCATGAGGATTTGGGCTTCTTGGGAAAGTTGATGGAGATGGATATGACGGGTATGAAGTGGTCATTCTAGTGGACATGGAAGATGCAACCGAGGACTCTAAATGCATAAACATGCCCTACGACCAACTTGTGGAGAGACAAGTTGTGAACTTGCTCTGATACCAATTGATGTGACACAACCTAGGACTCAACAAGCAAGCACAATTAAGCATTCAAAACGGACCGATAATAGCAACCGCTCACCCGATGCTCACTAAGACCCGGGGTAACTTGGCAATGCCAAGGGGAGGTTGTGTGGGCTAGGCCCTTACTGGTAGAGGGCCAGCAAGGCCAAGGTTTGATTCCCCAAGGGTATGACTGCCCAAATCAAGGGTCCGACGAAGTGCCAAAGGGCACGGGTTCCACTCTCTTCCCACGATGATCACTTATAGCAAATGAGCTTAAGGATCGGGCTCTCGTCACGGCCAGCGGAGTTTATGAACTAATATTGAAAGAACAAGCATGAATTAGAGCAAAGTTTTGGAGCACTCACTCGACCGGTTTGAAGAAATCGGTCCCGCTCGGAGACGAGGGCGAGCAGGGAAGCGTGGGTTCCCCACACGCCGCGCCGGGTAGCTTGACCTGTTTAAGCTATTACAACACTACACCCCATGCAAGGGGGGGATCGTGGGGAAGGGAAGATGATAGTTACATCCAAACACTACCTCCACACAGGGAGGGGCTTTCAGCCGGCCAAGCGGGGAGGGGAATTTGAGAAGGAAACACCGAAGATGGGAGATTGCCGATTCTGCTCAGTTCTGTGGGTGCTGACAGGAGACTGATGAATTGAATTCTGAAACTACTACCGAATTTTTTTGTGGACGAAACCACCTGGAAAATCTTCATAGTAGGCCGGGGAAGTCGTCCAAATTTTATTAATTTCTTCTATCGTTGATGCTGGTCTGGGTGGAGGCCCGAACAGGGAGGCAGATTCTCGAACTGACAGCTCCTGGTTTCCAACAGCAGGTTGCAGAGGTTGCCCCGATAGCTCCCGAACTCAGAATCGAGCACCGTTGGAGTCGTTGGAACCGTGGATGAGTCTTCTTCGCAGAAAAACTAACGGTGAAGCCAAACAATGCCGGAGAAGACCAGGAAACTCTGAACAATGACAACAAGTCGGTGCAGACTGTGGGAAGCAGAACCGCATGGCTGAGGGAGAAAATTGATAACTCCTGCTACAGGATGCCGAACGGAGTTCTGCTTCTTGATTCTGAAAGTAGACAGAAGGAGGAAAAACTTTACAGAAGGGCTCTTATCTTGATTCACACTGGATTTGTTGTGGCAGAGCTTCCACTCACGTTGAGGTGCTCTGTCAGGAGAGCTTCGCGCAGTCGAGGGAGAACGGCTCTCCCGGGCAGAACGGTGCTCGAACAACAACGAAACCACTTCTGTTACGAAGAAGATAGGCAGACGCTTCCGACGATAGCTCTTGGACCTCCAGGGACACCAGGGGGAAGACGGGGGTCGCTGCTGCACTCCACTGGTTCTCTGCAGGCTCTCAGCCAAGGTGGAGGAAGGGTGATGGGGTGGCTGCTCTTGGTAGAGTGGAGTGGAGGGAAGGGGATGGGGGTGGCCTACTCAATGGGGAAATGAGTTGGGCGACTTTGGGCTATGGAGGGAAGGGGATATTCAAATTCAAATGGTCTTGGGAGGTGGAAGGTTGCATGGGGGAGAGGGAAGGGTGCTTGGGAAAGGGATGAGGTGGTTGGAGGGTGGCTTAGTGATTGGGGATGCTCCCTTGGGACTAGGGGTGGAGTAATGGGATGTGTGGGGAAGGGGAGTGGCCTTTAATGGGGGTAGGTGGGAGAGTGGTGGTTGGGAAGGGAGGAGAGAGAAAAATTTTGAAATTGGGTGTGGAGGAGAGAGAAAGGGGAGTGAAAGAGAGAGATTAAGAGAGGGATGGGTGGGATTCTCTCCCTAAGGCTTCTCACCTCACTAATGGATTCACTCCACCATAAAAATAAAGATAGAACTCACAAAATGGCATTTTTTTTCATTCATTGATTCATTTGTTGAAATGGAGGGAATGGGGTCCTATATATAGGCAACCCACATTTCTACAAAAGTCCCTGACTCTTACTACAATGACCAAAGACCAAGGGGGTAGGGGCGCCCCTGGGCCTAGCCCAAAGAATTGTGCCCAATAACCGTTCTAAACAATCTAATGACACTTAACCTAGGGGAATAAACAAAAGACCTAGGGACATGACTCAAATAAAAGGGAAAATACATCAAATGACTCAAATAAAAATTACATAGGACTCAAAATTAAATAACTAGACCATGCCGGATGCAACCGGGGTGAGGAGACGAGCTGTGAACGTGGGAATGGGGGGTGATGTCCCCATCACAAATGCCTCTCCTATTCTCCAGCCAATAGAACTCCGAAAGGGACAATCATCAAAGTGCCGTCGGAAATCCTTTAACACATCCTTTTCGACCCTCGTCATCATCGACGAGATCGGTCGATCCCTACCCTCAACTTGGACCCTACGTCCCTGTTGACAACCCCATCCTTGTTTCGGCAGTAACATATGCTGACGAACAAACCCTTTTTGACCCTCGTCATCCTCGACGAGATCGGTCGATCTCTACCCTCAACTTGGGCCTTACGTCCCTGTTGACAACCCCATCCTTGTTTCGGTAGTAACATATGCCGACGAACAAACCCTTTTCGACCCTCGTCATCCTCGACGAGATCGGTCGATCTCTACCCTCAACTTGGGCTTTACGTCCCTGTTGATAAACCCATGCTGACGAACAAACTCTTTTCGACCCTCGCCATCATCGGCGAGATCGTTCTATCTTTACCCCTAACTCAGATCCTACATCCTTGTTAATAGACCATACCCCTTTGCTCGACATCTAACCCGTGTCGACGAATCGAAACAGGATTCGATCCTTGTCATCATTGACAAGGCCAGTCAATATTTTTGCGGTTCAGTTTTTTCACATCCCGAATCAAAAAAAAAGAAAAGAAAAATGGGGTTAAAAATAGAGATACCCCGCCAGACATGCTCCTATGATCAGGACAAGTGCAAAAATGGCTATAACCCAGCTGTGGCGAAAACCCGAAAGGGCGTCGCGGGCAAAATCGGGTACCCAGCTGCGTGAAAACCCGAAGGGGCGCGCGGGCAAAAGCAAGAGGGGGCTGGCTTCGGCGAAAACCCAAAAGGGCGCTTAGGTCAGTAATGTGAATAAAAATGAATGATGAATAGTGATGAACCATTCTCCGTCTAGAAGGCCATTTACAAGGTCGAGGCAGAGTCTTCATCCGATATCCCACTTACATACATCTATCCTTACCCGATTTTTGTCATCATCGGCAAGACCGTCTACCCTTTCAACCCTTGTCACCATCAGCAAGATCGATCGCTACCCTTTCCGATTTTTGTCATCATCGGCAAGACCGTCTACCTCTTCGACCCTTGTCACCATCGGCAAGATCGGTCGCTACCTTACCCGATTTTTGTCACCATCGGCAAGACCGTATACCTTTTCGACCCTTGTCACCATCGGCAAGATCGGTCGCTACCCTTTCCGATTTTTATCATCATCGGCAAGACCGTCTACCTTTTTGACCCTTGTCACCATCGGCAAGATCGGTCGCTATCCTTACCCGATTTTTGTCATCATCGACAAGACCGTCTACCTTTTCGACCCTTGTCACCATCGGCAAGATCGGTCGCTATCCTTACCCGGTTTTTGTCATCATCGGCAAGACCGTCTACCTTTTCGACCCTTGTCACCATCGACAAGATCGGTCGCTACCCTACCCGGTTTTTGTCATCATCGGCAAGACCGTCTACCTTTTCGACCCTTGTCACCATCGGCAAGATCGGTCGCTATCCTTACCCGGTTTTTGTCATCATCGGTAAGACCGTCTACCTTTTCGACCCTTGTCACCATCGGCAAGATCGGTCGCTATCCTTACCCAGTTTTTGTCATCATCGGCAAGACCGTCTACCTTTTCGACCCTTGTCACCATCGGCAAGATCGGTCGCAATCCTCACCCGATTTTTGTCATCATCGGCAAGACCGTCTACCTCTTCGACCCTTGTCACCATCGGCAAGATCGGTCACTACCCTTACCCGGTTTTTGTCACCATCGACGAGACCGTCTACCTTTTCGACCCTTGTCATCATCGGCAAGATCGGTCGCTACCCTTACCCGGTTTTTGTCACCATCGGCAAGACCGTCTACCTTTTCGACCCTTGTCACCATCGGCAAGATCGATCGCTATCCTTTCCGGTTTTTGTCACCATCGGTAAGACCGTCTACTATTTCGACCCTTGTCACCATCGGCAAGATCGGTCGCTACCCTATCCAGTTTTTGTCACCCTCGGCAAGACCGTATACCTTTTCGACCCTTGTCAGCATCGACAAGCCCGGTCGACTACCCTCTAACCTTGGCCTCCCGCCCTCATTGATCAACAAAGCATAATCGCGTCTACAGTTGACCCACGTCGATGGTTACAACACGCCTCTCATCACCAGCGGCAAGGTTCGCTAGGTGCATATGTCTACGCTACCTATGTCCCACCTTGGCAAAGGCCCTGTTCCGGGAACGGCTGCGTCACGGTGGAGCGAACACCTCACCCCTTCCCTGAAGGCGTGAGCGCTCTCCTGCGCCATCGGCAAGTATCCCCAGGTTCGGGTGATCGGCCAGAAGAGATAAAAGAAGGGAAGAAAAGAAGTCGTGATCGAGACGACGAAAAGAGATATTTTCATTTAATAAGAATTGGCGGAACACATTTCTTTGGCCTGGGACATCCCCCGGGGGTACATAAGCTCCAAAGATAAAAAGGAGCAAGATTGGATGCAACAAAAAAAAGAAGAAAGCAAGGTTACGACAAAGAACGCCGGAAGATATCTGCCAACTCCAAGAGGCCCAGTGAGGAGTGTCGGGTCAATTCTTGCAACCGTGCCTCAGTAGCTGTCAGCTACGATAACCTCTCGTCCAATGAGGCAAGTTGTCCTTCGGCCAGATCAGCTTCCTCTCTTGACTGGGTTTCCAGGCGCTTGCCTTCCCGTAGTTCGGCTTCGACCTCGGCAAGCTCAGCACGCAACTCCGCCTCCCGTGCCCTGAGGAGCAGCTGGCGTTCTGAGATATTGCCGGCAACGTTTCTCAGCTGTTCCACGGTCACCCTCAAAGAAGAAGCAGCAGTGCGGCAATCTGCCCTCTCCAGCTTCACAACCGCCAGCTGATCGGAAACCTCTCGGCTCAGGAACTCCCGCCTGTTGGCGTGCTTTAACAGCATTAGAACTCGCGGGGTCCAATCATCCATTGGGCAGCCGAATGCTAAAAGCGATCGGGAGAGATGATCTATCAAGCTTCTCAGCTGCATATAAGTCAGGCCCGGAGAGGCTAACATGGCCCGCTGGAGATTATCCAGAGACTGCCATACCATGTCACCGAAGAATTGTAGGCCCAATGGCGAAGTCTCGGGGAGCTGAAAGTCTACCCTGCTATCTACCTCGGCCCAAATGTCATCGGCCACCCGAGGGACGTCGACGGCATAGTCTGCACGACGCCCACACCCGACCTGACTATTGCAGCTGCAGCAGCTAAAGGGGCCTCCATGGTGACAACTTCTTTGCCCGCCCTTTGGGGTGAGGCTACAACAGCCGTATCGGCAATGAAAGGCGCTTGTTCCTCTTGAGCAGTCTCACTGGCCACTAAAAGAGGAGAGCCCTCTATGACCGACAAATTAAGCTTTAATGATATCGGCCTCGTCTGAAATAATTTCTCTTACTTCTATGTCGGAGGACCACTTGGCGATGGTAATAATTCTGCACCGGCCACCAAGGCTTGAGCCCTTGCAACCCCGGTCGGAGCGCCACCTTCGGCCGTCATGCCAGGCTCTCTTGAGGTCGCTGCAGCAGCATAGGTCCGTGGAAGCCGCTGGGCAATGGGCCGCACAACTGGTGGGAAGGCCGACTGACCCATATCCACGTCTGGAAGGGGTATGCGGATCATTATAGCTGGCGGTACCACCTCATCCTGCATTCCATATATGTACATCAGCCAGTTGGCTTGAAAATTAAAAGAAGTGTTGCAAGCGGGAATCATGATACTTCCTACCTCAACCGGCACTACATTTAGGCCTCCAAAAGTGGCCTCTGAAGATTCTGGCCCTTCCCCTGCAGTCGGGTACGATGGCCCGTACTCGGCTCCCAATGGCCTCGGAGGGCTAAACATTGGCAGATCGCTCTCGTAAGTTGAAGAAGCCCCGACGTCCTCAGCCTCGATGTCGACCATGGGGAATCCCTCGTCATCGCTGGAGCCGCCGCCATAATCAACTTGTTCAGAGAAGGATGATTCTTCTGCTTGTTCTCGGACCTCCGGCACCTGAGCGGGAACCGCGCTAGGCCCTCTATCCAGAACCCCCTCAGCAGTCTCCGTCTCGGGAGCATCCATCGGCGGAATATCCAGGGGCCAGTCCCTTGGAATCCCTTGCTCTCTGATGGCAACCCCTGCCGTAGCACTGACCTCGGGGAGCAGTGTGGGGCGAACACCGACTGGAATGGAAAGACAATAAACAGTCAAGACCCGACTGAAACCACAACATGCCGCTAAGCTCTATAGGCATGCTGCAAATTACCTTCCATGTCTCGATGGGGTGTCGGTGAAGGCAAGTCACCCTCAGCCGAGGCCGAGGGGGCTTCCTCCTCTCTCTCCCCAACAGCAGCTCCGGTTGCCGCCTCCAACCCAACAACGGCGGAGGTAGTGCCAGCAGCCACTAAAAGGAAGGATGATCAGCCAGGGCGGCGGAAATAAACAAACAAGCCATGCAAGAATAAGAAGTCACCTTCGCCCTCGGGCCCTTGCGTCCAGGCGGCCTCAAATTCGGAGAATGACGGAACCCGAGGAAGGGGAACCGTGGACTCCTCTTCAGCAGCCTTCCTCCGACGTGCCCGAGTAGCGCGGGACTCTGCCCTCTTGGCTTTCTTGGCCCTACTGATGGCCTCCTTGACCTGGGACCTGGTTCGCTTTCACGAATCCCCAGGGGGTAATGGTGTCGTGGTCGGAGTTGGCTCTGGAATATTAAAATATGAAGGCTTCTGCGCCTTAGATATCAACTCCCTACAGTGTCGGGTCGCCTCCATAGAAAGGCGAGTTGCAAAAGCACATAAGTGAGAAGATGCACACTGAATATAGAAGAAGCAGCTTCAGGGCTGAAGAAGAAATCAAGCATTACCTGGCAGCCCGGTATATCAGGGACTAAGCGACCAGTAAAGCAGTGCTGGCGCCTTGTCCCGGGAAGCCGCCTCACGGATGAGCCAGCACACATCACCAATTATTTCACTTTTCTCCGTCAGTTGAGCCAAGTCCTCATGGCCACGGGATGACAAGTGATGATATAAGCTCAAGTGGTCGAATCCCCAGCCGTCGACATACTTGAAAGATATGAGGAGCTGATGGTCCCGGATGGCTTCTAGTGGACCAGAAATTGAAAGCCCATGAGAATGAAGCAGGGCGAATATCCAAGGGGTGTTGGAATATAAGTCAGCCCGCCTGTCTTCCCTCCTGATGAAGGTCCGATAGGGATGAAAATAGTTGATTTCTGGGCGCCAGCTCGCCACACTAGGAAGAGGTTCTTCCACCGGAAGGGGGATTGTCTGAAGAGCAATCCGGTCACTGCTAACCCGGCACAGCCCCCAGAGAGTCTTGATATAATCATCCCTCTGGATCTCTGGCATCTTCGGGTCGGCTCGGGACGACTTGCCCTTCGCAGCTTTCCTGGCTTCTACATATGCCACCTCGGTGTTGGACCAGAACTTCAGCTTCTTCAAATAGGATGGATCAACATCCAAAACAGGCTCCCGCTGTGAATCTAGGAAACGACGCTCGGCGCTATGCCAGCAGTTTTTCCGGAAGTTCCGATAGAAGCCCGTTCGCGCATTCCACCACCTGATGAAGTCTGGAGTCACTCGGGGCAGACGGGCCGGGGTTGGCACCCTGAATGACACGTCCTCCCGACGATGGAAGTAGTCCCACCACCCACGGGCTTCATCCGTAGTCATCTGACCAGCTCGATGTCTATTCGGCAGATTGAATCGGGCTGAAGAAGAAGGAATTTTCTGGTCGTACCCAAAATTTCGGCCAAAACGAAAGGGATAATACAGCTCCAGCCACAGTAAGCCGCTCTTCCTGAAGACAAGAACACTGGGATGAATAGACAGCGCCCACTCAACCAGTTCTGACTCCAAGATGGGCCTTGTGCTTTTTGACCCAGTTAGCTGATGAATAAATTCCTCTGTCTCAAATAACGGCATTGCCACATCCTGTTGACAAGAGGGCTAGAGCTGGCAGCCAAGCTCCAAAAGTGCAGAACGCCAGGGGAATCTGTTGGAACTGTAGTCAACTTCCCCCGAATGGCGAAAAGCTGATCCGCAGTGAAGACGGTTCGGCACTGGCAAATTCGATCATCCGCGGCAAAGGACGATCTGACTGCATTGACCGGGGAGCTGCTTCAGGAAATAGGGTGCAGACCCAGGCATTAAAAAAGTGGATGGGACCAACTGTCCGTGAATTTCTGGGGATGCGAGACTTGTGCAAATCCCCCAACATTTTATATATGAGGCACAGAGCCACAGGGCACAGGGACAGCTTCGTCCCCCAGGCCATTAAGCAGGCTGGGTAAATAGCCTCCGGTCTGACTACTGTCTTGTCCCCTTGAGGAGGGCAAACGAACAAAGCCAATAAGTCAGATACGCAGCACAATGTGTAACTGCGTCAACTCCTGTGGGATTCGGGCCGACCTGCCGCCCTCTCCCTGAGGCAGCGGGATATGTCGCTTGGCGTCGAGCCCTTTTCTTCCGCGCCACTGCCGTCAGAACCACCGTGGGGAAGTCCTCGTACTGCTGCTCCCCACCGAAGAAATACTAGAGCCACGTGCCCATCCGCACGCGTCTCTTTTCGCCAGGCTTCCTCGCCTCTCGCGAGTCAAGCGTCAGGCGCAGCAGGGTGCGATATGCCTTCATCAGATAACGGTAGGCGAAGCCCGTTAAATATCTACCTTCCCCATCCATCTGGTCTTTCAGCCAGTCTGGAAAACAAACTTCTTCATACGGTTCCCCGTCTATGGGCAAGCCGCTCAGCTGGGAAAGACTCCAGAGGTCCAGTGAAGTCTCGCCCTCTGCAGTGTAAAAAGTGTTGTATTCTGGGCAGAAGACTTCGATCATCCCGCAGCACAGACCTCGGGAGATCGGGTACCTGTACCGTGAAGCATATACACTCTGGTATACACCCGCATGCACCAGGATGGGGGCGTACTGCCGCAACACAAAGTCTGTGAATTCAACTGCCCCCGGTCTGAAGGCATGAGCGTCGGTGGCTTTGAGCTCTCCAAACCACCCCACTGAAATCTGATGTTTGAACCGGACCACCAAGCAGTCTAAAAGAAAAGGCTCGTCTCGGTATCCCCAATGAAGCGGGGCGAGGAATAAACCGTATACGGGCTTCTCCCTGTCAACACGTCCGGCAGTTTCATTCCAGCGAGCTGGGGTATACTGCGGCGCTCTCGTCAGAATCCCAGCCTCGGGGGATAACTCCTGCACCCCGAGCACGGCTCCCCACTTTCTGGGCTCCCCCGGGATATATATAGGCATGCCCTGAGTGACTGACTCGGCCAAACTATCTCTCTCCGCCAGTAGGGCTCCCTCGGCTCGACGGACGAGAATTAAATCACGCTTCCCTCCAAGGTTGAAGCGCTCAAGGAACGCCATCAGATGCTTGTCCTTAGGATGGTCGAGTCTGACGCCATCCCTTCGATCATACTGGAAGTGGTTGCCGTCAAGAATCAATAAGCGGCCGGTGTCGACGGTGTCGGTCTCTGAGTCCGAAGACTCAGCAACCACAGCTATCTATCGAGGCCCCCGATCAAGGGAATGCACATTCCCCCATGTCACAACAACCTGGGATGCGGAAAAAGATGATCCAGATGCCATATTATCTGTAAAAACAACGCCCAGAGGTGAACAAGCAAAGTCAGAAATCAGTTGACCGCAGCAATATTTCTGACAAAATTCCGGCAGCATCTCCCCAGCTCGGGGATTTGCCGAAAGAAAAGCGGAAGCTGTCCACAGAGGGAGCAGCCCCTAAAAGTAGCCATAAGCATTAAGCTAAGGCCGAATGGGACACCCGAGGGGTTTAGCTCCGAGGACAAGTCCTACGAGGAGCCTCTCGGGGCCCGAAGAGCGGGTTCAAAACGCAAAGCACATCACCGACTCAACTCACCGGCTCACCCGAACCCGGAACCCACTCGGCGCCGCGGAGGGAGAAAAAGGGAGGAGAGAGAAAGAATTTTCGCAAATGAGAAGTTGTGAAGAAAAAAATGAAGAAGAAAGGCATTTATAGGGGGGGCGTTTTAAGACTTTTGCGCGCCACTTTTAGCGGCGCCGTTTCAATTCCAAAAGCTTAGGGCGCGCCGGATTTAGCCGCGCCGTTTTAACCAATGAAGTAAGGGGCGCGCCGTTTTAAGTGATGCCGTCAAGCTTCCTGCCTCGCCGGATTAACGTCCGAAGCCGGAATTAAGTGCCATTCGAGCTTCTGTCAACCAAACGAAGCTCATCCGTAGGCCTTGCCGCATTCCTGCCTCACTTGCACCGCCTACGTCTGGGGGGCATTTGTTGGCACTCAAAATATGATCCTTCAGCAACTAAGCCGCAAAGACGAATGATACGGCCCACTGAAGCGCAGAAGCCGATGAAGACGGGCTTACTGAAGGCTCTTCAAGCTGCCAGAGCCCCGAGCCACCTTGAAGGGAACACCGGGGACTTCACCTTAGGAGAGTCGGAATGAACCTACAACCAACCGGCAGCGCGATCAAGCCTGCCCAATGATCCGGCATCGACCTCGTCATGCCGCTACCCCACATCCGTCGCCCGACCAAGGACGACGGTCTACCCAATGGCTCTCCTAAGGATGAAAAACGTCCTCGGCCGTCCACAACAAGGGGCCGAGGGCTCTGTCAGCAGAGGGTCCCGATTACCCGACATGGGTTCGGCTCCTCGTCATAATGGGCCCTTTAGTGGCCAATCGCCGTTCAAGGCAGAATTATCCAGGGTGCAACACCATCCTGCAAAGAAGCTTTGAGCACGAATCCGTCTCAACCAGGAGCACAAATCGCAGTGCCGAAGGCTGTACCACCAGGACATCCGTGTGCTCGGACCAGACACACGCAGAAGTCTGATCAAGGCCGTTCGTCGTGTCGAGAGCTTCCTCGACTCCACGTCAAGGTTTTTCAAGGACCAGGGCGAGAGGAATAGTCAACGGGAGCTTCCGGAATCATCTTCGGACACACCGGACCGGCACGCCGAGTAAACAAGTTAAAACGGCGCCGTCAAACCGGGGCTCCAATTACAATAGGGGATGCGTTCCCCGGCGCCGTCAAATCTGCGCGCAAAAAACCGATCGGGACGTGTTCCCGACGCCACCAAATCCGGCGCGCCCCCTTCCCGGGGTGCCGAATTAACAAAAGGGCTATATATATAGCCTGCCTTATCCATCCAGATGGATCCGAGAAAAAAGGGGGGATCCGAAGAGAGCGAGAAGGAAAAAAGAGCGAAGCGGAATCAAAGAAAAAAAAGAGAATTAGAAAGAAAGAGGAGAGGTCCAGGGAGAAGGGGTCGAGGGTTCTTCGATCTGAGGAAACCTCCGTTCGAGCCTCTCGGCGGCCGCCACCACGCTCTACTCGAGCCTCCCGGAACCGGAGAAGGAGACCGTCCGTTTCTTATCGATTTAGGTGGGTCTCCGCGTTTCATCGGTGAATCCCTCTGTTCTTCTTTTGGTTTTCTTCCTCTGGCACAATGTAAGTGAAGGAGGGGAGGGGCGATGATATGAGCCTGACCTCCCCTTCTCTCACCTTTTCCTCTCCCCACTTTATCTGTAATCGTTTCTTCATTAATGTAAACGACGGCCGATCGACAATGACGGCGCCGGAGTCTGTATATTATGCATATGTCTATCCATATCGATTCATAGGATGAATGAAATGCCATTTGTGGCTAATGTCTTCTATCTCATGAATGCCTTCCCCAATCCCCCTTCGAATATACATTCAATGATTTCCCAGTGTATCTACTCCCGTGCAATAGGTTTTCTCCGGCACTGGATAGGCTTTCGGGCCATATGAAACCTTCTTCCCCCCTCCCCGGGGTTTTCTTTCTTCTGATTCTAGTGCGACTGCAGGGCTCTGCATTGCATATGCCACGGGTTCTGAGATTGGAGACGCACTTATGTGCGTATCTCTATCTATCTCTGTCGAGGGAACCCATCCCTTGCCTCCTCGTGTGCCTTTCTTCATAGGTCGGGGGGGGGGGAAGGGAGGATTGCCTCTGTCGTCCCTCTCTATCTTGTCGGTTCGTGCCCGAATGTGACATATGTACATCCCTTCCCCGGCACCTCTATGCCAATCGCACAACATCGATCTATTTAGCTTATGGACTTGGTCATTCTCGCACTATTCTTTCGTTTCGTGCGCATCTCAACGGGAGTGTGCTCTGTAGCATCATTCCAGCATCCGGGGAGGGGGACATTCCCCCGATATTCCACGTTAGTCATTCGGCCGGAGGAAGGTTCGTCCATCAATGATGAATATCCCAGCAGGCTATTGAATGCACAGCAACTGGGCCATGTCCCGACAGATCCAAATCCACGGTCCTTAATGGGCCTCGTGGTGGCCGTGGGTCGCGTGCCCCTCGTAGGCTTGCCCTCGGGGTTTCCCTCCCATATCGGTCGTCCCGATCCGAGTGTTGTGGTGACTCGGGTTGCGTGCCCCGCGTAGGTTAGCCCTCGGGGTCTTCGCTCCCATATTGAGTTGCTTCATTTGCTCGCTGTTACCCACAGATTTGGTGCCCCTAGTAGGTTTGACCTCGGGGTTTTTCCTCTCCGTTCGGGTTTTTGCCGGCCGCCGTTGTGCCACCCGGCTCTCAGGGGTTGCTCCACTACGTGAGTACTCCCCGCTTCTCCCCGATAAATCCTCCGGGATGGGGAGATGCTGCCGAAATTTCAGCTCGAATGAGTATAACTCGGAATGATCGCCGCGCTCGAGTACGAACCTCGCACGGGCCCGTGACTCGGCTCCCGGATGCCCCGGGGTCGACCCTGTGAAATAATAGCTTAAATAAATTCTCAAAGTTTTCCAAAGTATTTCAATAAACCCAAGAAAAATGAACAAATTCTCAGTTTTAAGTTAAACTGGCGCCATTCGTTTACGGCGCGGCCTAAGCGGCGCGCTCTAAAACGGCGCGCCCTCCCCGGTGCGCTTCTCCCCGGCGCGCCTCTCCCCGGCGCGCCCCAATCAGGGCCGCGCCGTTTTAAACCCCTTTTATTTACCTACGGTTTCGACGCCGTTTTAAGTCCTATACCTACGCTTTCAGGCGCCGTTTCTAATCGCTGTACTCTTTAATCCCTAGCTCGCCCCGAGCGACCCCCGCCTTCCCGAGGGCGAAGTCAATCAACCCTAATTAGGAATAAATTGAATAAGGAGAGGGCCTTTCGAGTCGAAACCTTCTCGCTATCATGTTTTCACCATTATGTCTGTCTTCACTCTACCCTTATCATCATGCTTGTGCCATCCTTTCCCTCGTTGGCGGGGCTTAATTAATATGTGACTGAATCATATTCATCTTCATAATTCTGTCATCTTACTTATCATCATCATCATGCATTCATGTCGCATTAAGGCATGCTCAAGCGGGTGCACCCTCGGTATATCAAATAACATTGCCAGAAGGTCAGGTTACGCCTAATTGGAGGCCTTGTTACGCGTGAAGGTGGCCTTCGAGCCTAAGTCCTCCACCATGTACCAGGGTCCACCCTAATAAATCATGTGTAGTCAATCATAGCATCTTGCATGATCACTCGCATGCTCTGTATCCTTTATTCTGGCTTTGACAGCCCGCTATCTCGACAATTAATCAAAGGTGTTCCCTCCTCGTGGGGGATGTAATTAACGCCATAACCTTTATGGTATGGCGGACTGCTGGCCCCGACCGAACCTCACATTCGCCCGACATGGGTCAGAATGAGCGCATCATAAAATCGTCACTCATGTGACTGGCACGCCCGCGTCGTCAATCAGTCAGTTAATTACCGGTTAGTTAATTGGTTGATCGATACGTGAAATAAGACATGTATATATGTACATATACACATATATACGCGAGATAAAAATGACAAGACGGTCGGATGAGAGACCCGTCGTAAACAGTTCCTTATGTCCCTGCCCCCCCCCCCCCCCCCCCCCCCCCGGGGCTGTGGGTGGTTTTCCTCCTTCCTTTTCGGAAGGATATTGCACTGGCCCTTCTTTCCCTTTCCCCATCCAGGTTCTAGCTCTGCCTTCGATGGAACCGGTCGATCAAGTGAAGGATCTCCTTGCTGCCCACCTCAACTTTGTGGGTCAGGGCCCTCCAGCCCCTGTGGGGGCCCCTGGTGTCACCACTCGCAGTGGCTTGCGCAGGAGAGCTTCGGCTACCCTCACCGACCTCCATAGCCACTGATGGCTCCTCCATGGGTATCTGGGGCAAGGCCTTGCCCATCGATGTTGCTCGGTCTTTTAGAAGCTGCTGCTCGGTTGCTATGCCATCCCTGGCGGACCTGTTGTCCGGTCGTGGGTGTTTCTTGTTCTCATTCAACATGGGCTTCTGGGTTGTGCCTCCCTCTGCTATTGTAGGCCCTAGCTCCTAGCTTTTACAGGGTGCCCTCTTCTCAGGCCCCTGCCTTCCATTGTACTGTTTCCTTTCCTTTTGGTTTGTTATATAAAAATACAAAAGTTGTACCTTCAAAAAATAATACTAAAATAAGAGCAACTAGGAGACAATAACCACAAGAGACAACTCCAACAAGACTAGATTTGGATATAAATCATATTTTTTAATAAACAAAGTCTACAATTACATTTCTCGACGAGTCAAATTACAATTTCAAAATACAAGAGAAAAAGGACACAATTACAAGACTCTCAAAACTCTAATCTAGACTCAAGAAAAAGAAAAGACAGAGATCTTCTAATAACTTCAGGAGCACTTGATCACTCTTGCCCTTCCCCATCAAAATGGATTTCATCTTCATTATTACCTAAAAAATATTAACACTGGGTGAGCAAAAACCTTAGTAGAAATTACATCTCTTTGACCAAGCAAATATAACTAATTAACATTTTAACAGTGTGTAGAAGTACTATACAATGAAATAGTATATAAGACAAGTCAAATCCATGAAATAATCCATCAAGACTAGAGAGCAGAATAGAGGTCCCAGTAACATGATATAAAACAATAGAGTTCGAAGGTCAAGGACTAGCATGGAGATCAATATGAAAAGATCCATGAGTCAATAGTAAGATATCAATGTATATCAATGAATGAACGATATCAGTGAACATAACTATAGAATTGACCAATTAACAGTAGAATTCCAAGAATATATTTACACTTTTAGGCCAAGAATATCAGTATCAGTCAATCATGTCAATCATGTAAGAATAATAATATACAGTTCAGTAATATCATATGCAGTTGAATTGCCTAGATCAATCTTGATATCAGTTTGGTGCAATGCCACACTATAGTGTTTTCTCATGAGGCCAGTATAATTGGACATTCAGTCTAAACTAGCATTGATTGTTGAGCAGATCCAAACCCCTTAGTAATCACTAAACAATTTTATATAAAAATAAATGGCCAAATAGATCCAAGAAAAGTCATGTTTTCGTAGCATGAATAGATCAACAAAATATAATGATATTAACCAATGCAAGTTTGCAATGTCGAGAGATTCATATCGAATTGAGGACTAAGTATAGAACTTAGGAGAATCTCATGAAAGACTTCAAAGGAAGGCACGTATCAAGGAAATTTGGATTTCCAGGAAGGTACAGACTTATATGGATGATAATCATGTTAATATATGGGTCAAAACACATCAAAATGGACAATAACTGACTTGCAGATCTTTGATAAAACGGGACCAATCGTACAATTGCGTTTCATGAAAACCAGGGTTGAACGTGGTCTGCAACACTAGCGCGTTCGGAATACGTTAGAGATAATGCAGTCAGGGTCAAGGCCACGAACTAAACATGAATGATAAATCATGTCCTGATAATGTGACATGTTTCACCACATTCAAACAGGTTCTTGAACGTGCTTGATCAGGCTGCTACCTTCAGGAAAAGAGAGCTTGAATGCGGTCTCTGGGTACGCCGTGTTCAGAATAGATAGAACAGAATCAACCAGAACATTGTTCCATGGTTCCAAAGGTCAGTTGAATCACATCTTAAATCAATATGACAAGATTCTAAAGTGTTTTTAGAATTTTTAAGGTATAGCCAGCTCGGTGTCCATGTGAGAATCCATGGCTCATGGAGACTTATGGAGGGCTTAGTGAAGAAGTTCCAGCTTGATGGAAGGAATATCTGATAGAGGGTATTAAATTCACCAAGAAGTAGGCTATGCGATGAAACCAGAAACTAGAGTAAGCGGTAGATACATGTCACTAGAGTGACATGATCTTCAACATAAAACAATCATTATATCATATTATCTTAAAATGTAGGTCTTATAGAAAGTAAAACAATTAAAGATAGAGGTTATCATGGAAAAATTTTAAATCATCAATTAATATCTCATATTTTAAACATGATGAAATAAATTGTCAGAAGGGATATAACATGAGGATAGGACAAGATTATAAGGAGGTTCATAAGAACAAAAGAAGAGAAAATCAAGACAAGGATTTGGGTTAAGTTCACATCAAGATAGAATTACTAATTAAGAAAATCAATAAAATTTCAAAATAAAATTTATATTTAAAAATTTATTGTAGAAATAATGTAAATTGCGTCCTATATAGGGGACACCTTTTTGTTAAAAGCATCTATCTAGATAGACACGTTCTTCAAGAACTCGGTTGCACCAGATGCCGTGATCTCAATTGAAATTTCAAAACAAAAGAAATTCGCATCCAAGCAGTTAGACGTGAATCATAGAATCACATCCAGTCTAGGGGACGCGTTCAATCAAATCACATCAAATGTCCGGGACACGTTTTAAAACTAAATTTATGATTCAAAACTTAAATGATGATTGCGATCTATCGTATGGACACGTTAAGTCCCTGTGACGGTCGCGATCTCAAACAGAAAGCTCATTCCAGCGGAAAACCATGAAATCAACGATACCTCATTGTTGCCACATTAAAAATAATACTAAAATATTTTATTTCTTTATTTTTCGCTATTTCTTATTTTTAGAAATGAAGAAGAAAGGAGGAATGAAAAAGAAGAATAAAAGAGACAAAATGGGCTAAAGACAACAAATTGGCCAACCAAGTGAATCGGCGACCCTCAACACAATGGTGAATCGACGCAAGGGGGCCTTGGGCACAATGAATCGGTGCATGATCCTTTGGCCACATGAATCGGCCAGGGCCTGCTTTGCCATTTGAGTTGGCGTGCCCCTTACTGTTTGAACTGGTGTGAGAAGGGGCAGGAGCACGGGTGATCCGGCGCGCTTTCGTGCCTGCTGGATCACCTGCGGCCCCCCATTTTTGCCTATAAATAGGCATGCTCGATCCAGAAAGAAAGAAAGATTGGAAGGCCATCAGAAGAGAGAACAGTAGATAGAGAGTCTTCAAAGGATCAGGATCCCTCAACTGCCATCTCATAACCCTAGTTCGTTCCAGAGAGCTCGAGTGAGGGTCTATTCTGATACTCTGTTCTTCACTCCTGTAGGTGGTTTCTCGCTGCAGATCGTGTCCAAGGACTGCTAATTCTTTCATACTTTTCTTTATGTAATTTTGCTTTCATGTCTGTAAAAGGGCGATGACATTCCCAGTCCGAAGGCCCGTTTCTCTCTTTGTCGAGTCCCTTCCCCCTCTGTCTATAATTCTGTGGCTTTTATATTTTCTTCATGCATTATGTAATAGTACTCATGGTAGTCTCGCTTTGAAGGGAATAAAGATTCGCAAAAGCCCTCTGGGCAACATGTTTTCTTTTCCCACTTACTATTTGCAATTATATGTGAATATACTTGGTATTTAGGAGATGTCTGTTGCTTGGCTTGTTTCTTTTACCTTCCTTCGCATGGTCCATATGATCGCGTCCAATCAATAAAATGCATACATCCTGATCGTGAGGAGGCCTCTCGAGGCTACGCTCTTACAATCCTTTGATCGTTCGGGCAATGCTAATATCACGGGTTGGATCTCGCATTTGAATGGCCATTGGACATGCCATCACAGGCGATGGTAAATCTATTCCTTCCTCAATGCATTAGACTGGTCTGCTTTGCCCACTGTGGTGCGCGTCTCTCGAGCACACGTTATTTCTATGTTGATTCGGGGTGTATAAAGCTCTGCCTATGTCTAGCATATTCATCGCAGAGATGGCCGTAGGTCCTCTCACTCGCAGCCATGAGTTGTGAGGGCCTCACCATCCCTTCCTCAGTTCTCTGGAAGTTTATGTTTGATTTTATCCGTTAAGGCACTAATGTCGGCTTGGCCTTCAGGCTAGTCGTGCAAGGGCATCATTCTGTTCGTTAAAATGCTTACTGGGGATTTCAGCTGTAACCGTCCCTCGTATGTATGCCAGTGTATCCCCATCGTCTGGGAGTCGATATCATTGATTCAGGATACCAATCGACATATGAGTCTCAAACTCCATTGGCCAGAACATTGGTTATGCCTAGGTCTTAATGGGGCTTTCTGTTAAGAACCACCCTATCAATGTGTTCATCAAAATGTCACACTCCTTGTACTTATCAGAGTTCACGAGTTTACTATCCTCCATATCATGATTCATAGCTCTCAACATCTGAGTAGTGTTACATCTTTCCAGATTTGTCTGACTTCCATAACGAATATGGACCTGTAATTCTAGGGGAGAGAATACATCCCTTTGTTCGAAGCAACCATGTTGATTTCTGGTGCATATCTTTATTGGATTCCTTTCCGATAACTGAATTTCTTAAATCACTCCGGGTTTTCAGGGACTTACCTCTTCATGGTATGGTCTCCGGGGAACCCCGTCTGTAGGGTGAATAATAACAGCAGTATGTTCGGTGACACAAGGAATCCATATCTCGAAGCTTTGGACATTATTGACTGTGGATCGTCAGAGCCCCTCGTAGGCTAGCCCTCGGGACTTCCGCATCCAATTCTGGTCATGGGGTCGCCGCTTTTGGCTTACTCGGCAGTTGATTAGACCATCTCGTAGTCTTCCATGGGGGATCTCTTTTTCTCCCCCTTTCGATCTCCTAGGACAAGGGGAGGTGCTGCCGAAATTCATCCAGCACTGTTTCAGCTTTTCGATTAGTTTGCTTCCATTGCTTCAATTGAAATTGAAATCCATAATAAAAAATTGGTAGTAACAATATATGCATTGTGTTAATAAGCTAATCATGAAATTCATGTTGTTCTACGGTGTAGAAATTCACCCCGGACCATATAGAACCCGTGCTCGAGTATGAACCTCGCACGAGGACTGATCAATTGAGTGTGTTTCATTTGTTTGCGTGAGTTCGAGGCTAATGATGCTGGCATGTGTAACCCACACAAAATGGTATGATGATAAGGGCCTTGGCATCATGGTCGACCCGGCCTATAAAGAAGTTGCCATCCTGTTTTATGCTAATTTGAAGTCTGAACAAACCAAAATTAATGACCTTAATTACACCCTGGAATCTTGAGGTCATGATCCAGTTTGGGCCCTTAACCCTTATCAAGAATTCAGTTGGAATCAGAAAACTTCCCTAAGGGTCGTGAGCCCTTGAACCTCTGAGTCAACTTCCCACCAAGCTCCTTCTTTTTGTCAATCCGTTCACCTCTGTCTTTTCTTTGTTGACCCCTGCGTCGACCCCAAACACCCTTGGCACCAACCCCTTTACCTTTCAGTTGTCCCTGCGTCGACTCCTTTCTTTTCCCAGGTGCCTCTCTCCGTCGACTCCCCCTCTGCTTGATCAATCTGCTGTGTCTGCAGGGCTGACGTTAACCTCTATCTTCACAAATATCTTACATTAGAAGAAGGGATGATTTCCTTAGATGAACAATCATAACTAAAGGTGGCTTGCTAGGGCCTACAATCCCTTTCATGTGGCTAAATAAAGTCCCCAAGGTGGAGGGTATAACCTGAATCAGCGCCAGCCTTGCCCAATAGGTGAATCGGCGCCAGCCTTGCCCAATAGGTGAATCGGCGCAAGGATCTTCTCCTTGCGCCCCGGTTCACTCTCCTCCCCATTCTCTCTTCTTTCTTGCGTCGAACCATTTCATCCCCATGCGCCGACTCACTTCATCTCTGTGTCGATTCACCCCATCTCTTTCTTCCCCGCCGGCTTATCTCCAACTCTTCCCTTCTTGCGCGCTGGTTCACTCCTCCTCTCCCTTCTCTCCCTACGCCGATTCACGCTCATGCGCCAATCCACCTCTTATTTTCCTCTTTCTCATGCCGATTCTCCACTTCTCTTTCTTCCCCGTCGACCCACCTTACTCCTCATCCCCCTCTCTCTTTTCGTGTGTGCCGATATAACCCCATACATTAAGTCGACTTCTGCGAGTCCAGGTTGACTTATAACCATCGCCAGTCAACTGATGTGGGGACGGATTTTTATCTTATTTTTAATTAATTATTTATTATATGGATTAATTTATTTATTAGCCATTTTTGTTAGGCGTGCCAGTCACCAGAGTGACAATTTATTATGCGCTCGATCTGACTTGGTCAGTCGATTATGATGTTCATGTCGGGACTCAGAGTCTGTCATACCATAAAGGTTATGACATTAATTACGTCCTCTAAGAAAGAGGACAACCCTTGATTAATTACCAAGAAAGGATGTCTCGAGGGCAAAACAAGATAAGACTACGATGCCGGTTTCATTAGCAGGATGTGAAATATGTAAATATAATCGTGCGATGTAAGATATGATATTAATGTATGGCATAAATCCGGCAGCATATCCCCTTATCTTGGTCTATGCCAAGTGGGGACATAGGTCATCCATCCACGGAGTGCCGGGATGGAAACCAAAGGAAAGATGGGCGTAGCCCGAGATCAAGGAGGATCTAAATGTGACGGGACAATGTCCACTGTCAGGTATTTATTGATATCCCCTTAAGGAGACCATTGGAAGACATGCAGCGGAAGAACTCTAAGGGCCAGCAGGGTTAGAAGAAAACATTACAGTCAAACGATACAATGTGGGGGTAAGACCCTGTTAATTTAGCTCCTTTAGACTTGGATGAAGAATCGTGATCCCCTATGATATGATGAGGACTGGCATGATGGCCAACAGAGGTTAGGGTATCAGGTTTAGACTGGTTATAGGCCCAGTAAAGTTTCTGGGAAGTTGAGTGTTTGAGTGGTAGCTAGTGTTAGGATGAACCGGCGCGGATGGAGTCCCAGCGCGAAGATGAACCGGCGCGGTGGGGTCCCGGTGCGATGATGAACACGGGGTTATCAGCACGGTTGACTCTCGGCGCGCCCATCACCCGACGCCGAACTCGCACCGAGAGAGGGCTGCGCCGGGAGGCATCTGGTGCCGAGAAAAGAAGCGTTTATGAATTCTGGGAGATTTGTGAGGTTATGGGTTTGATGGATTTTGTTGAGGAGATCTTTTATGTTCAGTGAGGGTTTCATGGGCTCACAAACGGTGATATTCTGGTAAGCTGAAAGATGGGGGTAAACTCATCCACATAAGGTCCAGGGAGACCGTGTAACCATAATGATTATATTCCCCTCTTACAGTGAGTATAGAGCCTTAAGATAGCCTTTCTCAGGACTTTTGCCACACCAAGTGGGATTGATTCACCGGTTTAATAAAACTTCACATGATACGATAAAGTAAAGACCGTGAATAAATTTTGGCAGCATCTCCCCTTGTTCTGGTCAGTGCCAAAAGGAGAGTATAGGTCATCCACCCACGGAATGCCGGGATGGAAGCCATAGGAGAGATGGGCGTAGCCCGAGATCCAAAAGGACCGCAATCCGATGGGATAGTGTCCACTTATCGTAGAATTTATTAATGTTCCCTAGACAGCCGACGGAGAATATGCAGTGGCAGAACTCCACAAGCCAATAGGGTTGCAGAATGTAGGGAGGTTGAACCCCATCAATTCAGCTCAATTTAGCTCCCGTGAGGGTTGAGTGAAGGATACTGTTTCTTCTCAGAGTGATAGGGTCTTGTGACCATGGATCATAAGGCTCCAAGCTATGGAGAGCATCGGCACGAGACTATCGGCATGGATGGGGGCCGGCGTGACAAAGAAGAGGCGTCTCGGCGCGATGGGAAGGGCTCAACCGGCGTGGGTAGCTCTCGGCGTGGGACTCACGCAGAGGGAGGGTCGCGCCGGGGGGCTTTAGATCAGGGTTTTCAAGGAGTTTCAGAGGGGTAAGGAGCTGAGGATTTCAGAGGATTGTTTTTTTAGGGTTTTGAGGGGGGTTTATTCGAGGCCTTTGAGATGTTTTACCTAAGGCTTTGGGGAGTTTTATTCAAGAGATCTTAAGATGGCCCTAGGGGAATGAAGCTATTCTGAAGAGAAGAGGGTCTTCACTCTGGGGCCTCACTGGGAGTCGGGATATGGGCTGACTCATGTAGACCTTGATACCAACATATTTTTCTAGCTATCTTTGCGAGTGACAAGCCATGAGATGGGTTGTCTCAGGCTCTCACCGCTATTGCGGGGTTGAAACTACAGAAACGATTCAACAGAAATCGCTCGGACGATCCAGAGGGCATGTGTATAGTGAAGCAGAATCTATTCGCCAGAGCTACATAATACAGTAGGCTTTGAAGAGACAGAGAGGGAGAAGAGGACTTCGGTTCTTCATATTTCATTTCACTACAAATGACTCGTACATTCAGCACAATAAAAATAAAAAAGAAGTAGACTACGAAGATCTGTATACATATGGTGCCCCTTTACAACCGGGCTATGCTAACATTTGATATCATCGAAAGAAAATCGCTTAGGCATAGAGCGGAAGAACAGAAATGAAAAAGAAGAGCTAGATTCAAATAAAAGACGGGGATGGGGAAAAATATAGCCCCTCAGGGCATCTTGGAACCGATCCCACCTTGAATCTCTCCTCCGAGCTTCTGCAACTCTTTTCTCTCTTCAGACCCCTTAATGGGCTCTCGGGCTCTCTTTCTTTCAATGGCTCCCTCTGCTTTCTTCTTCTCTATGTGTGTCCTCTCCTTGTGTCTCTCTTTCTTATCTTGTCGAAGGCAGCAGCTTTTGTAGAGGGATGGCAATCTGCTTCCGGCACGAGCTCCCCGGCGCGCCCAGCATACATCATCTCGGCGCGTCTCACTTGGTATTGGGCTTGGCCCATTCACTCAGCACTCGGCGCCGGACGGGGGCTCATCTAATGGGCTTCTTTTCATTTGTCTTGTGGGCTTCTTGGTATATATATTTATTCTTCCTGGGGCTTGTTTAACACCTTGCGTTCATGAACATGTGTGAGGCACTGTGAATCCCATTTCAGGAGAATCAGAATTGTCTGAGGATCCTCTTCAGCAGGTAGATGATTGCCTGGAGTTTGTCATAGTTTTTATCAGCTTGACTATCTAAATGATAGCCGTGCTGGGCAGCGGCCTAGACAGAGATGACTTCAACCGAACAGAGTGTTAGGGGTAGTGGACCTCTTCTATTCTGATTCTCAGAACTTTCGGGGATGGCACAGAATCTGCACCCTTGATTGGTCTTCAGAGCCCTGAGTTTGCTTTGGCTTCTTTTTGTATATTTTAGGTGTCAACAAATGCCCGCCACCCGCAGGTGGCGTACGCGAAGGATGAGTGGCACGGGACCTGTGGGTGTATATTGCACCGTGCTTTATATTTTCTTTAGGCTTGCTCCTGCTCATTATGCATCTTCATAACTTGGAATCTTCACTCTGCTTGTATAATCCCAGTACTTTGTAAGCATACTCGGACAGACACCAGTATTTGAGTTTTTAATCTTCTAATTGCAGCTTCCCAGGGTGAGCAAGCCGGCGCCGTTGATGACCTCAACATGGTCATCTCGGCACGACACCCAACCGGCACGAGCTTCATATCAGCACAACACTATTCTCGGCGTGCCTCCCTTTTTATTTGGCGCTCTCGATGCGATGGTGCTCTCGGCGCACCTTTTCTTCTGCTGAGCTCTTGGCGAGAGCGGCATCGGCGTGCCATTTGTCGCGTTTTGCTCTCGGCGCTGGGGTCACCTTGACGCGCCTTAGGGTTTACCATATTTAGCACCGAGAGTGAAGAGGGGAGGCTCATTCTCACCTGAGCTCTCTCTCTCTTCACCCTCCACCTTCCACTGCGGGGGCGATCGGCTTGGCTCGTCTGAGGGAGTCTTCCCCCTTTTCCTTGCCTTCTCTCCACCGTACGCCTCCTTCTTTGCTTCTCATACGGGACTACGTCCTTCTTCATTGTGGAGTCACCCCCTCTTGGTGGGTGTTCATCCTATTTGACTTCTGGGCATACCCCGGCCATGGGGAGGTGCTGTCAAAATTTTCTTGGAATTTCCTCTTCTATTTCTATCTTCATATTGTTTTATTTGCTTTGATTTTTGTCTGCAGTTGCTGAAATGGATACCACTTCTAGTCGTGTTGCTTTCGGAACTACTGATGTTGGTGCTTCTTCCCAGGGCAGAGCATTTGGCCCAACCATGACTTGGAGGAACATCAGACAGCTGGATCGAGGTCTTGGGAGGATCGCCATAGTTGACGAATCTTCTGACTCAGAGACGGACACAGTGTCTGCATCTCGCATCCTGACCACTGAGGACGGGTTGAACTTCAATCGTGATGGCGGCTATCGTCCGGACCTTCCGAAGGATCGTCATCTCGCACCATTCATCTGCACCTTCAATGTAGCGGGGAAGATAGATGTTATGCTAGCTCGGATGGTGGAACGGGCCATGTTGGTGGATAGGGACAGCTTGAAAGGCTCCGTATATCGTGGAGACACCATCTATCTCCCGAGGGAGCGACGTAAGTGGAACGCCATCTTGGGAGTAACCGAGCTGGAGGCGGAGCAGAAGATGCTGACGTGGGCTCCTGAATTCACACCGGCCAGGTGAGACACTGCTGCAGGTCGGGTCAATAGAGAGAAGCCCGGCTATGGTTTGTTCTTGGCGCCCATCAAGTGGGGCTACAGAGATGAGCCATTTGTCCTGAACTGTCTGGCTGTTCAATTTAAGTTTCAGTTGGCTGCTGGATGGTTTGCAGACAATAAAGTGACCGATGCCCATCTTTTTCGCGTGGGAGCGGTAGAGTTTACAGAGTATGTTCTGAAGGAATATGCTCCTTTGCTGGTCAGGGCCGGGGTGTATCACAGTGTATATGCATCTCGTTTCAGGTACCCTATTTCCAAAGGATTATACTGCGGCATGTTTGAAGTGTTCTGCCCATAATTTAATACTTTCTACACAGTAGAGGGTGAAACTTCATTGGACCTCTGGAGTTTGTCATAGCTGTCGGGTCTGCCGATTGACGGAGAACCTTACGAAGAGGTCTGCCTTCATGACTTCATCAAGGATGAAACTGATGGTGAGGGTCAGTATTACTTCAGCTTTTCATGTCGGTATTTGATGAAAGCATATCGCTCCCTTTGCCTGGCACTTAACAAGGGATCATCCAGGGGATATCATACCCGGGAGAAGAGTAGCAAGCTGAGAGTCCGAGTAGAACATTGGATTCAATATTTCTTTGACGGCCCTCTGAAGTACAATGAGTTCCCTCATGTGGCTCCTGTTGCGGGCAAGCCCAATAAGCCCCCCAAATTTAAGTCAGAGCTGCCTGCTTCACTTCGGTGAATCAGCCATGGAGGACCGAATCCAACTAGGGCGGACCCCCTTACTCATTGTGCTGCTTACCTCACTTTCTGGCTGTGCACCTTTGCTCTCCCACAGGGAGATGAGACAGTCATTAGGCCGGAGGAAATATACCCGGCATGTCAGATGGCTTGGGGCATGCGGCTCGCTCTATGTCCAGCCGCGCTTTGTCTGGTTTACAAATCTCTAGGAGACATTCATAGGCATCGAATCCCCCGCTCTTTCAGAACAGTGGGGTCGTTTCATTTCTTCAACGCCTGGGTATGTAATTTGTTCCCAGAACTGGCTCCCAGGACCTTGCAAACAACTACATTGTACCCCAGGATGCTGGAATTTGCAAGTGCCGAACCCGACCCAGTGTCCCAGCAGCTTTTCTGCATTAGAGGTCGGCTAACAAGGGTTCCGATGGACTCAGCGGAAACCATCCATTTCTAGAATTTAGCAGCACATTCTGCTCCATTGGCAAACCGCCAGCGTGAGTGCAACCTCGAGGCAGTGGAGACTTTTACACATTTCATTTCGGGTAATACAGTGACCCGGCCAATTCTGGAGCCTGAGCTCATTGATTGGGCTCTATCAATTCACCCCAGTGTTTTAGTGTTCAGAAAGGGGGGCATGGTTCATCTAGAACCCTATTACCCATTTAGATTTGGCTGAAACTTCGGCTATGATCAGCACATTCCGCCTTCAACTGCTCAGTTTCCTCTGGACAGCATGTCAAAGCATAGCTCGGTCGTTGCAAGCGAGGGTCGCTCCTGGTGGGATTACTTCCACCATCGGGATGCCAATGTTTTCAGAATGTCGGTGCCGAACCGTGTACCCCGGGTTACCCCAGAATACGTGAAATGGTGGAATGCTCGAACCGGTTTTTACCTCAATGCTAGAACGATATGCTGGGATGTGGCCAAGCGCACCTTTCTGAGCCAGCAGCCTGGGCCAGTTTTTGATATTGATAAAGCCCATTTGAAGAGGCTATTCTCCCAACATCCGAGGGAGGTAGATGCATATATAGCACGCAGGAAGGCCACAAAAGAGGATGCGACTACACAGCTGGTGCCTGTGCTAGCTGACATAGATGAAGATACTTTCACGAAGAATTTAGAACATCTGTGCCAGATTGGTGATTCCTACTTGGAGCTTCAGCAATATCCCTTTCCCATTGAGGAGCCGCTCTCCAAAGCAGTTTCAAGGAAATGTGAGGTCGACCGCTTTTGCCCGTACCGGGCATTTGTTAACAGAGAAGACAGGACCCCGACATACTATCAACATACGTCTTGGCTGTTCATCTTGATGAATGTCCATGGGCTGACCCTTGATAGTCCTGTAGCAAGTGTCCTGGACAAACCTTTGTTCATGTCTTTCCATTATGCCGACGGCTGGGATCTTGACCACCTTGACTTGTATTATTGTATTGCTTCCCACGGTCATGCGGACTTGGCTGACTTAGCTGAGAAGTGTAAGAAAATTGGCGACATCTGCTGGCTTGTTCGGGAGGCTGCATACCGCAGCAAGGAGGTGGCTTATCAGTATTGGCCCCTCTCATCTTTTTACAACGGCCCGGCACGTAAAGTCTTCTTCAGTTGGCATGTAGCCTAGCTCGTTGCTCCATTCTTTTTATAACGGCATGCGTCTCATTTGACAGATCGCCCAGACATAAAGCAACAGGGACTTTATAGGAAGATCATTTCCCAAGCCCAGAAGCCGGAATATTTTGATGCTCCTGCACCAGTGCCGACCACTACTCCGCTGCCTCCTGGTAGAAAGAGAGCGGCCTCTTTGCTGAAGGTCATCATAGGCCGAGCGAAAAAAGCTCGAAAAACCTCCTCGAAGCAGTCTTCGACTGATGTAGCTGAGGCTCCTTTGCCTACCGTGCCATCATTTGAACAGTTTGCCGCTCAGAAGGAGGCCACTCAGCAAGCAGCTGAAGGCGACATTTCTTTTCTTTGCGGCTTGCAGGAATATTCTTTTCGTGGTGTCTTCATTCTTTTGACACCTTCTTTGTTGGATTTTAGCTCAAGGGGCAGCTGCCACTACTATGAGTGCTAGGGAGGTCACCGCGGAGATAGAGGATATGGGATCTTCTGCGGTGGCCATGGCAGAGACAACTGGGACAGTTGAAGCCATAGGGGAGAGGCTCCCCACTATTGAGGAGGATGTCAGACTCCCTTCTCCCACGCCTGCCAGTGAGGCCGAGGGTGAGCCAAGTGACTGCTATCCTTCCGACTCTTATTTCTTAGTGATCTTCTTGCCTTGCCTTATGCATGTCTTTGTGCTGTAGCGGCAAGAGTAGTTAGTACTGTGGTTGAGACACCTGTTGTGGACGCCCCTTTGCAGCAAGAAGGACACAAAACTGTGTTAAAGAAGGGTGCCATTCCACTGCGGCGTGTAATCACCCGCTCAGCAGCTCGCAAGGCAACAGAGGAGGCGAGCCAACCCGAGCCTAGCATAGATATTTCTTCCAACAGCTCTACCACCCCTTATGATGAAGAAGTTGACTATGGTTCTTCAGAAGGTGACGAACAAGCACCTGCGGCAGCCAGCGAAGGGGCAGTGGCACCCTCTGCGCTGTTGAGCGGTCCTTTAATATTTAGTCCCCCGAGGTTGCTGCCGGAAGACTTTGCCGGAATAGACATGGAGGTGGAGATAACCCCTCCTTTTGTTGCTTCATCTGTAGAGTTAGAGTCTTCTATACAGGCACTCGAAGAGATGGGTGTTGTGGCCATAATAAGTTCTGCCCACCCTTTCGCCGAGCTGCATAGCTTTTCATTCTTCTTTGCCATCTTGGTGCTTACTGAAACCTTGTTCCAGGAGTCCGACATAGCAGATCATCCTTTGGTATCATCTTCTGACGCCATCATTGTTTCGTCGGAGGCTTTAGACATGCTGCCGCCTGTCACCGTGTCTTCTTTAGAGACGGTTACTATACTTCATCATGTGCCCATAAGAATACACGCAGCTGCCAAAGTATCGTCAATAGAGCGGGGCTCACTAGGAGAAAGTTCTGCTCTCGTGCCTGCGACAGAGCTGAGGGCTGAAGCCGATCCGTAGAGAGGTTCTGCCTTCATTCTGACGGCCATAATGACTATTGCGCCTGACCCTGTGACTCCATCTGTGCCAGCAATAGGGTCGAAGCCTTTGCCTCCTCCAGCACTCGTAGAAGAGAGCTCTTAAAAGAGCCTAACGGAGCATGAGCAAGCTATTGTGGTGCCCGCTTCTTCAGCTTTGGCGGCTGTCCCATCTTCTTCTTTTGAGCCAGACACTGGTTTATGGGCTTCCATAGACAAGGAGGTTACTTTTGAGGTGGCGCCGGTAGCTTCCCTCGGCTTCAATTCATCAGAGGACTTTGTCTAGAAACATTTAGAGATGTTGCGTCGAGTCGTGGAATCTCAGCCGACATTGTCTTACCTCCAGCTGAAGGAAGTGGTTGAGCGACTGACAGTCGGTCTACAGGCATTAGGTTGTCCCTTGGGTATTTGGACCCAGCGGGTGTTGTTCCTGTTGGAATTTGTGAATCGTCAAGACTTTCTCGGGCGGAAAATGAACGACTGGCTGACGGCCCTCAAATTACAGAAAGCCGACTATCAGATGGAGCTGGAGTCTCTGAATTCTGATCTTCATAGGAACAAGGCCCAGATTGAAGCTTCAGCTGCTCGTGCACAGTTCCTACGTAGCCGACGGGAAGAACTCCAGGCTGAATTAGATGCTGTCGAAGCTGAAATACCATTGCTGGAGGCGGCAGAAGTCCAGGGTATTGAGGAGACCACCTTGCTAGAGGGTCGAAGTGCATCCTTACAGATTGAGGTGGCTCACGTTCAGGAGGAGGAAATGCAACTCCGTGAACTGGGAGCGGCTCCACATGTCGGGCTCCTCGAATTTGAAGATATCTTCAAGCGATCTTAGCTTATCTGCCTTTTGTAATCTGTCCCCCTCGAAGGGCTCCCATTGTCTTTACATCTCCCTTTTTGCAATGAAATACAAGTTTCTCTTAATGCTTTAGGTGTCCACCTTCACACTTGTATTCTATCATATCTCACACTTGTATTCTATCATATCTTGTGACAATTTTGGCGACCTGTATGGAAGCATACCCGTATCTGTACCGCAGGAGAGCGTCCACCCTTTCAAGGAAAGCATGGGGGCCTTGCTCCACCGCATGCCGGGCTTCCAGTGGTTCGTCAAATTGGCACAAATGTAAGTCTCATTGGCCAGAAGTGCTGGCAGTATGACTGCTGGCTGATGTACACGTATGAAGGATTCACATGTCTCATTGAAATGGACGGAAGGTCCATCTTAGACAAGTTCTAACATCGATCAAGGCGAAGTGCCTTATGTTCATAAAAGCTTCATCATCGGCATTGGGTTTATGCCGATGCGAGGAGACGGGTTTCATCAGAATAGACGAAAGTTCTACTCTGGGTGGGTTTCATTATCGGTCCAGATTCCAGACGATGCTACCTTGTGACCGATGGAAGGTTTTATCGTCGGTGGGACTTAGGATAGCATAAAGTGGGTAAGTTTCATCAAAGTAGACAAAGGGCCTACTCTGGGTGGGTTTCATTATCGGCTCAAGCGATGATGCCTTAGGACCGACAGTGGGTTTCATCATTGTCATTGGGTTTATGCCAATGCAAGGGAATTGATGAGTTTCATCAGAACAGACAGAAGGTCTATTCTGGGTAGGTTTTATTACCGGTGGGACAACCGATGGAAGTGTCATCAAGAGGTATAGCATATGTTTTCATGTTATAGTAACCACATTACTGACCCAAACACCCTTTCGGGTTTTCACCGGAGCCAGCCCCCTCTTGCTTTTGCACACGCGCCCTTTCGGGTTTTCACGTGGCGGGGTACCCGATTTTGCCTGTGGTGCCCTTTCGGGTTTTCACCACAACTGGGTTGGAGCCATTTTTGCCCTTATCCTGGTATAGGATCAAGACTGGCGAGGCACCTCTATTTTAAGCCTCATTTTTTTATTCATCATTTTTCTATCATTTTTTTTATTCTCATCATTTTTTTGAACTCAATTCTCGGGGCCAAGCCAGGCTTGAGGAGATGTTGACCGACCTTGCTGATGATGGCACTGGTTGCAAGGAAGTCGACCGATCTTGCCGATGATGACAAGGGTCGCAAGGAGGTTGACCAATCTTGCTGATGGTGACAAGGGTCGCAAGGAGGCTGATCGATCTTGCCGATGATGACAAGGGTCACAAGAAAGTTGACCGATCTTGCCGATGATGACAAGGGTCACAAGTAGGTTGATCGATCTTGCCGATGATGACAAGGGTCGCAAGTAGGTTGACCGATCTTGCCGATGATGACAAGGGTCGCAAGGAAGTTGACCGATCTTGCCGATGATGACAAGGGTCGCAAGTAGGTTGACCGATCTTGCCGATGATGACAAGGGTCGCAAGGAGGCTAACCGATCTTGCCGATGGTGACAAGGGTCAGAAGTAGGTTGACCAATCTTACCGATGATGACAAGGGTCGCAAGGAGGCTGACCGATCTTGCCGATGGTGACAAGGGTCAGAAGTAGGTCGACCGATCTTGCCGATGATGACAAGGGTCGCAAGGAGGCTGACCGATCTTGCCGATGATGACAAGGGTCAGAAGTAGGTTGACCGATCTTGCCGATGATGACATGGGCTGTAAGGAGGCTGACCGATCTTACCGATGGTGACAAGGGTCAGAAGTAGGTCGACCGATCTTGCTAATGATGACAAGGGTCACAAGGAGGCTGACCGATCTTGCCGATGATGACAAGGGTCGCAAGGAGGCTGACCGATCTTGCCGATGATGACAAGGGTCGCAAGGAGGCTGACCAATCTTGCCGATGGTGACAAGAGTCAGAAGTAGGTCAATCGATCTTGCCGATGATGACAAGGGTCGCAAGGAGGCTGACCGATCTTGCAGATGATGACAAGGGTCAGAAGTAGGTTGACCGATCTTGCTGATGATGACAAGGGTCGCAAGGAGGCTGACCGATCTTGTCGATGGTGACAAGGGTCAGAAGTAGGTCGACCGATCTTGCCGATGATGACAAGGGTCGCAAGGAGGCTGATCGATCTTGTCGATGATGATAAGGGTCGAAAGTAGGTTGACCGATCTTGCCGATGATGACAAGGGTCGCAAGGAGGCTGATCGATCTTGCCGATGGTGACAAGGGTCAGAAGTAAGTTGAGAAAGATCTCCGATGGCGATCGGGGTGATCTCCCTCTTCGGAGTTTCACTAGAATGAGGGTGAGGCGGAACTTAAATTACCACATTACTGACTTAAGCGCCCTTTCGGGTTTTCACCAAAGTCAGCCCCCTCTTGCTTTTACCCACGTGCCCTTTCGGGTTTTCACATGGCAGGGTACCCGATTTTACCTGCAACGCCTTTTCAGGTTTTCCCCGCAGCCGGGTTATGGCCGTTTTTACCCTTGTCCTGATGTAGGAACAAGGCCGGTGGGGCACCTCTATTTTAAGCCCCATTTTTATCATCATTTTGTATTCTTATTTTTTTGAACTCATGTAACAGGAGGATGCTGAGAGGGTCGGCTGGGACACGAGGCCTTGCGCCGAGAAAGGGCTTATTCATTAGCAAGAAGGTAATGCTAACGCAAAGGATAGATTTTGAGCCGATTCGGGTGTAAGGCCCGTAATGGCATTACTGTATAAGGGTCGGCTAGGCCACAAAGTCTTGCACCAGAAAAAGGGGTTTATTCGTAAGTAAGAAGGTAAATGCTAACGCAAAGGATAGATTTTGAGCCGATTCGGGTGTAAGGCCCGTAATGGCAATGCTGTATAAGGGGCGGCTAGGACACGAAGTCTTGCACCGGAAAAGGGGTTTATTCGTCAACAAGAAGGTAAATACTGACGCAAAGGATAGATTTTGAGCCGATTTGGGCGTAAGGCCCGTAATGGCAATGCTGTATAAGGGTCGGCTAGGACACGAAGTCTTGCACTGGAAAAGGGGTTTATTCGTTAGCAAGATGGTAAATCCTGACGCAAAGGACAGATTTGTGCCGATTCGGGCGGAAGGCCCGCAATGGCAATGCTGTAGAAGGGTCGGCTGGGACACGAAGTCTTGCACTGAGAAAAGGGGTTTATTCGTCAGGAAGAAGGTAATGCTAACGCAAGGGATAGATTTGTGCCGATCCGGGCGTAAGGCCCGCAATGGCGATGTTGTAGAAGGGTCGGCTAGGACACGAAGCCTTGCACCTAGAAAAGGGGTTTATTCGTTAGCAAAAAGGTAATGCTAACGCAAGGGATAGATTTGTGCCGATTCAGACGTAAGGCCCGTAATGGCAATGCTGTTTTGTATGTGTATATATATATATTTTTTAGAGCTCGGCCAGGACGGAGTGCCACTAGGCCAAGGTGTATAAAGCTCAGCCAGGGCAGAGTGCCACTAGACTAAGGTAGGCAAAACTCAGCTAGGGCGGAGTGCCACTAGACTAAGGCAGGTAAAACTTAGCTAGGGCGGAGTGCCACTAAACTAAGGCGGGTGGGACTTTAGTTAGGGTGGAGATAACCCCTAGACTGAGGTGGATAAAGCTTGGTCAGGGTGGAATGCCACTAGGCCAAGGTGGATAGAGCTCAGCCAGGGCGGAGTGCCACTAGACCAAGGGTAGGTAGAACTTGGCTAGGGCAGAGTGCCACTAGACTAAGGTGGATAGAGCTTGGCCAGGGCGGAATGCCACGAGACCAAGGGTAGGTATGGGTCATTCTGGGAATGCCGGTTGAACTGTGTGATGCAGCTTCAAGTGTTTTCCATTAAGGGGAGAGAACTGGATGACTCCTTTGTGATCTACAAGGACGTATGCACCCCCTTCATATACTCGGTGGATGACGTATGGTCCGATCCAATTTTCAACCAACTTCTCTTTGGGGTTGGAGGCCATCACTTCTCTTCTTTTAACCATTACCAGGTCACCCTTCTTGAATTCTCATCCTTTGACCAGCTAATCAAAAGCACGGGCCATGCGGGCTTGATAGAGTTGGATATTCTGTTGCGCACGGAGACGCTTTCCTTCGAGCTCGGTGAGCTCCTCCAGTCTTCTTTCTATGTTGGTCTGCTCACTGCTTACCAATCCATGTTGGATGGCGATTTACAACGAGGGGACCTCTAATTCAATTGGCACCACAACCTCCGACTCGTACACGAGGGAGTAGGGTGAGCAGCTAGTTGGGGTTTTGTAGACTATACAGTAAGCCTAGAGTGCTTCGTACATTCTTTCTTCCCAATCTCTTTTGTTAGCCTTGACAGTCTTTGCTAGCAGAGTGCACAGCGTCTTGTTGACGGCTTCAGCAAGTCCGTCGGCTTGAGGGTAGTAGGGAGATGATGCCCTCCAGTCAATCTTGTATTTGTCGGCTAGTCGGTACACCTTCTAATTCTTGCAGTGGCTGCCGTTGTCAGAGATGATTCGGCTGGGTATTCCAAACCAAAATATTATATTTTGTCGGAAGAATCTGGTGACCAGTTCTCTTGTCACTTCTCTTAATGCTACTGCCTCTGCCCATCTGGAGAAGTAGTCTGCAGCTGCTAAGATATATTTGCATCCTGATGAAGATGCTGGTAGTGGCCCTACCATGTCCATACCCCATTGAGCAAACGGCCAACTTGGGATAGTAGGATGCAGTGGCACAGGTGGCCTTCTTGACACAGTGGCATGTTCTTGACACCTCTGATAGGCTTTGGTGAACTTGCAGCAATCGTCAAACATAGAGGGCCAATAGTAGTCCAATTTCTTTATTTCAATTTTTATTTTTGGATCGGCTTGGTGTGCCCCGGCTGACCCAGCATGGACCTCTTGCATTACCTATCTGACTTCCCCTGGGGACAAGCAGCGAAGTAAAATCTTCGTTCGGGCATCTGCCATTATCTGGAGCAACGTTCCATTCCTCATCTCATAAGAATCTTTGACTCTCAGGAGTTTCATTCTTTGTTCTTTCTCTCTCGAGAGTTGCTGGTGTTGAAACCAATGCAGGAGGTGCTCTCGCCAATCGGACTGTTACATTTCCTCTACAGCTACCACTTCATTTGCTTGTTCATCGCCTAGAGCTTCAGTCACACTGGGGACCTACCGCCGGTTAATTACTATTATATTCAGGCTTGTATCAGGCGGGATCGCCAAAGAACTTGCTAGCTTTGCGAGGGCGTCAGCTTGAGCATTCTATCCTCGATTGATATGCTTGATGCTAATGAAATAGAATCTTTTCATTAGGCGGAGAGCCAGATGGTAATAAGGAATGAGTTCTTGCTTACGCACATCGAACTCCCCTTCCAACTGTCTTATAACCAGCATGGAGTCCCCGAATGCTTCTAGCATCTGAATCCCCATGGACTAAGCAATCTGTAACCCGATTATGAGGGCTTCATATTCCGCTTCATTGTTTGTGCAAGGCTTGTTTATTGAATAGGATGTATGTATGACTTCTCCTTCTCTAGATTTCAGGACTATGCCTGCCCCCGCCCGGACTCTGGCTGATCCAGTTGCTGAGGTGTCAATTCTGGAGGCGCCGTGTCACGCCCCGAGCCTTTTTTACAGTGGAAGACTAGCTCGAGGAACGTGAATAGCCGGCATGGTAAGCCTCTTGCAAGCAAGAACGATCAGAGCGCAAGACAATCACAAATAAGAATAATGCAATTGCACAATGATTAACTCAAACTCCAACTCATTTCATTAATAATCAAATATCAAATACAATCACTAATCTTCATCATACTAGACTCAATAATAAGAAAAATTGCATAGACTCAATCTAAACAATATAGACTTCCTAAGTCTTCACTCATTCTTCATTCACTCTCGGACCCGCTATTTGAATACTCTGAATCCGAACCCGACTCACTTCCATTTCCTGAAAAGATTGAAAATAGGTAATAAGCACACTTGCCCAATAGGTATCTTTGCATCAACATGATTAGCAATATTTAAGTAATTAGTATTTTCACTCTAAAGCAAATAAGGTAAAATCATGCGAATGCGATCAAGAACGCGATTAAACCAAAGTAACAAGATGATCATGTAAGATAGAATGAACAAGTATGAACTAGCAAGAATGTAACAAGAGTGTAGCATGGTCTTTCATGAACAAGAATGTAACGAGAATGCACTTTCACTTTTCACTTTCATAACCATAAAGGTTACACACTAGAACGTCAATCATGTAGCAATTCACTAGATTTTCACGAGTGCTCATGGATTTCACTTATTTATAAAGAAAGTACTCCCAGCGCAATGCGACGCCAGTAGCATCATACCCCATGGTTTATAATAGTATGTTTTCGGCAATCAGTCGATGGGGACTAGCATAGAGCCCTTGGACACAATCAGCGCCTGAGCTGTATCTTCACGTATAAATCAAGCTACTTCCATGAGTGTAACAATAAAGCGTGGCCAGTAATATAACAAATTCAATCAATAAGCTCGTGACAACAATCATCAAAGAATGAATGCTTCAATTAAGAATATGAGAGATCAAGAATGATTTAAGATGATATTATGCTCATGGGAATAAGTCAATAGCATAACGGTACATTCGTTATCTTTCATAATTTAAATTAAGTTTCTTTGGACAATATGACAAGTCCTAGACCATCAATAATCCATCTAGGAACTTTAGAATATCAACCCTTTGGTCAAACCTCAGATTAACAAACTTTAGAACTGCGACGGTCTAATACTGGGCCGTTACACGATCGTGACGCTCCAGTCTCAAGCCGTTACAATGGCCGAATCCAGAAACAATAAATAGGATTCAGTTAATGTGACGGTCATAGATTGGTCCGTTAGACGTACCTGACGGTCCAACATTGATCCATTACATATCCAGAACTTGAAAACATCGATAGTGCTTTCTAACAATTGGCCTTTAATGGTACAACTAACTCAGCGTCCTAGTGGGAATCCCAGGCTCATGGAGAATTATGGAGGCCTTGAAACAAGATTTCCTAATCCATTGGAAGGAATATCCAATAGAGAGGTCCTCATGTTCAAGAATATGTTCCTATAGTGCAAAGCGTAAACTAATGGCCATATACCGGAATATATGCCATGTACTTAAAGAAAATGACTCTATAAATAGGAAAGACTATGAAACGATGTGAAACTCCATCAATACATCATTTGAAATCATACTTTAAGTACAAACTATTAGAGTTTAGCCAATGAAATTAACATAACTCAAAATAACTTAAAAGGCTTGTAATCATGCAATTCCTATCATAAACTCAAGGTCATGATATCAGGTCAAAACTTAGATAACTAGGCTAATTTATAAATAGACTTGACTAATTTCCATTCCGTCTCGAATTGACAGAAATTAGTGTTCTAACGGTCTAGCATAGGCGCGTTACAGCCCGTGTGACGATTTGTCGAGGGGCCGTTACAGTATTGTAACGCTCCTACTATGGGGCGTCAGAGACAATAGAACAATTTAAACACAATAGAGAGTGTGACGGGTTATCGTAAGGCCGTTACAGTCATGTGACGGTCCTACCCTAATCTTTCAGAGCTTCTGCTGAGAGTAAAGATAAGGAACTATGTCCATGCAAGAAGAATCATAATCACTAACTAGTCTAGTCATGATAAACAAAGTAAAGGCCAGATACATGCATAGGTTGCAATGAATGATCAAGATGATATCTTTTATCTTTGGTTAGGCTAAAGGTATGCATGTATACATGAACTTACTAAAACATGAAATTCCTATTCTATAATGCATGAAATCAAGTTAAATCAGAGGGCTTTTATCCCTAACGAGATCTTTTTACTGTTCATGAGATGACCTACCTCTTAACTGGGCTTTAGACTTCCAATTTGGTCTTCAAGATACACCCTAGTTCTTCCCTTCCTGAGATGTTTCAACAACTTCACGTCACTCTAACTCCTCAGTCTCTTGACCTAAGGACGTGAAATTTGGAGGTTAGGAAGATGAAACTATTGGGAACAAAAAGTTCTAAAGCATATAACTCTAATTACCTCGTTTAGTTTCTCTAATTTCCTGATCTTCAGCACCCCATTGCACAGTTTCCTGGGTTGGCGTGATGAAACCAGCAACTTTAGAAGATCCTAAATCCTTGGATACTCGACCTCCTATCATGAAATTTTGAGAGTAGTTAGTCTAAAGTATTAAGAACAAAATACTCTAAAGAACTTACCCAAGATTCTATCTCCTTACGTTGTTTCTTCATGAGCCAAAAGTAAGGGTCGCTCAGTTTAGAACTGGGTCCTATTTATAGGTTTTTTGCTAGGGTTTGAGGATTCTAGAGTTTTTAGTTGGCCAGAACCTAATCTCTAAGAGTCCTTAGTAACCTTACACATTCTTCTAATTAGGTCTCTAGTAGATAGGATCCCAAAGTTCCAATCTTTTTGTTCTTTCCCCCATTCACGGAGCTGACATAGTGTAACGGTCGTAGCCTAGTGCGTTACGTGACTGTGGCGATCGCACGATAGACCGCTACATCCACTGTGCGTAGAATTTAATAAAATTCAAACTCTTTTGTTTGTTTATGCTTATAATTATCTAAATAAGGGGTAATAATCCTTTAAAATCCGTGAATAGACTAAATAACCTTCTACATTATGGGCCTATCTTAATGGGCTTGGTCTTGTAACCATTTAGGCTTTATTTATTAAGGATTGATTAATTGTTTACCATATTTGGGTCTAAATAATGATTTATTTAACCCAATATTCATTAATTAATTCATTTAGACCCTTAATAATTCCATAAAATTCTTAATATTTCAGAAATATTTTATAAAAATTCTGGGGCACTACACCCTCCCCTACTTAGAAGAATTTGGTCCCCAAATTCAATACATAGATTTTTACGGAGAGTGTATGTATTTTGATGTATTAAAAACTAACATAAGGCGAATGGGTTAAGAGGGTACCTTTAATCATTTCACCTTCTTTGTCTAGGATGGCATTTAATCGACCTCATTTCCCACGTCCGTTGTTATCCCTTGAAGATTGTTCATTTATGAGAGGACATACGGGCAAGCGATGTTCCCGGTTTCCACACTTGAGGCAAGCGCCGAGACGCTTCCTACATTCTTCTGCCGAGTGCCTAAATTTTTCACAAAATGAGCAAGCCGTGGAGACTTGCATTCTTTCTTCTTCTTTAACTTTCTTATTCTTTCTATTTCCATTTCCATTTCTTTTTTCGTTACCGTTCCCATTACGGGACCTCTTAACGTGACGGTTTTCATCCTCATCCACTTCTTTCTCTTCTTGCCTATCATGTTTTTGGCTTGACCTTTCTCCTCGGAGCCTTTCCACCTTCTCCATGGTTCTTTCACATAGATGTGCTCTTTGAACCATCTCGGTAGAGGTGCGGATATTCTGCGTTCCAAGTTGTCGGATAAATCTGGGTCTTAAACCATCCATAAATCGGTTGGCTTTCAATAAATATGTGCTTATCCAGTGAGGAGCATACGGTGCTAGTCGAGAGAATTGTAATTCATATTCTACCACGGACATCGCGCCTTATTTTAAGGAGGCGAATTCCATAGCCTTCCTCTCCTTTACATGCTCGGAGAAGTACTTGGCTCGAAAAAGTGTAAGAAAACACTCCCATGTATGAGGTGCATCTGCAGGTGGTGCCGGAATGGATTTCCACCATGTACGAGCATCCTTGTTGAGTTGGAACATGGCAAGTCGAACTTTCTCCTGGTCGGTGCATTGCATGACATCGAATATTCGATTCATCTCGTCGATCCAATTTTTCGCTTCATCTGGGTTAGAAGATCCAGAGAATCGTGGGGGATTTAAACTTCAGAATTCAGTTAATGTGACGGTCATAGATTGGTCCGTTAGACGTACCTAATGGTCCAACATTGATCCGTTACATATCCAGAATCTGAAAACATCGATAGTGCTTTCTAACAATTGGGCTTTAATGGTACAATCAACTCGGCGTCCTAGTGGGAATCCTAGGCTCGCGGAGAATTACGGAGGCCTTGAAATAAGATTTCCTAGTCCATTGGAAGGAATATCCAATAGAGAGGTCCTCATGTTCAAGAATATGTTCCTATAGTGCAAAGTGTAAACTAATGGCCATATACCGGAATATATGCCATGTACTTAAAGAAAATGACTCTATAGATAGGAAAGACTGTGAAACGATGTGAAACTCCGTCAATACATCATTTGAAATCATACTTTAAGTACAAACTATTAGAGTTTAGCCAATGAAATTAACATAACTCAAAATAACTTAAAATGCTTGTAATCATGCAATTCCTATCATAAACTCAAGGTCATGATATCAAGTCAAAACTTAGATAACTAGGCTTATTTATAAATAGACTTGACTAATTTCCATTCCATCTCGAGTTGACAGAAAATAGTGTTCTAACGGTCTAGCATAGGCGCGTTACAGCCCGTGTGACGATTTGTCGAGAGGCCGTTATAGTATTGTAACGCTACTGCTATGGTGCGTCAGAGACAACAGAATAATTTAAACACAACAGAGAGTGTGACGGGTTATCGTAAGGCCGTTACAGTCATGTGACGGTCCTACCCTAATCCGTAAGAGCTTCTGCTGAGAGTAAAGATAAGGAACTATGTCCATGCAAGAAGAATCATAATCACTAACTAGTCTAGTCATGATAAATGAAGTACAGGCCAGATACATGCATAGGTTGCAGTGAATGATCAAGATGATATCTTTTATCTTTAGTTAGGCTAAAGGTATGCATGTATACATGAACTTACTAAAACATGAAATTCCTATTCTATAATGCATGAAATCAAGTTAAATCAGAGGGCTTTTATCCCTAACAAGATGTTTTTGCTGTTCATGAGATGACCTACCTCTTAACTGGGCTTTAGACTTTCAATTTGGTCTTCAAGATACGCCCTAGTTCTTCCCTTCCTGAGATTTTTCAGCAACTTCACATCGCTCTAACTCCTCAGTCTCTTGACCTAAGGACGTGAAATTTGGAGGTTAGGAAGATGAAACTATTGGGAATAAAAAGTTCTAAAGCATCTAACTCTAATTACATCGTTTAGTTTCTCTAATTTCCTGATCTTCAGCACCCCGTTGCAAAGTTTCCTGGGTTGGCGTGATGAAACTAGCAACTTTAGAAGATCCTAACTTCTTGGATACTTGACCTCCTATCATGAAATTTTGAGAGTAGTTAGTCTAAAGAATTAAGAATAAAATACTCTAAAGAACTTACCCGAGATTCTATCTCCTTACCTTGTTTCTTCACGAGCCAAAAGTGAGGGTCGCTCAGTTCAGAACTGGGTCCTATTTATATGTTTTTGGCTAGGGTTTGAGGATTAGATCGATTCTAGAGTCCTTAGTTGGCCAGAACCTGATCCCTAAGAGTCCTTAGTAACCTTACACATTCTTCTAATTAGGTCTCTAGTAGATAGGATCCTAAAATTCCAATCTTTTTGTTCTTTCCCCCATTCACGGAGCTGACAGTGTGTAACGGTCGTAGCTTAGTGCGTTACGTGACTGTGGCGGTCGCACGATAGACCGCTACATCCACTGTGCGTAGAATTTAATAAAATTCAAACTCTTTTATTTGTTTATCCTTATAATTATCTAAATAAGGGGTAATTATCCTTTAAAATCCGTGAATATACTAAATAACCGTCTAGATTATGGGCCTATCTTAATGGGCTTGGTCTTGTAACCATTTGGGCTTTATTTATTAAGGCTGGATTAATTGTTTACCATATTTGGGCCTTAATAATGATTTATTTAACCTATTATTCATTAACTAATTCATTTAGACCCTTAATAATTCTAGAAAATTCTTAATTATATCAGAAATATTTTATAAAAATTCTGGGGCACTACATGCCGTCAAAATATAGCTGCCATAGAGAGGGCTGCACCTTGCCGACCTCTAGGGTTTCATCTTCAGGAAGCTCCAGTTCCAGGGGTCAGTCTTCAGGTACTGGATGCTCAGCAAAGAAGTCTGGGATAGCTTGGCCCTTAATGGCCCTTTGCGGTACATAGGAGATATCATACTCCATAAGAATTACCGCCCATTTGCCTAGGCGGCCTTTGACGGCCGGTTGAGACATGATGTATTTGAGCGGATCCTCCTTGGAAATCAGCTTAACTTCGTGCGACAGTATATAGTGTCGAAGCTTTTTGACTGCGAAGACCAGTGCCGGGTAAATCTTCTCGATGTATGTGTACCCCTCCTCAGTTCTGACCATTCTTCGACTGAGGTAATAGAGGGCTTGTTCCTTCCCTTCTTCATTATTCTGGGCTAGCATTGCCCCCAGGGAGTTATACGTTGCTGCTATGTAGAGGATTAGCGGCCGTCCTTTCACTGGCACACCCAGCACTGGAGGAGTCTTCAGATAATCCTTCAGCTTGTCAAAGGCTGTCTGGCATTCTTCGTCCCCATAGAAGGGAACATCTTTCATCATTAGCTTATGGAAGGGGTGGCATCGCCCTGACAAGTTGGATATAAACCGCCAGATATATGCCAGGCGGCCTTGAAGAGATCTCAGCTCGGAGAGGTTCTTTGGAGAGGGTAACTCCTGAATTGCCTTGATCTTTGCAGGGTCTATTTCAATTCCCCGATATCTGACAATGAAATCCAAGAACTTTTCGCTCGATACTCCGAACGCACACTTCATAGGGTTCATCTTCAATTCATATTGCCTCAGCCTCTGGAAGATAACTCGGAGGTCTTGTAGATGGTCTTCTTTCTTTCTGGTCCTGACTACCAGGTCATCCATGTAGCACTCGACCTTATGATAGAGCAGCTCAACGAATATTCTAGTCATCGCCTACTGATAAGTTACGCCGGCGTTCTTTAATCCGAACGGCATTCTCTTGTAATGATAAATGCCTTTGGGAGTTCGGAAGGCAGTGTGGACCCGGTCATGTTCCGCGATCCATGTCTGGTTGTAGCCAGATGACCCATCCATGAATGATAGTGCCTCATGACCAGTTGTGGCATCTATCATGACCTCCATTATTGGCACTGGAAAGTCACCTTTGGGGAAGGCTTTATTCAGATCTCGGAAGTCAACACATATCCGAATCTGTCCATTCTTCTTCTTCACGGGCACAATATTCACAAGTCACGTGGTATATTGATTTTCCTCGACGAAACCCACATCAATGAGCTTGTCGACTTCCTTGCATATTTGAGTGATGAGCTCTGGCCTCATGCGCCGCGGCGGCTGCTTCACCGGTTCGGCTTCAGGGTTTATAGTTAGCTCATGCTGTGATACTGCGGGGCTCAGTCCTGGCATTTCCTTGTAGGTCCAGGCAAAGGAATCCTGATATTCTTGTAGTAGCTGATATATAGCCCCTGCTCTTCAATAGATAACTAGGCAGTTTGGCCTGGGGTCGTCCTCGTCTCCCAAGTTGACTTCTATCAGCTCATCGATTGTTGCTTGGCCTCCGTCTTCTATCTCTGGGGGTGCAGACTGAAGGTCGACAAAGTTTGGTATATCATCTTCGAGGTCGAGGACCTCGATCTCTTCATCTTGCCTTATCTGAGCCTCGTCAGGAATCTCTGGTTCGGCTGGTAGCGACTGCATGGATTGCCCTGCCAACAAGTCTACCTCAATAGTAGTTCCGAGGGGTGAGTTGATTGCCTCATCCCTTGCTGAGGGGGTTGCAGTCACTAGGGACTGGTGATTATTTGTTATTGAGTCAGAGTAGCACTGCAGCTCCATGGTACAAGGTGAGAAGGTCTCACTCCCTTGGATGACCATATCTTCAGTGGAGGTAGCTTTTTCTTTTCTAGCAACATCTATCTCTTGATCAGGCTTGGGAGAAGCTTCCTTAAGTGGTTTGAGAAGTGCTGGCATCACCATCAGAGGAGGGCTGCTGGAGGGAGGCAGTCATGTTTCTTCAACATCTTCAGCTTCACTACTGCTAGCTGTGTCGAATTTGGCTTGAAGAGTTGCTTCTTCAGGGTAGACCTGTTCCCAACACCGGCAGGGGAATATGGCCTCTGATTCTAGACTTCTTGGTTGAGTTGGCTCAGTGTATTCAGCTTCTACTGGGTGCTCGTCAAAAGTTGCCCCCAGTGAGTTATCTTTAGTTGGGTAGAAAGCAGAAATGGTGTCCACTTCATAGCGTCCGCTGTAATAATATTCCTCGAGGGTGAAGCCCAACCCTGGGTGCTGAGAGACACGTCTCATTTCTTTATCCAGGTTCGGGGGATACCATAGCTTCTGGAATGCTTCTTTCTTCTTGCGAGGCTGGCCAGAGGGGATGTGCTGCTTCTGAAACATCTTGGCCATTTGGCTTGTTATAAATGTCAACCCCTGTATGGGAACTGACGGGTTTTCTATATCTTCAGGCAGATGACAATCAGTGTCCTCCTGTGTAAGGTGCTCCTCAGCTGTGTAGAACAGGCTGCTGGGGCCATCGATCTGCGCCACCTCCCAAGCTTTGAAAGGCTCGATAGTGGCATTATCGAGACTAAGAATTGGCTTGGTAAGGCCCTCCGGGATCCCGATGTGGTCGTGCTGCTGGTCGACCCTGACTTCATTAGCTTCAGGGTAGATGGCGGGAGGTGCTGTTGTGTAGTGGACAGCGGATCTAGAGGGGAGGGGTGAATAGATCAGCCCCACTTTTCGCAATGCGGCCCTCTAAATAGCTAGTTAAAATGAATTGCAGCGGAATAGAAACTAGCTTCCAAGAATGCTATGATTCACTTAGCAAGATAAGCAAGATATATAATAATTCGATCCTAAGCATGCACCTAGAACGATTCAATCACACAAGCAAACCACGCTAGACAGGATTTTTAAGGTGGTTCGGACTAAATCCTCAGCCCTACGTCCACCCCTCACCAAAACCCGGTGAGGCTTCACTTGTGCAGCGCACCAAACCGCAAATCGGAAACCACCGATTACCTTCCTACTCACCACCTGGTAGGGACGTCAACCGCAAATTGGAACACCCTCCAATTGCCTTCCTACTAACCACCGGTAGGGATGAATCACACTTTCAATGTTTAAATAATAATGAAAATGAAACAAGATGTGAATGAACTAAAACAAGAGATTGAGTTATGAGTGAAAATGAATTGGCCCTTGTATGGAATGTTGATCAGCAACAAGGCTCCTCTTAGCTTCAACTCAATCTTCTTGATTCACCCTTGATTGGATGAATGTTCTTCACGGAGTACTGTTCACGTGAACAGTACCTCCTCCTTCAATTCTTCTCTCTTGATCTTCTCTTTGAACTTCTTTGAATGAATGAAGGAGATGATGAAGCTACCTTGAATCTTGATTGCTTCTTTAGCTTCTAGGAGTTTGAATGCTTGAAATATCACCTTGAATGAACTTGAAAGAACTTGAATGGATGAAGATGATTTCCCTTGATAGTGAGCTTCAATGGATCCCCTTGAGATGATGAAGAGGATGGAGGATGCAGCTTTTTCTTCTCTTGGCCTTGATCTTGATCTCCACTTGAAGAGCTTGAACACTTGAGGATGAAGATCTTCTTCACGGAGTACTGTTCACTGCTACAGTGCTCCAAATTTCTCTCCCTTGAACACACTCTAGCAGTCTCCCTTGTAATCCTCTTGAAGCCCTTAGGGTTTTCAACCCTCTTGTATTGATTTTATAGACCTTGAATGGTCTATAGACAAGCCTCAGACCAGATCCACAATTTGTGGGTGATTAGGTGACTTTAGGATTAAACAAATCAAGGTTGAATGGCACTTTTCGAAGTTGGAAACAAAGTCAAAATTGAAGGCTCGGGGCTGGCGGTCGACCTACAGCTTCTGGCGTCGACCGCCACTGTAAAACACTATAGACGGATGATCCCTGGGACTAGCGGTCGACCGCTACTGGCTGGCGGTCGACCGCCAGCTGAAACACTGCAGACTGGCCATCCCTGGCTGGGGCGGTCGACCGCCCCTGTGCTGGCGGTCGACCGCCAGCTGGGCAGAGCCCGGGTCACCCCGGGTCGGTCCGTTGGCCGCACGAGCTCCGTCGCTTGAGTCCGTTAGCCGCCTGTTCATGTCTGTGGCATCGACCTTGTTTGTCTTGAAGTTTTATTACTGAGTCTTCAAGCAAATTTTTGTTCCGGGGGCTCCGCCCCTGGAAACCCCCGCAAGGGGCGCTGCCCCCTTGACCCCCGCGACCTGACCGGGCAGGTCGATCCCCGCGACCTGACCGCGCAGGTCGATCCGCGTGCGAGGGCGCAACATTGAGCTTTCATGTGCATATCTGTCATGAACAAAATATCACATATGTCAGTCATAAGAGCGTGGAAAATAACAATGACTAATAGTGTTAAGCTATTATCAAAACCAAGAATACACAAAACTCATATGACTATAGAATGATGCCGAATGACCCATGTGACCACAGAATGACTCAAATGACCTCAGGGACACAACAGGTGCTACCCGGCCCACATTCCCGGTGACAGTGATGTGTGAGATCGTCTTGGGATTAACATATCCACGCGGCGACAGAGGGAACCATTCGGCTCTTGAGGTGCTTTTTGTTGTGCTTGAAGATGTCTTGGCTTCAGGGGCCTTCTGTGATCGCTCTGCATATAGAGGGGCATCCGCCAAGTGGCACTCGAACACTTCGAACGGGTGGAGATCTGCAAATACCCTCTCCTTCTTTCCTTCCAGGTTATATTTGATGCACTGGTGGAGCGTGGAAGGTACCACCATGTTCTCGTGCAGCCAATGACGGCCGAGCAGCGCCTTGTATGAGGTGCGAGAATCGATGACATGAAATTGCACCATTGTTACAAAGTCCGCTAAAGTGAGTGTGAACTCTGCTACTCCTAGCGACACTTCACACTTTTCGTTGAATCCGGCAATACACATATCCCTGACCTTTTGGAGACGCACGTTGAAGTAGTGCTTTTCATATATCCTGTAGGGCAGGATGTTGACAGCCGCCCCGGGATCTACCAGGATTCTGTTCAACTCCGGGCCATTTAGATGCCCCCTCATATACAGAGGTCTGTTGTGGCTGGTGGTGGGGAGTAACATGTCCTCCTGAGTAAAGGTCATGCTCGCCTCCGGCAGTGCCTCAGCTAGGTAGGCTTCATATTGAGCAGGCGTCTGCAAAGTAGTAATGATCGCCTGTCAGGTTTCTTCACTCAGAGAGAGGATTTCCCAGACAATGAATCTTACCGGGAGCTTTTTCAAAAGCTTGACCACCCGGCTTCCTGCTCGAACATTGGATAGCTTCATTTCTTCTGCCCACCTAGGCTTGGAAGAGTCTTGGGCTGTGGCCCCTGATGGGCCTGCTTCATCGGACTCGGGGACTGCACCCTTCTGCTTGGGGTCGTCTCCCCGCTGTCCGTCACTGGCCACTGTCGGGCCGGCTTCTTCTTCATCCGGCAATTCGGAAGACTGCTGGAGTTGCGGGTGAATGCCCCCAGTTGCTGGTTCGACCTCCCGGCATAGCTGCTTCACCTTTGATATTTTCACAAATTCTAGGAAGGAAGGAGCGGCAGTGCTGCCCCCACTCTGGTTGTATAGGCCTGACGGAGGAGGGATTTGGACTCCCTGAACCTACGGAGAGGGTATTTTATAGGGTTGCTCCCCCCTGAAGATAATGTTGTGGCTGACGGGCGGTTGACGCCCCCATCTTTGGCCTGACTGGGTTGCATGTGCAGCAGTTGCGGCTTCGGCCTGACTTTCCTTGGCGGCGGGTGTGAAGCATATCTCTTCTTCATCCTCCTCACTAGGCAAATTGAACAGAGTAGAGAGGGTGTTGCAGGAAAGGATTATACCCTTTGTAGCCTTGCTGGCCCTTCTTTTCTTTCTTCATCTTCTTTTCTTTTATTCGGCTGGTGCTTGCCCCCAGAACATGCTGCCATCCTTGTCTGATGCTTTGTCAGCTTCTTCTTCCTGCTTTAGTGAAAGGTGTTATAGCTCCTACCACGGGACATGGTACCGTACCAGTAAAGGTTCTAGCTCAGGCTGTACATATTCATCTAGCCTATTTATGTAGTCCTGTAGTCACCGAGATTCTGGACTAATTTCCTTGACTGCCGGCAATGGAGTCTGCCTCCTCCGATTGTGGGTAGGTATTCTAATGATTGTAGGTGGGTTTGTCCACACAGGCGTCGCCACTGGCAAAGGGGGTCGTGGTGTGATGCCACGAATATGCGCCCCCACTGTTGGGCGAGACGTGCCCTTCTTCTTGGTCCTTGCGGGGACTTGCTGCCATCCCTCTTGTTCTTTCATTGGGGCCAGAAAGCAGCCTTCATAGGTATGATGAGTACTGGCTTCTGAGGTCTCTTCAGGTAGTGCTTGATATAGAGAGACCATGTTGACGGCGGCTCTTCTTAGAGGCGCCTCATGTGGTTGTGGAGGGTCAACCTTGTATTCCCCCAACTCTATTTCTTCTTTCCTCACCATGCCTTCGATAATATCCTTGAAAACATAACAGTCTTCAATCGGATGCCCCAACATCTGGTGGTAGGGGCAAAATCTTGGGCTGTCTCTTCTCTTCATGTCCTCCGGCCTCTTTTGCTCAAGCAGGGTGACCTTATCATACTGAGTAACCCAGTCAAACAAGATCCTGGTCTTCTCCTTCGGGAAAGAGTTGGCCTTCTTCATCTTCTCCCAGAGTGACGGACCTTCTTTGCCATCCTCGGTCTTAGTAGGCTGAGGAGCAGCCGTCTTCTTTCCTTTGTCTTTTTGTTGTTCGAACGTCTTGATATCAAGGGCGTTCGCTTCTTTACGCGCCTGGCGCCGCTCTACTACCTTGCCCTTCTGTGCAGTGGCAATATTTGATGTCGGGACAGGTTTTGCCAGGAAGGCTTCTACCTCGGCCATAATATTATTCAGGCGGTCGAACGACCGAATTTCCATGCCAATCATCTTTTCCAGCACCTCTCTCCTGAGGTTCTGCTTGCAGATATGTACAGCATCCTCCTGATGCGGGATCCGCTTGCATCTCATTCCGAGGTTCCTCCACCTCTTGATGTAGTCAAGGGCCGTCTCATCTGCCCTCTGTCTTGTTGAATAGAGTTTAGCCACTGTGACCTCCCTCTCTGTGACATGAAATCTTTCTCTGAACTTCCTCTGCATATCCGACCAGTCGCTGATCAACCCGACTGGGAGGCTGGAGTACCATTCAAATGCGAGCCCCGTGAGTGAGGACCCGAAAAATTTCAGCAAATATGACTCATCGGTATTTTGGTTGACGGCAACTCAGCAGAACCGAGCTTGGCGACAACTCAGCAAATTTGACACGACCAGCAATCACCACGGGCAGGGTGTAGAGTGGTGGGAAGTCATTTTGGTTGACGGCTCCCCGTGATGATTTGGCCTGCATATCAGGCTGCTTGGATGTCGAAGACTGCTCTGTCTTCTCCATCAATTGCTTTTTCAGCTGCTCTATCTCTTGGCGGTACCTCTGGAGTATCATCAGTATGGCCGGATCCACAGCTGCAGTGCTGGGGATGGTCTCTGTCGTCTCGCCAGGTGCACCCTCAGGTAGGATGTCAAGCAAGACATCTTCTTCTTCTTCTGCCGTCACCACATTTGCGGTGAGAATAACGGCCTTGTCATGTTGTTGGAGGTGGACCAGGTTTGCTTTCCCTTAGCTACCGCCAACTTTTCTTTTGCAGCTTCCGCCCTTTGAGTACTCGGCCCCGGCCTTCCGGCTAACCGGGCCAGCTCCTGAGGCTCCTCAGGCAATCTTCCATAGTGGCCAGACACCCCAGCCATGTTGCAGGTGAAGATCTTCATCCTTCTTCTCTGTCTGCAAACCCTCCTTCTTATAATTTCTGGGAAGGTGAGCCTTTCAAACACAGAGACTCTTCTCCTTTCCCCCTGATGGGGAGTAGCTTCACCGGCTTGGGTATCCAAGCCATCTTCATACCCGTTGTCATCGACCGATGACGTCATTCTTCTATCTTCTTCTTCTTCCACTGCCATTGATAAGCAGTGGTCTTCTTCAGCCATGGCTGCTTGTAACAGCTGTTGTTGGCCCAAGGAGGGGTTGCCTAATCCCCTAAAATAGCTTCTGACCAGATTGGTCATCTCTTCTTGCCCTCGGCCCTGATGTAGGACCGGGGATAGTTGTCGACCTCCCATTGGAGGGATGTAAGCGAGCCGAGCTCTTTCGGTAGTTTGCTGAAATCTTCCTCCCACAGCGGGGATGTTGGCCTGTCGGGCACAGGCCCTAAAGCTTCCACGGTGTGGAGGGTCCACGACCATTTCTTCCTTCTTCGGGGCGAGGCCCCTCTGCTTGTTCTCATCTGCTCCGGTAAATCTGGAGCGGTGTTGTACCGGTGCATCTTGGTAGGTAGGCTGGACCTTCTTGGGGACCCAAACCTGGTTAAATCTTCTTGGCTCGGGAGCCAACCTTCTCTGGCCATGGCTGCCGGCTTCTTCCTCCTCGGCTCTCCTTCCGGAAAGAGCCTGATAAGAATTGTATACTGGTACTGTGGGGATCACCCGATCCGGGCTTACTCGAGCTTTGCATCCATCCAGAAAGATGCGAACTCCCCCGACCAGCATAGACTTGCCGGACATGGAGAGACGTCCGGTCACAGTGGCTGCAACCTTCCTTCGGGGGTTCCAGTGTCGGCGCCTCCCGAAATTCTTGGCAGGGATGGGGCGAGCCCCGTGAGCAATATGATGCACCATGCAGTTGGTGACTTGAATTAGGCTCGTGCGCGAGCCAGCAGAGCGTCGAGCCTCCGGGGCCTCGACCATCTCCGCAGTCTTCTCCTTCGTAGGCTCTGAGGGTTCCGTCTGCAGCATGTCGGCAAAGGCCAACCCCAAGAAGTTGGGGAAGCCTACGGCTGGCGGGAAGGAGCCGAAAACCAAGGGCACCACCAGGTACCCGTGTTTAGCGTGGCCGGCGACGATCACGGGGCCAAAGTCAAGACCGGTGAGTCCTGTTGACGTCATCGTTCACCTGAGATAAATAGACAAACAATCAGTATTCTTGGGGGAAGCCCCCAAGGCATCCTCTCTTGGCAAAGAGATGATGGGAGACTTGAGTCCTACCGGGCATTCCAGACTTGTGGGGACGGATTTTTAACTTATTTTTTAATTAATTATTTATTATATGGATTTATTTATTTATTAGACATTTTTGTTAGGCGTGCCAGTCACCAGAGTGACAATTTATTATGTGCTCGACCTGACTTGGTCAATCGATTATGATGTTCACGTCGGGACTCGGAGTCCGTCATACCATAAAGGTTATGACGTTAATTACGTCCTCTAAGAAAGAGGACAACCCTTGATTAATTGCCAAGAAAGGATGCCTTGAGGGCAAAACAAGATAAGACTACAATGTCAGTTTCATTAGCAGGATGCGAAATATGTAAATATAATCATGCGATGCAAGATATGATAATAATGTATGGCATAAATCTGGCAGCATATTCCCTTATCTTGGTCTATGCCAAGTGGGGACATAGGTCATCCATCCACGGAGTGCCAGGATGGAAGCCAAAGGAAAGATGGGCATAGCCCGAGATCCAGGAGGATCTAAATGTAACGGGACAATGTCCACTGTCAGGTATTTATTGATATCCCCTTAAGGAGACCATTGGAAGACATGCAACGGCAGAACTCCAAGGGCCAGCAGGGTTAGAAGAAAGCATTGCAGTCAAACGATACAATGTGGGGTAAGACCCCGTTAATTTAGCTCCTTTACACTTGGATGAAGAATTGTGATCCCCCATGATATGATGAGGACTGGCATGATGGCCAACGGAGGTTAGGGTATCAGGTTTAGACTGGTTATAGGCCCAGTAAAGTTGCTGGGAAGTTGAGTGTTTGAGTGGTAGCTAGTGTTAGGATGAACCGGCGTGAATGGAGTCCCTGCACGAAGATGAACCGGCGCGGTGGGGTCCCGGTACGACGATGAACACGGGGTTATCAGCACGGTTGACTCTCGGTGCGCCCATCACCCGGCGCCGAACTCGTGTCGAGAGAGGGCTACGTCGGGAGGCATCTGGCGTCGAGAAAAGAAGCGTTTATGAATTTTGGGAGATTTGTCAGGTTGTGGGTTTGATGGATTTTGTTCAGAAGATCTTTTATGTTCAGTGAGGGTTTCATGGGCTCACAAACGGTGATATTCAGGTAAGCTGAAAGATGGGGGTAAACTCATCCACATAAGGTCCAGGGAGACCGTGTAACCATAATGATTATATTCCCTTCTTACAGTGAGTAGAGAGCCTTAAGATAGCCTTTCTCAGGACTTTTGCCACACCAAGTGGGATTGATTCATCGGTTTAATAAAACTTCACACGATACGATAAAGTAAAGACCGTGAATAAATTTTGGCAGCATCTCCCCTTGTTCTGGTCGGTGCCAAAAGGAGCGTATAGATCATCCACCCACGGAATACCGGGATGGAAGCCATAGGAGAGATGGGCGTAGCCCGAGATCCAAAAGGACCGCAATCTGACGGGACATTGTCCACTTATTATAGAATTTATTAATGTTCCCTAGACAGCCGACGGAGAACATGCAATGGCAGAACTCCATAGGCCAATAGGGTTACAGAATGTAGGGAGGTTGAACCCCATCAATTCAGCTCAATTTAGCTCCCGTGAGGGTTGAGTGAAGGATATTGTTTCTTCTCAGAGTGATAGGGTCTTGTGACCATGGATCATAAGGCTCAGAGCTGTGGAGGGCATCGGCACGAGACTATCGGCATGGATGGGGGCCGGCGTGACAAAGAAGAGGGGCCTCGGCACGATGGGAAGGGCTCAACCGGCGCGGGTAGCTCTCAGCGCGGGACTCGCGCCGAGGGAGGGTCGCGTCGGGAGGCTTTAGATCAGGGTTTTCAAGGAGTTTCAGAGGGGTCAGGAGCTGAGGATTTCAAAGGGTTGTTTTTTTAGGGTTTTGAGCGGGGTTTATTCGAGGCCTTTGAGGTGTTTTACCTAAGGCTTTGGGGAGTTTTATTCAAGGGATCTTGAGATGGCCCTAGGGGAATGAAGCTATTCTGAAGAGAAGAGGGTCTTCACTCTAGGGCCTCACTGGGAGTCGGAATATGGGCTGACTCATGTAGACCTTGATACCAACATATTTTTCAGCTATCTTTGCGAGTGACAAGCCATGAGATGGGCTGTCTCAGGATCTCACTGCTATTGCGGGGTTGAAACTACAGAAACGATTCAACAGAAATCGCTCAGATGATCCAGAGGGCATGCGTACAGTGAAGCAGAATCTATTCACCAGAGCTACATAATATAGTAGGCTTTGAAGAGACAGAGAGGGAGAAGAGGACTTCGGTCCTTCATATTTAATTTCACTGCAAATGACTCGTACATTCAGCACAGTAAAAATAAAAAAGAAGTAGACTTCGAAGATCTGAATACAGATGGTGCCCCTTTACAACCGGGCTATGCTAACATTTGATATCATCGAAAGAAAATCACTTAGGCACAGAACGGAAGAACAGAAATGAAAAAGAAGAGCTAGATTCAAATAAAAGACGGGGATGGGGAAGAATATAGCCCCTCAGGGCATATTGGAACCGATCCCACCTTGAATCTCTCCTCCGGGCTTCTGCAACTCTTCTCTCTCTTTAGACCCCTTAACGGGCTCTCGGGCTCTCTTTCTTTCAATTGCTCCCTCTCCTTTTTTCTTCTCTGTGTGTGTCCTCTCCTTGTGTCTCTCTTTCTTATCTTGTCGAAGGCAGCAACTTTTATAGATAGATGGCAATCTGCTTCTGGCACGAGCTCCCTGGCGCACCCAGCATACATCATCTCGGCGCGTCTCACTTGGTATTGGGCTTGGCCCATTCACTCAGCACTCGGCGCTGGACGGGGGCTCATCTAATGGACTTCTTTTCATTTGTCTCATGGGCTTCTTGGTATATATATTTATTCTTCCTGGGGCTTGTTTCACACCTTGCGTTCACGAACATGTGTGAGGCACTGTGAATCCCATTTCAGGAGAATCAGAATTGTCTGAGGATCCGTTTTAGTAGGCAGATGATTGCCTGGAGTTTGTCATAATTTTATCAGCCTGACTATCTTGTTGGGACGGTGCGATCGATACAGAGGGGGGTGAATGTATCCCCTTCTAGAATATTGCCCAAATTAAAACAATTCGCCTGCTACTAGATACAGTTGCAGAATAAAAGCTATAGAGTTCAAATAAACATTTGATCGACCAGATGAACTGCTAACTATACCAGTGGAACCTGATGAAGTCTAATGCCAAAGACAGAACAATGCAAACCGGACTCACTTAGCAAGATATGTAATGCTCAAAGTCACTGCAGATCGAAACAAGACTGTTCAAACAACCTGTGAAAGAGATAGGAGATATGGAAGAGCACACCACAAACAAACCACAGAATAGCAGGATTTTTAGGTGGTTCGGTCCGCAGACCTACGTCCACCCCTCACTCCCAACCGGAGTGAGGCTTCCACTACCACAAGCTAGAAATCACAGACTCAGTCTGCAACAGGTGCTGCCAAACAGCTTGACCAGGGAAACAACCTCCCCTCTTCCTCCAGATCGGAGGGACACCCCAAGTGACTCCCAGCCACTTGGAAACCAGAGACTAGGTCTCTCTTCCTCCAGACCAGGAGGGAACCCACTAGTGACTCCCCGTCACCAGCAAACCAGAGGTCACAGATCTCTCTTCCTCCAGACTAGGAGGGACCCCTGGACTTGCAACCCACAAGCCCAGAACTGGAGATGAATCTCCCTTCTCCTGAGTCCACAGGAGGAACCCGACCTCAGTACTGAGAATCGGAAGAACAAGATGAATAGATGGAAGGAACAAAATAAAAGGTAAACACAAAGAAAAACATAGCAGACGTAAAGCTGGAAATGAGATACACTAGTAGCTCTCGCAGGAGCAAAGCTGGTTTGGATTTGACCCAATGCCAGACAGACGAATCTTCAATGAAGGCTTCTTATCTCTCGATCTCTCTTCTTCTTACTCTTCTTTTTCTTCTCTGCTTCTTTCTCTCACTGTCTACCCTTCTTCTTTCGATCCTCACGAGCTCTCTCTCTCTCTCTTTTTCTTTTTCTTCTACTGCTCTCTTCTTCTTTCACTCTCTGGTGCACCTCTTCTTCTTCACTCACAGTCTCGATCAGCCCTCTTCTCTTCTGATCTCTATATTTCTCTTCATGTGGAAGAAGCTCTGTATTTATACAAGCCGCAGCTAAGTCATGTGAAGGGCTTGTGCCCTCTTATCCTCGAATCACGTGCCAGGTGCCAACCTCGGATCACGTGCCCAGCCATCTTTCTTCTCGAAGTGTATACCTGTGACACAGTCATAAGAAAGTATCAGATGGATGTATAGACTTGGTGAAGGCTTTTAACAAGGCGTGTATAGACATGAATGCTGCATGTAGGCAAGTATGTACAGCGTGAGAATGTATAGACTTGAGACCCTTCAAGCGATTTCAGTGTACAGACTTGCAGAGTGTTGCATTAACGTAATAGAGTGGAATGTGTAGACTTCTGTGTAAAGCATGAAGCAATCGAATGTGTAGACTTTAGAGTAAAGCATGAAGAAGCCTAACCAATGTATAGACTTTGATGTAAAGGCTTGAGTCACACAAACAATGTATAGACTTCACGATGCACAACCCTATCCAATGTATAGACTTTGAACGCATATGCCAAGGCTGTACAGACTTCAGACTTTGAACGTGTGTGCTGTGAACGATGTATACACTTGGCCCTTGAAGGATGTACAGACTTGAAGAACTGAAGCCCAGGATGTATAGACTTTGAACTCTAAACGACAAATCAGGCTGTACAGACTTGAGAGTCTTGAAGGCCAATGTACATACTTGGTAAGCCTGAACCAATGTACAGACTTGGAACGCTTGAGGACCAGTGTACAGACTTGGAACGCTTGAGCCAATGTATAGACTTGAAAGGCTTGAACACAGCGATGTGCAGACTTTGCGATGTATAGACTTAGGGCTCCTAGAGGAAGTACAGACTCTACCAATGTGCAGACTTTGCCTATATGCAGTGTGTAGACTTGATATCAATGAATGCGCTTGCTGTACAGACTTGCATAAGCGATGTATAGACTTAGGGCTCCTAGAGGATGTACAGACTCTACCAATGTGCAGACTTTGCCTATATGCAGTGTGTAGACTTGATATCAATGAATGCGCTGGCTGTACAGACTTGCATAAGCGATGTATATACTTTGCCAATGTGGAGACTTAGGGTGTAGCTAAAGCATCGAACGTAGGAAAAGGTTGGAATGTATAGACTTACGTTCGATCAGCAATGTATAGACTTCAACTAAGCAACCTACAGTGCAATGTCTAGACTTTGAAGTGCAACGTAGGTAAAGACCCCAATGTATAGACTTCCAATGAATGCAACCGCTGTACAGACTTGCTCAAACAGACCGATGTATAGACTTAGAATTTCAACAGAAGGATGTACAGACTTTGAATATGAAGTCAGGCAAACTGATGTACAGTCTTGGCCAAAACAGCAATGAACAGACTTGAAACGCTTGAAGGCCACAGGACAGTGTATAGACTTGGAAGGTTATCCAATGTACAGACTTGGAAATGGCTGTATAGACTTGCAGAGCTTTCGCTAAGGCTGTATAGACTTGAAGCAATGTGAACGATGTATAGACTTTACCAATGTGCAGACTTTGAAGTGAAGACCAATGAATAGACTTCAAGTGAAGGCCAATGTACAGACTTTGAAGAACAAACGTTACACATATGCCATGAGTGTATATACTTGTTCGATGAATGCATGAACAGTGAGTCAATGTATAGACTTCCAATGCCTTCGACAAATGCGATGTACAGACTTGCGAACTGGGGGGGGTCGACCCATCTGGAAGAGGGGTCGACCCACTTCTGTCTAGACTTGCAATACCATGAAGGCAAGGTGTATAGACTTGAAGTAATGCATGCAGGTGACAATGTATATACTTGATGTCAACAAGTGTATGGACTAAGCATGCATACAACAATGATGTGTAGACTTGGGTGTGTGTGTGATGTACAGATTTAAATGCATGCACAGAGCAATTTATGCATACCAGCTAAACATCATCAAGGCATACAGATCTGAGAGTAGATAGAGCATTACCTGATCTGAGCATTAACCTTACCTGTCATGATTTGACTTTGACTTGGGTTAACTTCATGACCTGTGAGTCATCCTTAAACCTGTTCTGACAGTTTCTCATAATGCAACAGATTATATCATCAAGGATGGAAACATAATGAGGCATAATATCTGTCATCATCAAAACTCCAGAATCACAGGGGACACATCAATCTCCCCCTTTTTGATGATGGAAATATTTTGAGTCATTGCAATGGATTCATCATGATGATTATGAAATACCATATAACATGCACCACAGATATGACAGAGTTCATGAACATGCACCACAGAGTAGCTCAGTCAGAAGTGAGCATGTAAAACACCATGTGATGCAAGTGTTGATTGATGCAAATGATGACTCACAAAAATTCTCCCCCTTTGACAACATCAAAAAGAATGAAATGGTCATTGACTGTTGAAGGAGCTATTATGCAATTCTGTGAGTTACAGTCATCAAAGACTCCCCGTGACAAGATATTCTCCTGAATGAACATTGAACCACAGGGACATGCAAGAATTCTCCCCCTTAGATGGACAGTGATTGGAGTGAAGCTCAGGACATAAAGAAGTCAACAGTTAGGTCTGAAATAATGGAATCCAATGTGAGAAAGAAGGCATTCAGAAGGAATGAGAAAGGTTTTCAATGGGATATCAATTTCATAAATCTGATTAAACAAGTATTTCAGACTCTTCTTATTATAGAGATTTATGAATGATCTTCATTGACAAGTCGGATCAGAATATGATGTATGTAAGGCTTGTTCAAAAGCTTTATGTACTCATATCTGAAATCAGTTTTAATAAAAGTGAACCTTGCTTTCATATTGACCGTCTTGTTTAACCTTCTTCTTTCTTACTCACTTAATTTCAAGGATTCCTTTAAGAGATGCAATCAATAGTAATGAAGTTGAACACATAAGAAAACATTTATTTCTGTCAAGGATTCCAATAGAATATTTCTTTTGCACACATTTTCAAATGATACACTAGATTAGCAGCAATTTTCATAACATTCTTCATGAGCACTTGAGTTTAGTACACCATTGTAACTAGAGGATACACGTTGTTTAGACGCCAGTATCCCTAAGTACTTGGAAGGACTAATTGTCATACTTCATAAGAACAAAGATTGCATTTACACTTCATGACACACTACAAATCATTTCTTTGATGAGTGAGATGTATTTCTCAGTGTGCATGCCATTGCTCTGCCAGATTATCAATCATTTTTAAGCAGAGTTAACTATGGCACCTCATGACACAGTCATTTGGACATGGTTTCTCAGTGACCAAAGTCATTGCTCTGACACAATTTACCCTTAGACATAATCCATATTCTCAGATGTTTAAAAAATCAATACTAATTTCATACAAATCAATCAAGGAATATCATGATTTCAGAATTTTCAGAATTCAGAAGAGTTTAAAAGGACACAACATGAAAATGTTGGTTAAAGTTTATTAAGACTAACTCAGATATTTTCAAGATATGTTCATAAGGAAACACAAGGCATACATGAAACTTCAACCGACTGAAAGAATCAAACATTCATAGTTCTATATAATAGAAGATTCCTCTTTAAGTTCTTTTCTGATTTATGATCAGGATATGCACAGAGAATTCTTTCTGAATTTTCAGGAAAGGCCGAAACATTTTTAGGAACAGCCAATTCAACAGTTGATACCAATGAATAGGATGAGTGAAGATGGCTGATAACAGTTGAAGCAGGAAGCTGAAATGTGTTACATTACACATTCATCACAAGGATTTAAGCAAGATAGCAGTTCAATCTGTAGATGGGAAGTTCAGTTGATAGAATATGAATAATGCTCCCCCTAAATGTATGCATGATCAAGCCTTCCTAAATGTATGCAACTCTGACCTATGGTACCAGGCGAAGGACTTGGTCTAAAGACCACCTCACACATAGCAAGCACTTCCAGACAAAATTCATCTGCCCTTTAGTATCTCACTATTTATATACCAAGAGTCATGCATGACAATCCAATGCATATGCAGTTCTACATGCATCTTAAGCTAACATTATGCTACTTATATGCAATTGTGAATGCATGTTCATGTCAAATGTGCAGATGAGCATTTTTAAGCATGAGACATCGTCCAAGCAACAGATTTATTCAATTCAGCTTTTCAGATTTTTCAGAATGCAATTTGTTTTCAGTGATTATGCATTTTAACAAATATCAAACAACTGCAAATGTCATATGTATGCATCAAATGCAGACAACCTTTAAATCTCATGTATGCACCAGTGCATGATCAGAAAAAAAAATTGCAAATGGCAGATGCAGTTATGGACATGTATGCATGTGATCTTAATTGACATATTAAGCATGATGTTCAGCTAAAATAGAAATTCAGGTGAACAAGCATTTAATCAGCAGAGTTGGGGTTTACCAAACTTTGGATGTCTTGGTTTATTTGACCCCCCTTTTATTCCTCATCCCCAAGGCATACCTGCAAAGCACAAATCTTATTTTGTATTTCTAGGTACCCAACACTTCTTGGGTCCTACCTTGTTAGTAACACCTCTGATTGGTGCTTTCCTCAACCTTTGGGCCTGTTTATCATCATTCATCATTAAAGCACAATGATTCATGGAGTGCCCAGATATTCCACAGTAGTAGCATGAAGAAACAGATTTTAGATTTTTTTATGCACATCATTATGAACATGAATTTTATGTGCATTGGCATGGAAATTTCTGTTACTTGCATGAAATTTTGGTTTACCTTTACCTGCCCACCAGCATTCCGAATCTCGGTGGCCAAGTTTTCCACATTCAAAGCATGCATGAATCTTTTCTTTAAAAACAGATTTATTCCTTCCAAAATCATTTCTATTTGCAGGGACTTTTATATTTTGAGAAAATATTTTTCCCTGAGCATGCCAACAGTCCTTGACTGTATGGCCATGTTTTCCACAATGAGAACAGTTAGAGAAGGTCTTTCTATGAGAACCTAACCAGCATTGTGCAGCAACATGTCCTATTTTTCCACAATTATAACAATGAATTTTCCTTTCCCTAAAGACATGCTTTCTACCCTGATCGTTGTGTGCAGCTGCTAGGTCATCCTTTTCCATCAAATTACACTCATACATCAGATGTCCAAATTTGTGACAGTAGTGACAGATCATTTTCTTACTAGATGCATGTGAGTGTGTGTGAGGACTGTGATCAATATGCACTGAAGAATTCTTTTTATTTGTTTTCTGTTTTTCAGTCTCTTTCTATTTTTTGTACTGAGGTGAAGATGAGGTAGAAGGCTTTTCTTGTTCTGAACATTTAACAAAAATAGTTTTCAATTTGTCTCCAACAACCTTCTCAGCCTTCTTCATGACTGGATTGTAACCCAGTCCCTCCTTCTGAAAATTCACATTCGCTCCAAGGAGCTTATTCAAATTGTCTCTTCCCTTAACAAATTTTGACAGGGAATTTCTTAGATCTTCAATCTCTCTCTCCAAAGACACAATGTAGTCTTCACACAAAATGATTTGATTTTGCAATTCATCATTCAGACTCTTCAGAATCTCATTTTCCTGTGTCAATGTGAATTCAATATTCACTTCATTTTCTTTCAAGATAGATTTCCCCTTTTCAATCGTCAGCCATTTTTCAGAGAAAATAATGTTAAGAACCATCAGCTTTTTGTTTTGTTCCTTCAGATAAATGTTTTCTTCAATCAGCTTATCTTGTAATTTATCAGTTTCCTTCTTCTGAGTCAGCAATGAATCATTTTCTTCCTTCAAGGAAGTGATTAAGTTCTTCTGTATATTATCATCAGAGTCTAAGTCTTCAATCAATTCCTTCAAGAATGCACATTCATTGCAAGCAGATTTATCAGAACATATTGTTTGATCCTGGAATTTTTCACATTGTTTCTTAAGACATTCATTTTCAGATTTCAGAACAGCTAATTTAGAGCTAACACATTCAAATTCTTTCAATTCTTTTTGCTGTTTTTCAAGATCTTTCTGCAATTCCATATTTACAGATTTTATGGCATTAAATTTTTCAGCAAACAAATTCTTTTGTTGCTCAAATTTCCCAAACTTTTCTTCATTTTCTTTAACAAATTTTCTAAGAGAGTCATTTTCAGATTTTAGCCTACTTAGTTCAGAGCGAACACATTCAAGTTCCTTCGTCAATTTTTCATTCTGATTTTGATGCATATGAATATCAGACAAGCAGGCATCATGAGATTACTTCATATTTGAACAATTTTCACATGGTGAACTTGAACTACCCCGATCACTTTTCTTTTTCAAGTTATTGTATTGTTTTCTTAATTGTTCATGAGATTCAAGCAACTCAGCATATGCATTCTCCCAATCATCTAAAGAAAAATTCTCGAAGGGATTTACCTCCTCATCATCATCCTCTTCTTCATTTTGGCTGCCACTTTGATTACTCTTGTTAGCCATCATGCAGCTGTCTTCATTTATACTGTGAGCTAGCTTCAGCTCCTCCAGGATGTCCTTGGCAGACCTGCAATCATAAAAACAAGAGTGTAAGGCTCTATCAGTGGCTGCTTTCATCAGATTGAAGGCTTTCTAATTTTCTCCATCCTTTGATCTGTGGCTGTTGGTCCATTTGGACACTTTCTTTGGTAATGTGTGAGGACCTTGTGAAATTAATTTCCACAGATCAGGATTAACTGTATCAACATAATTGCGCAGACTGACAAACCACACATTAAAATTAGAACCGTTGAAAACCGGTGGATCACCCATGAAAACTGATCAGATAAATGCAACAGGAATAATGAAGCACCAAGACAGCAGGATCGAATCTACAGATCGCTAGACCTTCTAGACAGACAACCTTCTCTGATACCAATTGTTGGGACAGTGCGATCGATACAGAGGGGGGGTGAATGTATCCCCTTCTAAAATATTGCCCAAATTAAAACAATTCGCCTGCTACTAGATACAGTTGTAGAATAAAAGCTATAGAGTTCAAATAAACATTTGATCGACCAGATGAACTGCTAACTATACCAGTGGAACCTGATGAAGTCTAATGGCAAAGACAGAACAATGCAAACCAGACTCACTTAGCAAGATATGTAATGCTCAAAGTCACTGCAGATCGAAACAAGACTGTTCAAACAACCTGTGAAAGAGATAGGAGATATGGAAGAGCACACCACAAACAAACCACAGAACAGCAGGATTTTTAGGTGGTTCGGTCCGCAGACCTACGTCCACCCCTCACTCCCAACTGGAATGAGGCTTCCACTACCACAAGCTAGAAACCGCAGACTCAGTCTGCAACAGGTGCTGCCAAACAGCTTGACCAGGGGAACAACCTCCCCTCTTCCTCCAGACCGGAGGGACACCCCAAGTGACTCCCAACCACTTGGAAACCAGAGACTAGGTCTCTCTTCCTCCAGACCAGGAGGGAACCCACCAGTGACTCCCCGTCACCAGCAAACCAGAGGTCACAGACCTCTCTTCCTCCAGACCAGGAGGGACCCCTGGACTTGCAACCCACAAGCCCAGAACCGGAGACGAATCTCCCTTCTCCTGAGTCCACAGGAGGAACCCGACCTCAGTACTGAGAATCAGAAGAACAAGATGAATAGATGGAAGGAACAAAATAAAAGGCAAACACAAAGAAAAACACATCAGACATAAAGCTGGAAATGAGATACACTAGTAGCTCTCGCAGGAGCAAAGCTGGTTTGGATTTGACCCAATGCCAGACAAAAGAATCTTCAATGAAGGCTTCTTATCCCTCGATCTCTCTTCTTGTTACTCTTCTTTTTCTTCTCTGCTTCTTTCTCTCACTGTCTACCCTTCTTCTTTCGATCCTCACGAGCTCTCTCTCTCTTTTTCTTTTTCTTCTGCTGCTCTCTTCTTCTTTCACTCTCTGCTGCACCTCTTCTTCTTCACTCACAGTCTCGATCAGCCCTCTTCTCTTCTGATCTCTATATTTCTCTTCATGTAGAAGAAGCTCTGTATTTATACCAGCCACAGCTAGGTCGTGTGAAGGGCTTGTGCCCTCTTGTCCTCGAATCACGTGCCAGGTGCCAACCTCGGATCACGTGCCCAGCCATCTTTCTTCTCGAAGTGTATACCTATGACACAGTCATAAGAAAGTATCAGATGGATGTATAGACTTGGTGAAGGCTTTTAACAAGGCGTGTATAGACATGAATGCTGCATGTAGGTAAGTATGTACAGTGAGAGAATGTATAGACTTGAGACCCTTCAAGCGACCTCAGTGTACAGACTTGCAGAGTGATGCATTAACGTAATAGAGTGGAATGTGTAGACTTCTGTGTAAAGCATGAAGCAATCGAATGTGTAGATTTTAGAGTAAAGCATGAAGAAGCCTAACCAATGTATAGACTTTGATGTAAAGGCTTGAGTCACACAAACAATGTATAGACTTCACGATGCACAACCCTATCCAATGTATAGACTTTGAACGCATATGCCAAGGCTGTACAGACTTCAGACTTTGAACGTGTGTGCTGTGAACGATGTATACACTTGACCCTTGAAGGATGTACAGACTTGAAGAACTGAAGCCCACGATGTATAGACTTTGAACTCTGAACGACAAATCAGGCTGTACAGACTTGAGTGTCTTGAAGGCCAATGTACAGACTTGGTAAGCCTGAACCAATGTACAGACTTGGAACGCTTGAGGACCAGTGTACAGACTTGGAACGCTTGAGCCAATGTATAGACTTGAAAGGCTTGAACACAGCGATGTGCAGACTTTGCAATGTATAGACTTAGGGCTCCTAGAGGATGTACAGACTCTACCAATGTGCAGACTTTACCTATATGCAGTGTGTAGACTTGATATCAATGAATGCGCTTGCTGTACAGACTTGCATAAGCGATGTATAGACTTAGGGCTCCTAGAGGATGTACAGACTCTACCAATGTGCAGACTTTGCCTATATGCAGTGTGTAGACTTGATATCAATGAATGCGCTGGCTGTACAGACTTGCATAAGCGATGTATATACTTTGCCAATGTGGAGACTTAGGGTGTAGCTAAAGCATCAAACGTAGGAAAAGGTTGGAATGTATAGACTTACGTTCGATCAGCAATGTATAGACTTCAACTAAGCAACCTACAGTGCAATGTCTAGACTTTGAAGTGCAACGTAGGTAAAGGCCCCAATGTATAGACTTCCAATGAATGCAACCGCTGTACAGACTTGCTCAAACAGACCGATGTATAGACTTAGAATTTCAACAGAAGGATGTACAGACTTTGAATATGAAGTCAGGCAAACGGATGTACAGACTTGGCCAAAACAGCAATGAACAGACTTGAAACGCTTGAAGGCCACAGGACAGTGTATAGACTTGGAAGGTTATCCAATGTACAGACTTGGAAATGGCTGTATAGACTTACAGAGCTTTCGCTAAGGCTGTATAGACTTGAAGCAATGTGAACGATGTATAGACTTTACCAATGTGCAGACTTTGAAGTGAAGACTAATGAATAGACTTCAAGTGAAGGCCAATGTACAGACTTTGAAGAACAAACGTTACACATATGCCATGAGTGTATAGACTTGTTCGATGAATGCATGAACAGTGAGTCAATGTATAGACTTCCAATGCCTTCGACAAATGCGATGTACAGACTTGCGAACTGGGGGGGGTCGACCCATCTGGAAGGGGGGTCGACCCACTTCTGTCTAGACTTGCAATACCATGAAGGCAGGCTGCATAGACTTGAAGTAATGCATGCAGGTGACAATGTATATACTTGCTGTCAACAAGTGTATGGACTAAGCATGCATACAACAATGATGTGTAGACTTGGGTGTGTGTGTGCTATATAGATTTAAATGCATGCACAGAGCAATTTATGCATATCAACTAAACATCATCAAGGCATACAGATCTGAGAGTAGACAGAGCATTACCTGATCTGAGCATTAACCTTACCTGTCATGATTTGACTTTGACTTGGGTTAACTTCATGACCTGTGAGTCATCCTTAAACCTGTTCTGACAGTTTCTCATAATGCAACAGGATTATATCATCAAGGATGGAAACATAATGAGGCATAATATCTGTCATCATCAAAACTCCAGAACCACAGGGGACACATCATATCTGAATGATAGCCGTGCTGGGCAGCGGCCTAGCCAGAGATGACTTCAGCCGAACAGAGTGTCAGGGGTAGTGGACCTCTTCTATTCTGATTCTCAGAACTTCCAGGATGGCACAGAAGCCGCACCCTTGATTGGTCTTCAGAGCCCTGAGTTTGCTTTGGCTTCTTTTTGTATTTTTTCAGTGTCAACAACTGACAGCTATTTTATCAGCTGATTACTCATCAGGAACCCCTGTTAAACTGTCACCTCCTCCCATTCATCTTCCTCTACCTCGCTTTGCCTGGCCCATGATCATCCCATAACAAAAAATATATAATAATAATAATAAAACCAACCCAGGCACATTTACTTGCGTGTACAAACGTATACACATACGCACGAGTATATATATGTATCTATCTTACTGTGTGCTTGCCTATTTCGATTCTTCGGTATGTCAAACAGTGATCTGCGGAAGGTCAGATTATACCTGATCGAAGGCTCTCACTGAGCATGAGGTGATCCTCGGATCTGAGTTCTCCGCCATGTACCGGAGCTCGATTTAATAAAATGTTACTATATTGTGTGCTTGAGTGCATGTTTAGATCTTGCATTGCACAACACACACTTTTTGCCTCGTGCATCAATGCATATTTGCTTAGTCCCGGTGGCTCTCTATCTTGGTGATTAATCATGGTTTTCCTTCTTTCGGAAGGATGTAATTAACGTCATAGCCTTTATGGTATGGTGGACTTCGGGTCCTGACGTGATCACCCACCTTTGTCTGATCAGTCACACGGAGCATACAATAAAATTTGTCACGAATGTGATTGGCACGCCCACGTTTAAATAAAACCATCAATAAACCAATGAACAAACAAATAAATAAAACTAATAATAATAATAAAATATCCATTCCCCACAAGTTGGCACGCTCGGTGAGACCCAGTCTCCCTTCATCTTTTCGCTAAGGTAGAAGTCCCCGGGGCCTTCCCCCAAAAATATTGATTGTTTGCTCATTCTATTTTGTAGGAAACAATGGCCGGCGGACTTGTTGGACTTACCTTCGGCCCCCAAGTTATCACTGCTCACGCGGAATACGGGTACCTAGCGGTGCCCACTATGTTCGGAACTCTACCACCATGGTGGGTGTGGACACCTAAAAATTTGCTGGCAAGAACTCCGAGCCTTGGAAAGCCGAACACGAGTAACAGAGAAAGAAAGGAAGGAGTACGGCAATGCACGCAAATTGATGCACACGCGAAGGGATAACTCATCTACTGAGATAAACGGCAAGACGCATCGACGCACCCCCATCTCTGCGTTGACACACCTGCAGGTGCGGAACAAAAATTAGATAAGAAAAGATGAAGGAAACAGTTGAGTCGGTGCAAACCTCTTTCCCCCATTTGCCTTTGTATCGGCGCATAAGGCCAGTCCATGTGGCCCCTTAAACCGGTGCAAGGCCCATGGCCTCTTGAACCGGCGCAAGCTCCCTCTTCCCATATGAGTCGGTGCCCTCATGACCTTGTGGGCATGAGCCAGCGCGCCCCTCCGCCCTCATGGCCATGTGAATCTGCGCACACAAGACCCTTATGGCCATTTGAACTGGCGCACCCTCTCAACCCCACTGAATCAGCACCCTCCAAACTGCCCCAGTGAGCCGGCGTGAGAAACGTCACGTCCTTCACATGGAACTCTATTTTTCACTCCAACACTTCAGGCGAGGCAATAAGAAGAACAGGGAGAAGAAGAAGCCTCATTCGCCGGCCTCTGGCAGGGCATTTAATGCCAACCTAGTGAGCCATCAAGGAAATCCCTGATTAAAAAGATCTTTTGCATCAACCAATGGATAAAGCCAAGCGCTCGCCAGTGGACCGACGAGAGAATTCTTCCCCAGCGTGCAAGCCCCCCTGTCCCGTGAAAAGCACGGATGGTGCTCGACGACAACCTCCCTCACATGAGCATTTAATGCTCGTGCGTCTCTCTCACATCCAAGGTCGATAGCGAGATGGAAGCCTACCGTCGACGCTGGGGCAAACCGTCTGACGACAGTAGAATCTCCCAGGATATTTTGCAGAAACGTCCGACCTCGGACGTCTCCCCCCTATCCTACGCGAACCAATGGGCGACAACGTAGCAGTCAACCCACCTTTCTATTGGATTAAAAAGAAAGTGGTGGGAGTTTTTCTCCTGAAGAGAAGAGACCCTCCCGTTCTATATATAGGACCAGCCCACAGCAGAGAAAGAGGGTTGGCGAAGAAGGGGGAGGCGAACGAAAGAGAAAATGGTTGCAAAGAAAGTGATGCTTGCTCCTGCGTCTGCAGGGTGAAGAGAGGAAGAGAGGGAAAGGAGTGAGGAGGAAGAAAGGTGAGGTGTAAAAGGGAGGGAGGAGCCCATTCTCTACCCCTCCCCCATTGTATTTTCTTGTTTCTTATGCTTCATCCATTCGTCACGAGGGTATATCCCTTTGTTTCAGTTCTTAGTACAATGAATGAAAGTTTTCTTTGAGTTATGGTAAATGGCATGGCTTTTACCCTGTCTTCTTTCTTTAACTTTGGTGGCTCTTCCCGTGGCTGTGGACGTGTGCTATCGTGTTCTATGAAAACACAACACACTCTCTACAGAGACGACTGATGTCCTCTCACTCTCATCCATGAGTTGTGAGGGCTCGGTCACCTCTTGCAAACCCGTGTCAGGAAAAGTCACATTACGGTCTTCACAATCTCTCGATCTGAGGTTTTATCTCGCTCAGACCACCTTCCCATCTCTGGGAGCTTCCTCCTTATGGCATGACCCCTGGAAGATTATCCTATAGAAGGCTGGATATTGACGGCTGTAGAGCCAGCAACAGTTAGCAGAGTACAACCACGGAGTTGGAAATGCAACGACCAACGGGTTTAGTGGAGCCCCTCGAAGGCTGGCCCTCGGGGTTCCCCGCCCAAGTTGGGATGATTGGGTGACCGTTCTTGGTTTGCCTAGGATTTCAGGAGCCATCTTGGAATTCCCTTGGACGAGCTTCCAATTTTACACCCCGCAAACCGTCCGGGGGAGATGCTGCCGGAGTTGTGCCAGCAACTTGGACTAACAATTGAACAAAAGATCAGTAACAGATAGAATTAGGGTTGTGGTTTAACGTGAGAATGGCAATATCAAAGAAAAGAAAGTTGCAGAACAAGGAGTAGATTTAAGGTAGTTAAAACCTTTTTTTTGTTTTGAACTTGGGACCGCACATGTACATATGTATAAGCACTTCTATTTAACCCTCATGAAATCAGAGCAAGCCTCTCAGCACTTTCAAACTCAGGTGTTGAGCTTCCCCCTCTTCATGTCCATCAGGGTATAGCATCATACCATATGCAGGCTTGTACACAAAAAAAACCCCTGCAGACTTTTTCTGGGCAGCCCCTACATCGACCCCAAGCCCAGCTCGACTGTGGCACGGACACCCCTGTGTCGACCCCAAGGCTCCCTTACGTCGACCTCTCCTTTCCCAGTCGCCCCCTGCACCAACTCCAAGTTGGCCCTGCGTCGACCTCTTGCTATTCCTGGTCAGCTGCCCTACGTCAACTTCATACACATATCAAACTCCATAGGTTTCATGAACAAACACAAAAAATGAAAGGAGCTCCATGGGTCCAACCCAAACAAAAAGGAAAGGCACAAGCATACCTTATGCATTGAACTTTACACATCATAAGCACAATAAACCCCCCATATCCCTAACAAACGCCCCCCACAATCCATTCTACAAAATGAGCAAAAAAAATCTGTCTAAAAGCCTAAAGAAAAAGAGTCTAGAGCCTTTGAGAGTGAGGGGTCGACCCTCCCAATCCCAGGCTCTGCCTGGCTTCGCTCTCACACCCTTGCATCGACTCCCTGGCGCTCCCACGTCGACTCCGCCAGCCGACGGTGAATAGGCACACACGCCCTTCCCCATGCGCCGTATCACCTTCCTCATGCGCCAATCCACTCTCACCTCATACCCCTCACCTCTGTGCCGATCCATATCCTCATCTCCACTTCCCATCCCTCACACTCTCCACTAGGTGCCGATTCAACCGCTAGCCTCATTCCCTCCTCCTTCTAATGCGCCGGTTCACACCACTCTTTCCCCATCTCTCTCTCATACACATGCCGATCCATCCCTCTCATCTCTCCCCTCTTAAGTAAAAAAAAGGGGGGGGGAAGAAGCCAATCAAAGCAAAAAGAATAAAAAATAGATAAAAAGGGGGAAGTAAACAACAAAAAAGGAATGAAAGGAAATAATAACAAAAAAGGGGACAACATTCAAAGCTTAACTAATCAAGCAATATATATATATATATAATCTAACAATAAAAAGAAAACAAAACAAAAAAATTTGCAAAACTATAGGTATTATAACAAACAAATGAATAAAAATACACCCGTGCTCTTAAATAAACAAAGAAAAAATTAAATAGCCAAATAAAAAAATTATTATGATAATAACAACAACAAGTGAACAACAATGTACCCATGCATTTAAATAAAGTTCAATAACCCAACAACAAAAACAGTAACGTCCATGTCGAAGCCCTACTCTCCCGAGACCCGGTATGGAAGGGACATCAATGCCGCCCCGCTCAGCCGGATTTGGACCTCGGGAACCTTCCCGACATGGCCATGATCCGACATTGCTCAGGCAAATAGTTCATCAAACTTGACCCATTTCTATTGGAATCTAATCCCACACTCTTCTTAAACTTGCCGTACACTCGGCAGACACTCGTACAGGTTTATTTTCGACTCTATTGTGCGACAAACACGGACTTCCGTCCGAATATGAAATGGTCCATGAGTGACCGACATATTTTAAACGTTTGCACCTTGATGCGGGGTCTGTTCAAATGCAGTCCGAGATTTCACTAATCTCATTTCATTAACACTAATTTCAGGCCATAAGGCCCCTTTTCCTGGCGACTAATCAAGGGTTTTCTCCTCTACGAGGGGATGTAATTAACGCCGTGGCCTTTACGGCACGGCGGGTTTCTGTCCCGACCCGAATTCCATAATCGTCTGATTAGTCAGACGGCGCGCACCAGTGGCTTCTTCGAGGCCCAAATAAATCATCACACATGTGACTGGCACGCCCACGCACAAAATAAACCGAATAAATGAAATAAACAAATAAACAAATGAACAAACCAATAGATAAAAGAAATTCTCGAAAGTGCATCCATAGTGGGATTCCCCAATTTTCTTGGAGTCGCCTTCGTCGGCCTGCTACAGGTCGAGGAAGAGGAAGCTGACAAGACTATCACAGCTAAGGCCGTGACTCCTTCAAGGGTGAGTCTTCCCTGGAGGGCTACTCTGCCTCGCCGCATCATCACCTGCCTCGTCTACGTGGACTACTGTGCTATCCCCGCCAGCGACAAGGCGTCCGGGGGCAAGAAGAAGAATCAAAAAAGAAGAATTGGTGTTGTTCCCGGGGGCCGACTTTTGGCTTTCGGGAAGTCTGTTATGATTGGTGGCATTGGAGTATATTTGAACGGCTGTAGTGTTGAAGTTTTTCCGGACCGCATCATCTCAGCAGTATCTACACACAATGCCTTCCAGGCACTAGCAAGCCGGAGGGCCAATTTGGACAAGGACATCTGGGGGAAGCTGGCCCCAGAGCTACCAAGATTCAAGCAAGTTTGGGTTCCCAAGAGGACCCGGGATCCGGCTATGACACCGTAAAGTGCAAATCTGACTGCTAAAGGCCCCAGGAAAGGGGCAATAAAGTTGCATCAAATGAAGAAGAGGTCGAGCTGATGGTCTCTCCGCCTTCTCATAGGGTCTGTGCTAGATAGGCCAATGTTCTCCAACGTTCGACAGGATCGAACGGAACTACCCGATTGTCGCGGCTCTCCTCCAGACTGTCGACTCAAGACCAGCTGCTACCCCCTGCCCTCTCTCCAGGGCATAGTCAAGAAGAAATGACCAAAGTGATCAGGGATTACTTTTACGGCCTGGGTTCCCTAGATCGAGAAAGATCGCTCCGGATCGTCGGCACCAAAAGAATAGAAGTAAGAGGGAAGGCGTCATCCACGAACATCAATGAACATGAAGATAGTTTGACAGTAGAATACTCTGAAGCTCCCCCACAGCGGGAGGAGAATAAAAAGATATCAATATTTGAAAGGTCGACCTTCCCCGGTCAAGCCAAGAAGGGAGTCTGGAGGCAAAGAAAAAGAATGCAAGTCTTCACTTACAACATGGCAGGGGTGACCAACAGATATGAGGTCCTACCCGAAGAGCTAGAAGAATTGGCCAAGCTAGACGAACGGCCCGGGCCAGTAACAAGAAGAAGTTAAGCTGCAGAACAAATGCTCAAAGCAGCTATAGAAAAGCAAGCTATCACCACTTTGACTGCCAACGTGGTGACTTCTAAAGAAGAAGAGATTCCGCTACCAGCTTCGTCCGAAGGTGCCTCGGGCAAAGCGTTCAAGAGTACGTGTGGCAAAGCTAGATCAAGCTGTCTTAATAATGCTATAGAACTATGGATAAGAGATTGAAGCTTTGAAAAAGCAGCTGAATGAAAAGACTGAACAAGCTCCTCCCCCTTGGAAGCGGAATATGCATGCCAAATAATCTCGGGAAGCTCCTGGCCCTGCCGATGTTGTGCCCCCTGCTGCCTCTCAACCAACAGGCCACGGCAAGACCTCTTTCCAGTCGCACTTCTTGTAGCAACCATTGGGACAACCAGCACTTCCTCAAATGCAGCAATTACCACCAATGATACCATCGGCACTTCAAGCTATGGCTCTGACCACTCTTTCTACACAGCAGCCTGCGCACCTCCACCCAGGATCAGTGGACCCGGCCATGGTAAATAAATCAGTGGTGGAACAACTAATTGAAAGGAAGCTGGCCGAGAGGACAGACGGTGATTTTAGCACTTTTGATGTATACAAAGTGCCGTATCCACCGCAATATGCTGCAAAGAGGCTTCTGCCTGGCATCAACAAATGGCCTGAGTTTGGAAAATTCAACGAGCAGGGCTCTCCCAAGGACCCTATTGCTTACTATATGACAGTGATGGGCGATCTGGTAGCAGAAGAAGCCTACCTGCTAAAATTCTTTGGGTCCTCACTGACAGGCGTGGCTTTTGAATGGTATTTAAATATGCCAGTCAGCTCTATTAGTGACTGGACAACTATGCAACGGAAGTTCCTGGAACGGTTCCATGTTACTGAAAGAGAGGTCACAGTGGCCGAGCTATACGCCTCTAGGCAGAGACATGACGAAACAGCCCTGGAGTACATTAAAAGATGGCGTAATCTCAGTATGAGATGCAGGCGTGTTGACACATGAAAAATAATACTAAAATATTTTTTTTGCTATTTCTTATTTTCAGAAATGAAGAAGAAAGGAGGAAGGAAAAAGAAGAATAAAAGGGGCAAAATGGGATAAAGACAACAAATGGGCCAAACAAGTGAACCGGAGGCCCTCAACACAATGGTGGATTGGCGCAAGGGGGCCTTGGCCACAGAGAATTGGCACATGATCCTTTGGCCACATGAACCGGTGCAAGGGGCTTTGGCCACATGAATCGGCCATGGCATGCTTTGCCATGTGAGTCGATGCACCCCTTGCTGTTTGAACCGGCGTAAGAAGGGGCAGGCGCACCGGTGATCCGGCACGCGTCCGTGCCCACCGGATCACCTGCCCTCCCCCCTCCATTTTTGCCTATAAATAGGCATGCTCGATCTAGAAAGAAAGAGAGATTGGAAGGCCATCAGAAGAGAGAACAACAGATAGAGAGAGACTTTGAAGGATCAGGACCCCTCAGCTGCCATCTCACAACCCCAGTTCATTCCAGAGAGCTCGAGTGAGGGTCTATTCTGATACTCCATTCTTCACGCCTGTAGGTGGTTTCTCGCTGTAGATCGTGTCCAAGGACCGCTGATTCTTTTATACATTTCTTTATGTAATTTTGCTTTCAAGTCTGCAAAAGGGCGATGACATTCCGAGTCTGAAGGCCCATTTCTCTCTTTGTCGAGTCCCTTCCCCCTCTGTCTGTAATTCTGTGGCGTTTATCTTTTCTTCATGCATTCTGTAATAAGGTGGTACTCATGGTAGTCTCGCTTTGAAGGGAATAAAGATCCGCAAAAGCCCTTTGGGTGACATGTTTTCTTTTCCCGCTTACTATTTGCAGTTATGTGTGAATATACTTGGTATTTAAGAGTTGTCTGTCGCTTGGCTTGTTTCCTTTTACCTTCCTTCTCATGGTCCATATGATCGCGTCCAATCAATAAAATGCATACATCCTGATCGTGAGGAGGCCTCTCGAGGCTACGCGCTTACAATCCTTTGATCGTTCGGGCAATGCTAATATCACGGGTTGGATCTCACATTTGAATGGCCATTGGCCACGCCATCACATGCGATAGTAAATCTATTCCCTCTTCAATGCATTAGACTGGTCTGCTTTGCTCACTGTGGTGCACGTTGTTGGGTCCCAAGGGTGCAACCGAATCTAGAAGTGGGGTTGAATAGATCCCTTTGAAAACTTTGCCCCGATTAAAGTCTAAACCAATTGAAACACAATCTTTAGCTTGATATGCAGATGACACACTATTCAATATGGATTGTGGTTTCAACAAAAATAGTTCAAACAGTAGAACACTACACCATGCATAGAAGGACAAGGGAATGCTGTTTAGGAAGTGGCTGAGGTCGACTCAGCAACACAGTGGAGTCGACGCAGCTTCCTTGTACGTTTAGCAGTGAGACAGAACTGTTGCTCATCAAACTCTGGTGTGTGTGTGTGAACAGAATGTTAGAGTGTGCAATGGAAAACAATTAAAATTGTATACGTTGAAGATAGCACATGAACCTGTGAATGGGGATAGAAAACATGGAGCAATCATACAAGTCACAACACATAACACAGGGATTTTTAAGGTGGTTCAGTCTGCAAACCCGCAGACCTACATCCACCCCTCACCAAACCTGGTGAGGCTTTACCACACGCTGTAAACGCAGCACCACACGGGGATCCCCCCCCACACACACACACGAGGAGCAAGCTCTTTACGAGGATGAAGTCCTCAATACACACGGGGATGAACCCCCCCCCCCCCCACACAAACAAAGTAAACACGCTGCAAGCACATCAAAAACACGGGGACAGACCCCCAGTCACACACACAGCTGAACTCAGCCAAAACCACTTCCGGTCTCTAACTAGAGCACCGGACACCCTTGGTTTACAGATTGCGAAGTTGCAAATAAAAATAGAAAAACCAAGATAGGGAGAAACAAATTTAGCTTCAGAGCAATATCATGAAGTTGTACCTACAGGTCTGGAATTAGATCCAAGGCTGCTCTTCAGGCTCAGGCTTTCTACAGGGCTGCTCTCTCTCAAGACTTCTCTCCTTTCTTCTTCTCTCTTTTCTTTTACAGCATTGGACTAGGACGGCCAGATGTTGGGCTGCTCACACTCCCTTTCTTCTCTTTCTCATAGGTTTTCTGTTGAAGGCTTAAGGGACGTTGGCTCTCTTCAAAGGCTGCAGTAGCTCCTCTTCAAGAATGAGCTTGATACATAGAGAGAGCTAGGTAGAAACATTTCCCTCCAGAATCCTACAATGCAATTGGCTGGATTTCAAAAGGCTTCTTTGACCACTGACCTTCTTCCTTGACTGGTCCATCACATGAGAGCATGAGCAAAAAATAGTTTTCCCATACTGCAATTTGATTGGCCAAAGAAATGAATAGGATGTTTCTTCTCTTCAGCTCTTCTTAGTTATGTAATCTGATTGGTCCAACAGAGGCATATAAATTTCCCTCCAAGATCCTCCCATTTGAATTGCTGGAAAGAAATGATGCTTCTTGGATAAGGGTCTCTACCAAATCTGTCTCTTCATTGGCTGTGGCAGACAAGGACAGATCTCTGTCCTAGGTACCTTCCTTGGACTAAAGTCCCATTGGTTATGATCAAATAGTATAGTACCAGGAAAGCTGACCTTTCCTAAATCTGGTATCTGTCAAAAAGCTTCTCCCAAAAAGTTGTGTTGAAGCCTCATGATGAAGAGGACAGTCCACTGTCCTAGGAACCGTTTCCAGACCTCAAAAGGTGTGCTTTTGGTGGTTTACGTTGGTATATTTTATTCCCTGGATAATCTTAGAACGTGTTTGTCACGTCCCGAACCGATAGCAGCGGAACGTGTCGTTTGCTCGGAACGTGGCAGTTAAACAGTCATGTCAATCAGAGCATAGTCATTTCCACAAAACACAATTTGGACAAATAACAAATTTCATTTCAAATATAAGTTCTTTACATATTCGGGCCCATAATAAATGAAAAGACTCAATAAAGAAAAATTACAATGAGACTCTTGAATCGACTTAACATAAGACACAAGATAACCACGCTAGATGGTTCATCTAGGTTGTTGGGGTACTCTTCACTCTTGCCCTTGCCCATCATGTTCGGTCTCGTCGTCACTAGGGTCGTTACCTGAAAAACATTGGAAAACGCAGGGTGAGCGAACGCTCAGTAGGACTTAATATCTCATGCTCCAAGCTAGCTTTAAGTCAATTACAGTTTAACATGCTCATGCAGGTCATGCAAGATATAGAAATCGAGAACTATAATAACACGAGATAAATTCAAGAACTATAGTAAACAAACGAGTAAGCAAGATGCTAGATACACTCATGAAGAGTAAGGACAATGATAATCAAGAGAGTATAGCGAGATCTCAACAAGTACTTTCTCAAGCTAGCATTCACGAGGAAATATAACATTCATCTCTCTATGACGGACACTATCACGAGAGCCTCAAGGTATCCAGTATTATGAAGGATCTTCATGACAAGATAACGAGTACTATCAATGAGATAATTCAAGAACATTTATGATGATCGATATAGAAGTATAACAAGCATTATATAGCATTTGCCACGACACTAAGGGAATATCACGACGATATGATAACCCCTCCAATATGGCAATTCAAGATATTTTCATGACGAACAATAAGTTGTAGAAAGATGCACTATGATGGCAATTACTCCCGATCATCACTATCACGAGAGCGTTTGCACATCTAGCACTATATAGGATTGGCCAATGCACTAAGGGGAAAATCACGACGATATGACCACCCCTCATGGAAATAGCACTAGTTAGTATTTGGTCGCACACTTAGGAGTTCTCACGACTGTATGATTGCCCCTAAATGCCAATAACCGAGTTGGTGAATGCCTGCACCCGATCATCGTATACCGGTAACGTTTGGACTTTGCCTCGCCCAATAGGGTCAGATCAGGACCCGTAGCATTTAAAATGTCATTTTAGTGGGACCCATAGCCCCTGACATTTAGTCTAGACTAATTCCATATTAATGGCCAAGAATTTCAAGGATCAAGCATGTAAGAACATTAAGATAGATTTCATGGCATAGAGTTCAAGGATAGAACTTGTAATAAGGATGATATATCAATAAACCAGATGAAAACCATGACATTTCGAAATCTAGGTGATTAGGTACAATCAGCTCAGTCGGCCTTGAGGGAATCCAAGGCTGCGAGGAGACTTACGGAGGTCCCAATGACTAACTTGCCAGTCCGAAGGAACGGAATGTCCAACGGAGGGCTCGTATGTCACCGAGAGTTGAGTGTATAATGTGAACCAATCATGAAACAGGGACTCCATCTACGGACATGAGATGAGAGTGCCAAAAGACCCGCGGTATGGGTCAAAAACGGAAGAAAACGGTGAGAACATGATTGCGTTAATTATAGAATTCAAGTCACTCCAATTCCATAATTAACTATAATTAAATAAACTTATATTATTTGATGCCCATGGGTGACGTCAATTTTTAATTAGTACCCTCTTGGGAAACGTAAATTTTTAGAATTTTTAACTAAATTTATTTAACAAGAATTCACATTTATATCTATTTAATTGAATGAATTCAAAAACATACATTAAAAGGCACATTGATTTATTTAAAATCATTTAAGGAAATCAAATTTATGGTAATTAGGAGAAAAATTCAAGGATTCCAAATATATATTTTTCATAATTTTCTGTTACATATTTTAATTACTAAGGATTTACAAAGGTAAGCACACATGATATATATATATACTTATATATACATATATATATATATATTTATATAGTTAATCTGACGCCTAGTAACAGGGGCGTCAGATTTTTAATTAACGACCGTGTTTAGGTCGTTATTTCAAAAAACTGTATTTTCAAGTCTCTGGTTTTTATACTAAATGATGTCGGAATCTGGCTTATAATATACCGAAATGACCGGCTCGAAAAACTCTACATAACCATATGTTCAAAATAATTTTTCAATGAGAGACGGAGGAACTTGCAATTGGGGCACGAAAAATGGTGCAACCACTTTCAGTACCTCGGTCTCTACCCCAATAGTATGTCCATAAATTTTCATGGCCAAACTATGCTTCTATACCCATGAGTAACTACAAACGCTAAAAATTTATAACTAACGTATTTGAAATTGACGACTAGTCTTTCGTCGTTTCTTTCTTTTTTTTTCAATTAAGTAACGACGATGCGGCTGCCACCTTTCTCTATTAACACGCCTTTAACAAAGGCGTCAATTCATAAAAACACGGCAGATATGAAGACGTTAATTTCAAATGGAAATTGACGACCTTTTTGATGGGCGTCAAAATAAAATAACGCCCTAAAAAAAGGCGTTATTTACTGTAAAAATTCTAATTTCACCAGAACATAACGATAAGCATAGATATGATATATATATGATATAAATGCATGATATAAGATGATTTTTTGTCTATCATATTGACCCTAAATCATGGTTTAATTTTGTTTGGGCTACGAAACTTGAGAAAACCTACATGTTCTATACCTCTAGCATGCTAGCTTTATAATTTTGCTTGGGAGATTGCCTACCTTTACGTGTTTAACTGATAGTGATAAGAAGGATGCGGAGAAAAAAAAGGAAGTAGTCTGCTGCAGCAACTGCACGTCAACAGCATCAAGAGGAAGAAGCTGATAGAAGGCTTCTTCAAAAGCTTTTCTTTATGTCTGCAGGAGGACGCGTAGGGGGATCTTCATGTTGGGAAGCAGATGTTACTTCTTCACGAGCAGTAGGATGACTCTTTCGAACGCATCATCTTAGCTTTGCTCGTCCGATAAGGGAGTATATTTATAAGAGGAGGGAACCTAGAGGATGGCTCGTTGTTATCCAAGGGAATGTTTTAAAGCCCTTCCTCATGTTATTCTTTCCCTACCCAGTCAACAGCCGCCTTCCTGCTTTTACGTTCAAAGCCCTAATACCATGCTAATGCTTCGAACGTGAATCAACGTGGAAAGTTTTTTTTTATTTAAAGCCCTTGTATTTACCTATATATCTTAGCCCAGTAGGTGGTGAGGCCTTTCACGTTCAAAGGCCCATCGAACCCTACTCCTTTTAAGTCCATTACCTTAGAAATATTTTGGGGTTGGGTTTTGTTTGAAAGGGTCGTGAGGTTTTGAATTCCGTAACATTTTAATTCTTTTAAGGCCCATCTCTGCATAAGGGTTTATATAGAGATATTTTGAATTATTCATTTAAATCCATTAAAACTCCTTTTGAGAATTCTAAAGCTCATATACTAAAGCCCACTAACTAATTAGAAATCCATGTATGTATATATATATATATGTATATATGTATATATATTCTTATCCCATTTAGTGCTGCTTAATTTAAATCTATTGAGACAATAGTTAAGGCTCCCTAATTATATATCTTTATTAATCCAAGAGCTACTATATAATTTTTATCGGTTTATCTACCCTTTTGCATCTCGGGTATCAGAGTCGGGTTCGATCCTATGAGTCTTTATATAAGTATGTAAATATATTTTTGGCACAAGGTTCCTTCTAAATAGTGGAGTCGTATTTTCTTTAATTTAAACCATAACTAGATAAAAGAATATATTAAATTTCTATTTCTCGATCATTTGTTTATACTTTTATTTGTGCCCCTTTATTATCGTTTAGGCTAAATAACAAGTTTCACTTTTCCTTTATCAAAATTTTAAATTTTTCTAGTTTTCTATGACTAATAATCATGATTATTTTCATATATTCTCCATTTAATTTTTTTCGGGGTGCTACACTCTCCCCCACTTAAAAGAATTTGGTCCCCAAATTCACATAATTTCTTTCCATAGTAGTGGGGTAAAATACCATGTCTAAAATCTGCATTCTAGCTAGTTCACTCTCATAACATGCTAGGTGCTAAGATCACTATATCTAATTCATGCAATTATGGGTGAGATAGGTTTATTGGGTTACCTTCCAATGCTTGCGGCGTTTCTTTCTTTAGGAGTGGACAACGAGCAATTTTATGATCTCCGCTTCCGCAACGGATGCATTTCCCGAGTTTATACCAACACTTGTCCGGATCGTGCCTTCCCTTCTTGCAATGCTCGCATTCCCCTTGGCCGGAACAATTTGTCGATCTTTATTCCGGGGTTTCTTATTTTCATAGAATTTGTTGCCTTCATTAAATCTCTTCTTATCGTTCATACTTTCCTTGTTCTTGGATCCATTTGGTAAGTCCTTCTTGGCGGCCTTTCCTTTGATTCTTTCCATCATATCCATAGCATCTTCCAAGAGTTGAGCTTTTCTAACCATCTCCGTATATGTTTGAATTTCTAGTGGAGCTAGTTGAGGTATAAGTTCCACCTTCAAGCCATTCATAAATCTCTTTGCTCTCATTTTCTCCGTGCTAACCAAGTGTGGTGCATATCGGGCCAATCTAGAAAAACTTGCTTCATACTCGGTGACTGATAGACTACGTTGCTTCAAAGCTGCAAATTCCATAGCTTTCTTCTCGCGAATTCTTTCTGAGAAATACTTTTCATTAAAGTGTTCTAAGAATTCATCCCAAGTAACTTGCTCGTTAGGCAAGATTGCTTCCACGGATCCCCACCATATTTGGGCATCCTTCTCTAATTGATATGTTCCTAATAGTACCTTCTCTTCATCGGTGCATTGCATCACCTTAAAGGTCCTCTCTATTTCTTGCAACCAATTCTTCGCTTCATCCGGGTCAGTCGACCCACTAAACTTAGGGGGATTTATCTTTTGGAACTTCCGATGTAAATCCCCAGCTCCATGCCGTGCTCCACCTTGTGCAACTTGTTGCAAGGCTTGCGTTAATCCCTGTACAGTGCGTTGCATCTCTCTCCACTGAGCTCTCTCAGCGGCCATTCTAGCCTACAAGAATAAGGTTTGGATTAATGATATTCATATCTCGGCAGGTATCTAACGCGAATGTAACATATTTTATCATTTAACCCCAAAGCTCTACCCAACTCTCACAGGGTTCCTATAGGATAACTGACAAGGATGACTCAATCTAGGACTTGAACCTGATGACCGAGGGATTTAGAAAGCCTAGGCTCTGATACCACCTTCTGTCACGCCCCGAACCGATAGCAGCGGAACGTGTCGTTTGCTCGGAACGTGGCAGTTAAACAGTCATGTCAATCAGAGCATAGTCATTTCCACAAAAAATAATTTGGACAAATAACAAATTTCATTTCAAATATAAGTTCTTTACATATTCGGGCCCATAATAAATGAAAAGACTCAATAAAGAAAAATTACAATGAGACTCTTGAATCGACTTAACATAAGACACAAGATAACCACGCTAGATGGTTCATCTAGGTTGTCGGGGTACTCTTCACTCTTGCCCTTGCCCATCATGTTCGGTCTCGTCGTCACTAGGGTCGTTACCTGAAAAATATTGGAAAACGCAGGGTGAGCGAACGCTCAGTAGGACTTAATATCTCATGCTCCAAGCTAGCTTTAAGTCAATTACAGTTTAACATGCTCATGCAGGTCATGCAAGATATAGAAATCGAGAACTATAATAACACGAGATAAATTCAAGAACTATAGTAAACAAACGAGTAAGCAAGATGTTAGATACACTCATGAAGAGTAAGGACAATGATAATCAAGAGAGTATAGCGAGATCTCAACAAGTACTTTCTCAAGCTAGCATTCACGAGGAAATATAACATTCATCTCTCTATGACGGACACTATCACGAGAGCCTCAAGGTATCCAGTATTATGAAGGATCTTCATGACAAGATAACGAGTACTATCAATGAGATAATTCAAGAACATTTATGATGATCGATATAGAAGTAGAACAAGCATTATATAGCATTTGCCACGACACTAAGGGAATATCACGACGATATGATAACCCCTCCAATATGGCAATTCAAGATATTTTCATGACGAACAATAAGTTGTAGAAAGATGCACTATGATGGCAATTACTCCCGATCATCACTATCACGAGAGCGTTTGCACATCTAGCACTATATAGGATTGGCCAATGCACTAAGGGGAAAATCACGACGATATGACCACCCCTCATGGAAATAGCACTAGTTAGTATTTGGTCGCACACTTAGGAGTTCTCACGACTGTATGATTGCCCCTAAATGCCAATAACCGAGTTGGTGAATGCCTGCACCCGATCATCGTATACCGGTAACGTTTGGACTTTGCCTCGCCCAATAGGGTCAGATCAGGACCCGTAGTATTTAAAATGTCATTTTAGTGGGACCCATAGCCCCTGACATTTAGTCTAGACTAATTCCATATTAATGGCCAAGAATTTCAAGGATCAAGCATGTAAGAACATTAAGATAGATTTCATGGCATAGAGTTCAAGGACAGAACTTGTAATAAGGATGATATATCAATAAACCAGATGAAAACCATGACATTTCGGAAATCTAGGTGATTAGGTACAACCAACTCAGTCGGCCTTGAGGGAATCCAAGGCTGCGAGGAGACTTACGGAGGTCCCAATGACTAACTTGCCAGTCCGAAGGAACGGAATGTCCAACGGAGGGCTCGTATGTCACCGAGAGTTTAAGTGTATAATGTGAACCAATCATGAAACAGGGACTCCATCTACGGACATGAGATGAGAGTGCCAAAAGACCCGCGGTATGGGTCAAAAACGGAAGAAAACGGTGAGAACATGATTGCGTTAATTATAGAATTCAAGTCCCTCAATTCCATAATTAACTATAATTAAATAAACTTATATTATTTGATGCCCATGGGTGACGTCAATTTTTAATTAGCACCCTCTTGGGAAACGTACATTTTTAGAATTTTTAACTAAATTTATTTAACAAGAATTCACATTTATATCTATTTAATTGAATGAATTCAAAAACATACATTAAAAGGCACATTGATTTATTTAAAATTATTTAAGGAAATCAAATTTATGGTAATTAGGAGAAAAATTCAAGGATTCCAAATATATATTTTTCATAATTTTCTGTTACATATTTTAATTACTAAGGATTTACAAAGGTAAGCATACATGATATATATATATACTTATATATACATATATATATATTTATATAGTTAATATGACGCCTAGTAACAGGGGCGTCAGATTTTTAATTAACGACCGTGTTTAGGTCGTTATTTCAAAAAAATGTATTTTCAAGTCTCTGGTTTTTATACTAAATGATGTCGGAATTTGGCTTATAATATACCGAAATAACCGGCTCGAAAAACTCTACATAACCATATGTTCAAAATAATTTTTCGATGAGAGACGGGAGAACTTGTAATAGGGGCACGAAAAATGGTGCAACCACTTTCAGTACCTCGGTCTCTACCCCAATAGTATGTCCATAAATTTTCATGGCCAAACTATGCTTCTATACCCATGAGTAACTACAAACGCTAAAAATGTATAACTAACGTATTTGAAATTGACTACTAGTCTTTCGTCGTTTCTTTCTTTTTTTTTTCAATTAAGTAACGACGATGCGGCTGCCACCTTTCTCTATTAACACGCCTTTAACAAAGGCGTCAATTCATAAAAACACGGCAGATATGAAGACGTTAATTTCAAATGGAAATTGACGACCCTTTTTGATGGGCGTCAAAATAAAATAGCGCCCTAAAAAAGGCGTTATTTACTGTAAAAATTCTAATTTCACCAGAACATAACGATAAGCATAGATATGATATATATATGATATAAATGCATGATATAAGATGATTTTTTTGTCTATCATATTGACCCTAAATCATGGTTTAATTTTGTTTGGGCTACGAAACTTGAGAAAACCTACATGTTCTATACCTCTAGCATGCTAGCTTTATAATTTTGCTTGGGAGATTGCCTACCATTACGTGTTTAACTGATAGTGATAAGAAGGATGCGGAGAAAAAAAAGGAAGTAGTCCGCTGCAGCAACTGCACGGCAACAGCATCAAGAGGAAGAAGCTGATAGAAGGCTTCTTCAAAAGCTTTTCTTTATGTCTGCAGGAGGACGCGTAGGGGGATCTTCATGTTGGGAAGCAGATGTTACTTCTTCACGAGCAGTAGGATGACTCTTTCGAACGCATCATCTTAACTTTGCTCGTCCGATAAGGGAGTATATTTATAAGAGGAGGGAACCTAGAGGATGGCTCGTTGTTATCCAAGGGAATGTTTTAAAGCCCTTCCTCATGTTATTCTTTCCCTACCCAGTCAACAGCCGCCTTCCTGCTTTTACGTTCAAAGCCCTAATACCATGCTAATGCTTCGAACGTGAATCAACGTGGAAAGTTTTTTTTTTATTTAAAGCCCTTGTATTTACCTATATATCTTAGCCCAGTAGGTGGTGAGGCCTTTCACGTTCAAAGGCCCATCGAACCCTACTCCTTTTAAGTCCATTACCTTAGAAATATTTTGGGGTTGGGTTTTGTTTGAAAGGGTCGTGGGGTTTTGAATTCCTTAACATTTTAATTCTTTTATTAAGGCCCATCTCTACAAAAGGGTTTATATAGAGATATTTTGAATTATTCATTTAAATCCATTAAAACTCCTTTTGAGAATTCTAAAGCTCATATACTAAAGCCCACTAACTAATTAGAAATCCATGTATGTATATATATATATATATATATATATATATATATAGATATATATATATATATATATATATATATATATATATATATATATATATATATATATATATATTCTTATCCCATTTAGTGCTGCTTAATTTAAATCTATTGAGACAATATTTAAGGCTCCCTAATTATATATCTTTATTAATCCAAGAGTTACTATATAATTTTTATCGGTTTATCTACCCTTTTGCATCTCGGGTATCAGAGTCGGGTTCGATCCTATGAGTCTTTATATAAGTATGTAAATATATTTTTGGCACAAGGTTCCTTCTAAATAGTGGAGTCGTATTTTCTTTAATTTAAACCATAACTAGATAAAAGAATATATTAAATTTCTATATCTCGATCATTTGTTTATACTTTTATTTGTGCCCATTTATTATCGTTTAGGCTAAATAACAAGTTTCACTTTTCTTTTATCAAAATTTTAAATTTTTCTAGTTTTCTATGACTAATAATCATGATTATTTTCATATATTCTTCATTTAATTTTTTTCGGGGTGCTACAGTGTTGCAGGTTTGAGAGACAAAGGCTTGAAGAGCTATCAGTGCGTCGATGCAGCAGGCCCATTGCGTCGACACATCTGTTGAAAATGTGTCTTTGAACGGCTTCTGGAAGGCTCCCTTGCGTCAATGCCCTAAAACTATGGAGTCGACGCATCCGACGCTGACTGCCTTCAACTTGCAGCTGGAGGTGATGGGGTCGACGCATCTATGCCAAGGGGGCGACGCAGCCTAACACCTGTTTGGGCTTTTCTTTGTTTTGTGAGCAATGTAGTCGACGTAGACTCACTCTGGGTCGACGCATCCTTCGAAGATAGCCTTGGCTGTTCTTTCTTTTGTGAGCCATGGGGTTGACGTAACAATGACTTGGGGTTGACGCAGCTGATGAAGATCAAATTGTCTGACTGCTGCTAAAGCTCATGAGGTTGACGCAGCTTTGAGCATGAGGTCGACACAACCGTTTGTGTATTCAAGGATCATAGCAGTTTGCACCTTGGGCTTCACTCAGTCCTTTTCAACTTTCTTTGATCAAGTCCATAGCTCCATGTTCTTTGATGTTTTGCCCAAATCTTTGCACCTTAGTTGATCTCTTGGACTAGGACTCCATTATTTCATGCCCTTTGCTTCAATGCATCATATCACATGACAATATTGCATGACATCTTCATACTAAGGTGCATACACTTGCCAGCGCTGATTTTGACCTGAACTGCATACATGTTGACGTCATCAAATGCATATTAGACTCATCAATGAGTCATAGTCAGACATCATCAAAACCAGAGACACAACATTTCCCCCCTTTTGATGATGGCAACTATGAGTCATTATGAGTCAACTCAATCATGACTCATCAAAACATCCCTTCCTTTGCCATCAGCAAAGAGGACATAGTTTGATACCAAATGCAAGGGATGAGCATAGATAAAATTTTGACATCAAAACATCTAAATAGATAGGGCAGTTCAGTGTGGGATAGACAGCATAAAAATTTAGAGATTGGAAATCAATGAGTAGTGAAGAATCAAATTGAATAGATAGTAACAGACGTACGTGGCATAATTAAAGACCAAATCATCAACAAGCTGGTTGGATCTCTCTTTTTGTTGGGTCCCAATTGTTGGGTCCCTCCCTTTTGATGCATGCCATGAATTCTAGAGTAGGAAAATACAAGAGCACTGGAGACGAGGTTTGAGCTGCTAATAAAAGGACTGAAAGCACTTGGCAACTGATACCAATTGTTAACATTGGCATGTACTACCAATTGTTGGGATTGTAGATTCTTTTCAGATATCAAGTGGCAATAAGCAAGTAACCTTGAAGAGAGACAATTATCGGATATCAACAAGGAATTGTCCTGATGGCAAATGGCTGAGAGATTTCAGACTGAAGCAAAAGTTCATAGATGCAGAGTTAGAGATTTTTCAGAATCCTCAGTTATAGAATTTCAATGATAAAGCCCTATTTTCAGATTGGTTTAAATATGATGAATTCTGAGTTTCTCAATTATAAGCATTTGAAAATTTTCACATTCAAAATTAACAAAAATAAACCAATATTATATATATAGACCAGGTTGACCTCCTTTCATCCTACTCATTCACTTCCATTAGCCCCTTTGTGAGAAACTACAATTAGTATTAAGGTTAAACACCTAGTGAGGTTTCTGATTTTATCCATGGGGTGCTACCATTTTGAGATATTTCTTTTGATGCCAATTATTTTTCTCTTGATACCAAGTGTTACTGTTTTTCATTTTTCAAGAGCATTCAGGTGTGGCATGCACCTTTTGATGTGAGAGTCCACGTTGATCAGACGCCAGCACCCCTAGTTATTCAGTGTAGCTCACCATTCTGCTTCAAATAGAACAGAGGTAGCAAGGCACTTCATGACTTTGTCCACTTCACTTCATTGGTGAAGGGACTCAGTTTCTTAGTGAGACTACTGCCATTGCTCTGCCTTAGAGCACTGAACTCAGCACACATTTTTTTACGTGAGGATATACATTTATCAGATGTCAATATCCCTAGTTACTCAGTATGACTAAATTCATTGTATTAATTAAGTGGTCCCTTTTAGAATTTTTAGATTTGATTGTTGTTTAAAAATAATGCTAAAATGAAGTTCTTCAATCAAAGATGCCTTTGTACTTAAAATAAACTTTCATATTTAAGAAGGCATAACATGTCAGAGCATGAGAGACTGATTTAGGTCCATTAAGTTTACATACAGCCATTTTCAAGACCATTTAACTTTAAAGCTCAAGAAATCATTAAATGTAAACCATCATTTTTCATGTCCTGGGCAATCATAGAACTCCATAAAGGAAGATTCTTCTTTAAGATTCACTCTGATAAATGAACTCAGCAACATGTAGAAATACCCCCAAGAGTTCAAGGCATTCGAGGCAGGTAGCCACCCATGTAGAAAGAGATGACGGATATTTAGGAGTATCAATGAAGTTCAGAATTCAATGCATCTCAGACCCAAGATGGAACACATCAAATTATAAGCATGATGCAAAGGCTAATGAATACATGGAATGCGCTTGAGTAGAGGGAAGGAAATAGACACTGAACACTCCCCCTGAGGATGTGCAGTGAGCTCAGATGTTGGAAACAAAGGTGATCACTGATCAATTCGAGGATTAGGATTGAAAGAAGTTAGCAAGTTATCAGATAACCTGGTGCGTCGACGTAGGTAAGTCAGGGGATCGGCGCATACGGCTCAGATAGAAAGGCAGGTTTCAAGAAAAATAACTACTGGGTCGACGCTGCAAGTTCTGTGCGCCGACGTAGTTTGGAAGACAGGGCACAGAATTTTCAAGGTAGGCTATTTCTCACAGAGCTGGGTCGACTTACCAAGGTCTGTGGGTCGACCTGTCCAGAAGACAAAGGTTACAACAGATATTTTTTTTAATTAAGCAATAAACATGGAAAATTTTTCATCATGCAAAACACTTGAAATCATACAACAAGAGGGTGCATTCAAACATGATTTCCAATTTTTCTTGAGGCTCAATCTTCTCCTTAAGAGACTCAAAGTTCATGAAACACAAAAGAAAGTGTGCTATGCTTGGTATGAAGGTTTATCAAAACACAGCAAGCTCCCCCTAAGGATATGCAATCAATTCATATGTCAACAAAGTATGCAAGCATGCATACTAGACTTTTATGTTGACTCCCCCTTAACTTGTGCATGAGCTTCAGAATGCCTTCGTGAGATGTGACAAGAAGATGTGCAACCTTTGACTTATATGAATGTTTAACCCTCAGTACTGGGCGGAGAACTTGATCCAAAGACTCTCTCACGCATAATGATAGTTTCTGTTGGACTTATCCAACCTTCCACAAGTCATCATTCTATATACCAAAGGGTCATGACATGATGGTGCAGCACATTCTAATATGCAGAGATTAACATAAGTTGAAAACTTTATTTACAAACCTGTGCCTTGAGCTATTATTTTATGACTGATCCTTCGTCCAGCTCCAAGGCACACTGCATCCAAACTTCTCATTTGGAATTTTTAGGTACCCAAGTTTTCTTGGGTTGATGCGGGACGGATGACATGACCGGGCTAAGACGTACGATCGACTAAAAGTGCGTCCAGCACTAGCACACTAAGGGAAGCCGAGCGGCTGACTACCGTTGCGTTCTCCGGGTGGAGACATCTCTCAACAGCAACTCACTCTAGCCCGACGATCGTCCCTTGCGACGGAAACGTGGGATCGCAGCGGTTAAGGAACCACTGTTGCCTAGGGTAATGTAGTCTGACCTTGGTGCTCAACTGGAGCTAAAGAACGGTCCTCACTCTGACAATCGCTGTAAATTTGTAGCTAGCTAATGGCCATAATCTCACAAATGCAGCATGATAGAAAATATACTAAATCAGCAATGTGAGTGTGGAACGAGGTGCGTACCTCCACGACTAGCGCGTGGGGAAGAAATCTCGGCCGAATCCGAACAACCCCAATACAACGAATAATCGTACAATTTCAGAACCTAATGCCCAGTCCACGCAGGGAGGTAAAGGGCTACAAATGCAAATTTGAGGTTGCTGGAATCCGAGTTGACGGGCCGCACTCGCAGTAGGCGAGGGAAGCAAGTCGGGGCCGATTGGAAGCTGACTTGATTCTGCCCGCGCAGGTCACTCGGAACATCAAATTACAGAGACTGGTATGCCAAGATCCGACGTCCGATCAGAGTGACGTTTTTTGGAGAACGTCGATGACAAGACGAAGATTCTCTGCTCCGAAGAGCGTGATCAGATCTGATCAGATCTGGGCATGGCCTCAACTGTGCTCAGCCTCAGATTCTACGCACACAGAACTGCATAAAAAGGCTAAAAAATAGGGTAAAAATCAATACGGCGTCGGAATGGGATTCTTCTTGTTGGAGATCGTCGGCGACTTCCCGAGGAAGACGCAGACCAATAGGCTTGCACGGATATGGAAGGAAGGAGATGGGGTAGCTTCTGTAAGTTGCCTCTGCTTCTGGGTTGGATCTGCACAGAGGGGTTGGCGCAGTCCCACGAAAATCTTCGCCTAGATCAACACAGATCTCGGATCAACACGAGCTCAGCGGCAACGCGAAAAGGACTGAAAATCTACGATCTATCAGAAGATCAGATCCAGAGAGCTTAGGAGTAGATCTGGAGAAATTCAGAATCAGGAAACTGAGGATCTGGACAGCAGGCTCGGACAGATTTGCATGACTTCACAGGGAGAATTGTTGCCGGCGATGCAGAGCTCTGATTGATGCAAAACCAGCGCCAACTTCTTCCTGACTTGTAGAAGCTTCACTGAGAGTTTTTTTGGAACCAGATGCGAAGAGGATAGGGAGGATAAGGGGGCGAGTCACACGCCATAACAATCCCATCATAGGATTTTGATCAAGGGCATCACACCCAAGAGGGGAAGAGAATCTCTCTCGTAACTCAATCTTTTCTCACAAATTCTTCATTAACTCCTCAAATGACACTATACACCACATTATATAGAGGATGGCAAGGGGTAGGGGGGCTGGGAATTGCGTGGGAGAGAGGGGAGGGAGAGGGGGTGCACCCCCTTGACTTAGGTGGAGGAGGGAGACAAAGGGGGAGGGGGAGGAAGCTTCCTTCCTTTGAAAATGGGAGGGAGGGAGTCAAGGGAGGGTAGGTGGCAGCCTATCTCTTGGACCAAGAAGGGGGGCGCCCCCTTCCACCAGCCACCAAGCCCACCATCCTTTAACCCCTTTCAGACATAGCCACTAAACCCCTTAACTTGTTCACATTGAATCCCTTTTGGCCCATTTAAGGCCCAAAACCCATTAACTCTAGCCCATTACCTAGCCAAGCCCATTTGCCATATAATCATACAATTGTCCAACATGGACTAAAATAGGGCCCAACATGGCCTAAAAATGTGAAATAAAGATGATGGCTCGGCCGATGCATCCACGTCCTCTGCGAGCTTACCAGGCCCCGGCGTGTCCTTGTCCACCGGCGCGTATTGCGGCATGTGTCTGCACCAATTCTCCCCGGGTGGGAGGAACTCGACCCTGTCGAGTAAGGGTTCTGATGCTTGAGCTCTCCGCGTGTGATCAAGGCATCGTCTGGCACGGGGCGTCCTCTCCAATGCACAAAGAAGTGTTGGTAGGCTCCATTCCTAGTGGTGATCACCTACTCATCTAGTATACAATCCATATGCTTACGTTGAGGCTGGAAGAGGTGGACTCTCGGGTGGTGTGTCACTCACAACAGGAGGAGAAAGCCCAAAAACTCACTAGGGATCACCGCGAGGTTCTGATATGGTATCAGATCTGAAACATTGAACGTCGAACTGACACCATAGTCGTCTGGTAGTTCAATAACGTACGCATTCGAACCCACTTGTTTCATTACTCAGAAAGGGTGGGTATCATGGGCCTAGAGTTTCTTTACGGTCCCCGAGGGGAAACCGTTCAAGTATGACCCTGGTCATGACGTACTCTCCCTTTTTGAACTCACGGGTATGTCGGTGTGCATCAGCTAACTCCTCATACGTGCATGGCTGGCCTTTTATTGGGACACGACTTTATGCAAACTCCCAATCCACAACAAACAAACTGTATAAGCAAAATTGACTCATACATGACCTTAGACAAACCTAGATAACCATAAGTAACACTCGCATACAAACGAACATGAACATACTGACTTCTAAATGGGGGTTCAGAGGTTGGGGAGGATTACACCCAAGTGCACCTTGTCCTGGGACTGAGTACCCGGGTCGGCAGCATGCTCTTCTAAAACTTCATCAAAGAACTCCTCCACTAGTTCTGGATCCGGCTCATAGCTGATCGGCACTAGCTCCGGTGTGGGGTCGCGGGCTGGAGTGTCTGAAATAGTCAGTGATTCCTGGGTCGGACACTTAGCCGCATAATGGCCAACTCCACCACACCTATAGCACTGGTCACGTGACCCTGTGCTAGAAGATGCTCCACCAGTCATTGGCCCCTTTCCCTTGTCTTCTCGACAGGCTGGGGGTAGTGGGAGCTGAGGTCGGGCAGGCAATGCGGGTTGCTGGGGGTGTGGGGTGGGGAAGGGTGCCTGTGGGCGAGGGGGAGGGTCCCTTGGAGGGAGAGGGTGAGGCCTGAGAGCAGTGCGGTCTTGGCGACGGGGTTCCGGAGGATGAACCACCGGAAATTGACTATAGGAACTGGGCGTGGTACGAGAGTCAGACCCACGCTGATGGATGGTCCCCGATCGCTGGACGAGAGCGAACTCTGACTCAAACTGCTCTAACTCGAGAGCAACCAGATATGCGTCTTCCAGCTTGGTCACATTGCGGCGAAAAAGCTCATACTGATAGACCACGATGGAAGCGGGAAACAGGCACCGTGCTCTCTTCCGAGACGCCACATCGATAGAAAATATACTAAATCAGCAATGTGAGTGTAGAATGAGGCGCGTACCTCCCCGACTAGCGCGTGGGGAAGAAATCCCAGCCGAATCCGAACAACCCCAATACAATGAATAACCGTACAATTTTAGAACCTAATGCCCACTCCATGCAGGGAGGTAAAGGGCTACAAATGCAAATTTGCGGTTGTTGGAATCTGGGTTGACGAGCTGCACTCGCAGGAGGCGAGGGAAGCGAGTCGGGGCCAATCGGGTGAGCCGATTGGAAGCCGACTTGATTCTACCCGCGCAGGTCACTCGGTGTAGCGAACTTGCGGAGACCGGTACGCCAAGATACGACATCCGATCGGAGTTCTGTTTGTTGGAGAACGTCAAAGACAGGACGAAGATTCTCTTCTCTGAAGGGAGCGATCAGATCTGCTCAGATCTGGGCGTGGCCTCAACTGTGCTCAGCCTCAGGTTCTGCGCACACAGAACTACACAGGAAGGCTAAAAATTATGGTAAAAATCAATCCGCGTCGGAATGGGATGCTTCTTGTTGGAGATCGTTGGCGACGTCCCGAGGAAGACGCATACCAAAGGGCTTGCATAGATCTAGAAGGAAGGAGACATGGCAGCTTCTGTAAGTTGCCTTTACTTCTGGGTCGGATCTGCACAGAGGGGTTGGTGCAGTCCCACGAAAATCTTCGCCTAGATCAGCACAGATCTCGGATCGACACGAGCTCAGCGGCAACGCAAAAAGGACTAAAAATCCTACGACCACTCAGAAGATCAGATCTAGAGAGCTTAGGAGTAGATCTGGAGAAATTCAGAATCAGGAAACTGAGGATCTGGATAGCAGGCTTGGGCAGATTTGTGTGATTTCATGAGGAGAATTGTTGCCAGCGATCCAGAGCTCCGATTGACGTAAAACCAGCGCCAACTTCTTCCTGACTTGCAGAAGCTTCACTGAGAATTTTCTTGGAACCAGATGTGAAGGGGATAGGGAGGATAAGGGGGCGAGTCACACGCTAGAACAATCCCATCACAGGATTTTGATCAAGGGCATCACACCCAAGAGGGGAAGAGAATCTCTCTCTTAACTCAATCTTTTCTCTCAAATTCTTCATTAACTCCTCAAATGACACTATACACCTCATTATATAGAGGATGGCAAGGGGTAGGGGGGATGGAAATTACGTGGGAGAGAGTGGAGGGAGAGGGGGTGCACCCCCTTGACTTAGGTGGAGGAGGGAGACAAAAGGGGAGGGGGAGGAAGCTTCCTTCCTTTGAAAATGGGAGGGAGGGAGTCAAGGAAGGGTAGGTGGCAGCCTACCTCTTGGACCAAGAAGGGGGGCGCCCCCTTCCACTAGCCACCAAGCCCACCATCCTTTAAACCCTTTCAGACATAGCCACTAAACCCCTTAACTTGTTCACATTGAATCCCTTTTGGCCCATTTAAGGCCCAAAACCCATTAACTCTAGCCCATTACCTAGCCTAGCCCATTTGCCATATAATCATACAATTGTCCAACATGGACTAAAATAGGGCCCAACATGGCCTAAAAATGTGAAATAAAGATGATGGCTCGGCCGATGCGTCCACGTCCTCCGCGAGCTAATCGGGCCCCAGCGTGTCCTCGTCCACCGGCGCGTATTGCGGCGTGTGTCCGCACCATGGGTCCTTGATGGTTAGGTACATGTCTAGCATCCACATTTCTCTTCCATTCTGCAATCAATTCATCACTTCTCATCCAAGGACAATCATCAAACACATGTCCATATTCACCACAATAAAAGCAACACACAAAGGAGTTGTCATTCTTCTCATGTACTTGTGCATTAAACCTTTGTGAGTGAACATGGATGCCAACATGTTGAGCATGGGAATGAGCCCTACCTTTTAGATGCCAACAGTCCCAGACTGTGTGGCCAATTTTTCCACAGTGAAAGCAGCTAGGAAGAGGATTTCTTCGGTGGCCTTGGGCTACGTCGACCTGACCTGGTGAGTGCGTCGATGCACTGGGCCATTCCTGGGCTTTTGAGCAGAAGTGTACTGAGCACACTTTCTCCCAGCGTCGACCTATCCCTTGCCAATGCTTTCTCCATTGTTTCTTCTGTTCTTGCCTGCTCTTAAATCATCATTCTTCATGATAGAATAGTCATGAATAATATGACCATGCATACCACAATAGAAACACTGAACATTCATTTTATGGGAGGCATGGCGTTTCGCATTAAGTTTCCTAGCATGCATATCAACACAAACAAACTTGTTTTTCTATTTTTGAACATGATTTGTTTTCTTTTCCTGGTTTTTATTTTGTTTTTGAATTTTGTTTTATTTTTGAGTTTTCAGATTAGCAGATTGTCCTGAAGTAAGTTGGAGGTGCTAGCTACATTAGAGCTGGAAACAAAGGAAGTATACAATTTGTTCATAAATGATTTTTTATTCACTGGGCTATAACCAAGCTCTTCTCTTTGAAAGTTCACTTTAGTTCCTAGGATTTTGTCTAAGTTCTCTCTGCCCTCCACAAATTTTGATAGAGAAATATTCAAATCCCTGATTTCATCTTCCAGGGATGAGATGTGCAACTCAGAGCTAGCAAGCTCTTCCTCACATGCAATGATCCTAACATTCAACATAGCATTAACAGATCTATAGCTTTCGATTTCTTGTTCTAACACACATGCTGTTTCGGGCTCATCAGCCACACACTTGCCTTTTTCACATGCATTCAATTTTTCGAGCAGCAATCTATTTTGTTCCTTTAAATTTTCATTCTCATTAGCCAGATTTTGATCCTTGATCAGTTCATCAATCAGTATTTGATCATTGGACATAGCTTCTAGCTTGTCCTTAAGCACTTTTTCACTTTCATTGAGTTGATTTATCTTTTGAAGTAAGGTCTCATTCTCTTTTCTTAAGGAACCTACCTGTTCCTTGTACATATCAATATCAAACAAAAGAGACTCATTCATTTCTTCAAAAGAGGAACATTTTTCACAAGAGGAGTCATTACGAGAGCTGTTTTCAAATTTCTTCTTCAATTTTTTATTTTATGATTTTACCTTTTTGTATTGTTTTACTAATTCATCATATGCGTCCATCAATTCATCAAAGGTAAAGTCCTCAGGATCATAGCTTACCTGAGAGGAGGGATTGCTCGACTGGTCATGGCTATTGGCCATTAGGCATTTGAGCCTCTCTTCTTCTTCGTGGATGCTAACCAAGCCATCCAAGATTTATTTGGCGGAGCTGTAGTTGGAGACAAATGGGAATTTGTTGATGTCTACTGCAGCTTTTAACAAATTTAAAATTGTGAGATTGTTAGAATGTTTGGACTTGTGATGATCGGTCTAGTAGGCTTTGTCCTTAGGCAACCTGGAAGGACCATTTGTAATAATCCTCCAGAGCTCAGGATTGTGTGAGTTTATCAGCTCGCACATTTTTCCCAACCAGACATTGAAATCTGAACCATTAAAAATCGGAGGAGAAACCATGAAAAACTGATCAGCGAAAGAGCTCATGATTGTAAAAGCACCGGGATCTTTCTCTGCGGATCGTTGGATCTGGGTATGACAGAGCTTGGCTCTGATACCAATTGTTGGGTCCCAAGGGTGCAGCGGGATCTAGAAGGGGGGGTTGAATAGATCCCTTTGAAAACTTTGCCCCGAATAAAGTCTAAACCAATTGAAACACAATCTTCAACTTGATATGCAGATGACACACTATTCAATATGGATTGTGGTTTCAACAAAAATAGTTCAAACAGTAGAACACTGCACCATGCATAGAAGGACAAGGGAATGCTGTTTAGGAAGAGGCTGAGGTCAACTCAGCAACACAGTGGAGTCGACGCAGCTTCCTTGTGCGTTCAGCAGTGAGACAGAACTGCTGCTCATCAAACTCTGTGTGTGTGAATAGAATGTTAGAGTGTGTGATGGAAAACAATTAAAATTATATACGTTGAAGCTTGCACACAAACATGTGCATGGGGATAGAAAAAATGGAGCAATGACACCAGTCACAACCCATAACACAGGGATTTTTAAGGTGGTTTAGTCTGGAAATCCGCAGACCTACATCCACCCCTCACCAAACCCAGTGAGGCTTTACCACATGCTGCAAACGCAGCACCACAAGGGGAAGACGCCCCCCCTACACACACACACGAGGAGCAAGCTCCTCACGAGGATGAAGTCCTCAATACACATGGGTGTAGACACACTAAAATTGACACTAAGGTAAGTAAATCTCTTGTCACAATGCAATGCCCAAAGTGGATTTCATCTTGAGCTGAATAAGAAGGTTTTTCTATTCTTCAAAATTTTTCTTGAATTTGCGTCTGCTTCTCTAGACACTAATTTTTATGGGCGACTGCCAGCATAGACGCTCATTCTTGAGCTATTTATCAATTATTTTCTGGAAATGGTGACTTCTATAGCAGATGCTAATTCTTTTATTGATAATTATTGCTCAATTTTGATCAAGAATGAGCGACCATTAGGGTGGACGCCAATTAATTAACGCCTACTATGGAAGACGGCAATTCTTATGGAAAATCTGGGATTACAAAAATTAAGCTCAAGAATGAGCATCCGTCTTGGTGGACGCACATCTAATTAGAGACGTTTAAAGTAGACGCCGATTCTTCTTGCATTTCTGATTTTATCTGGACCCCTTTCCCTGGTTGGTTATTGCCCATTTTGATCCTTCCACTTCTTCGGGAAGTCTATCCCACCTTCCTTGCTTGGAATCATTCTAGGACTCTTCTCCTATAAATTGGAACTCTTTTGTGCTCGCGCACGAGGAGGAGGCAGAGAGAAAAAGAGAAGAAAAAATAGAACGATAGAGAGGGATACAAGGCTTGATTGTTCCAGCGAGGGAGATTCTTCCTGTTCTCTGCTTTGCCATCCCAGTGGAGGACTTCCCTCCATTTCTATCCCCATCTCTTTTCTTTCATTTACTCAATCTATGTGCTGCATCATTTCATCATCGTTCACACACCTGCATCTAGCATTCGCTAGATTTCTTTGCACATCACTGCATCCCACTTACATTCCCACCCTTATGCTAAGGGGTTTAAAAAACACACAAGGTGTGTTGGTCTCCATCTGCATGCGTTTATTTTTCTTAAGAATTGATATTGCACAAACCCATTTCTAATTCGGTGCTTTGTTTGCTTGTCTTTGTGTTTCAGGGTAATCAAATCAAAAGACCCCCTTAGCCGGCCGGCCGGTTGAAGGAGGAAGTAGAGCTCACACACCCGCTGCATCAGGTATTGCCCGCGATCATTTTTCTCTCATTACTATTGAGGATATTTCCTCTGGCGATCACATTCCCTTAAGCACCACGTGCTCCCCTTCCCTTTTCTTTGCTCCTTCAACATTACATTTTTACCATCTTTCACATTTGCACACTAAGTGACACGTTCATAGATTGGCGATCATGGTGGGACACTATTGTTTTTTATTTGATTACCCCTCCTATTGGCACTCACGTGTGCCCCTCCTTTGGTGCTTCATGTAGCACATTCTTCTTTCTTATCTCCTTTAGTGCACCACGTGCACGTTCCCACTTGGTTGTCTAATTAGTGAACTACTGCTCAGGTGTTTGCTTCCTCTTTTGAGAGTTGGCATCCACCCATCTGGACGTGCATACTTGATTAGTGTTATCTGCGTCCATCCATCTAGACGCAGATACTTGATTATCTGATCTTTTTCTAGAATTTGTTGGTATTTGCGTCCACCCATCTGGATGCGCATACTTGATTATCTGCTAGTTTTTTGGAATTTTCTGTTATCTGCGTCCACCCATCCGGAAGCGCATACTTGATTATCTGTTGTTTTTTTTGGAATTTGCTGTTATCTGTGCCCACCCATCTGGACGCACATACTTGATCATTTGTTATTTTTCGGGGATTTGCTGTGATCTGCATCTACTTTAAGAGACGCCATTTCTTTTATCATTATTATTATGTAGAATCTGTGTCTCAACTACAGGACACCCTTTTCTGATATAATTATTATACAGGATTTTGCGTCTTCTTTGGCAGACGCCCATTTCCTATTTGCGCATCCCAACCTGTGGACGCTGTTTCTTTGTGCGTCCATGATGAAGGACGCTATTTCTTGGTGATTGATTTTTGCCTCTAACTATGCCTCTCTACATCATATGAGCATTCTAGCCGAGGGACCTCCTCCCTCTACACTTCTAGGAGCCACTACCCTTTCTTGGACTTAGAAAGACCCTCCAATTGAGCACTCTGTCTCATTGGATTGGAATTTCTTTGTCCAAGACCTCTATAAGCCCTCGCACCCGTGGATTCCCTCACAGAAGCTAGGTAGGTTGTACCTTGAAGTACCCAGAAGGTTAGTTTGCCTAATCATGGTTGAGAGAGTGAGAACTTAGTGATCCCATCGTTACACCCAAATTGAAACATAGGTTCTGTCACTGAGAGTTAAACCTCACTGTGTTGATAATAAAACATTTTCCAATATTGACAGAACCTATAAAAGTGGGCGTAAACATTATAACTTCTCTGCAGCAACCTTGTTTGAGTGTTATCCATTTGAAGGTTTGTCCATTTGAGTGTTTTTATTTCAACATAGTTGTTGTGCATTTGAGTTTTCATGTCAGTCATTAAAAATATGATGCTCAGGTAAGGTAAGGTTGTTAAGATGGCTAATCTGGAGCATTTTCAAGAGGAGGGTGAGGCCGGCCAGTTTGATCAGGTCGGTGAGTTTTCCCAAGATCAATGCCAATAGGAGGGAGGTTATGTCTCTGCTCAATACCATCCTCCTCAATATCAAGTCTTTCAACATGAGGGATACCATGTTTCTACTTATCACTTCAACCCCCAACATCAAGCCTCCCATGTTTACATGGTTGACACTATTCAAGAGGGGGATCCTTCATCTCAAGTGCAACCGGCAACTTGTTCTACATCTGGGGAAGCTTCCCCTTCACTTAACATTGATGATCTCAATAGCGTTCTCTCTCAATTGGATGAGGCCTGACGCCAAAAGATCCAGGCTACTCTTAAGGGAAAATCTATCCCTCCTTCCTCTTCGAACCCTCCCCAGATTGCAGGTGGCTTTCAAGCCCATTCTTCCAATGACCAGGCGGTCCATCAAGGGAATCCATCCGGTGTTCTTTCTCATCCGATAACACCTCTCCCCGCTGTGGCAGGCCATTCTTTTGTCAAGCCACAAAACCTATCTCCTCCTTTAGTCTTGAGAAGGCCCATGCCTAATCAGTTTCCACTCAATCCGGCCCCGGATGAGCTTGCCACCAACACTCTCATTCAGAAGATTGCTAGTATGGAGGAGCAGCTCAAGAAGATGTCTATCCCTAAAGATGCTCTAGAGGTCACTGTCCCCACTCTGCCAGTTTTCCACTTGCTCCCGTCGAAAATGCCAAACTTTCAGCGCTATAAGGGAACGAGCAATCCGTTCATTCATTTAAAGGACTTCATGTATGAAACATCCTTTTGCCATAACAACAAAACCTATTTGGCCTATCTTTTTAGAAGGTCCCTTGATGGCCCGGCCCTTGAATGGTTTTAGTCCCTGGAGCCTGTTGAAGCCGGTGATTTTGATGTTGTTCAGAGGAAGTTCTTGCAGAAGTATAGAGATCGTGTGTGTCACGCCCCGAGCGCGGAAGGAACCCGATATGCGTGACGAGTTATATCATTCATGTCAATTAGAGCATAAGTGTATTCGACACATAGACAGAGTGCACAAAAATAGAGATAAACCAAATCCTTTATTTGTAATAACCTTCAATGTAAATTCCTTTACATAACTTTGATAAAAAAAATGCTAAGGACAACTCTGACTCAATAAAAGGAAAAGTACAATGATGGACTCAATAAAAGACACGGATAGTTGGACGCTTCTAAAACTGGATAGCTCTAAGCTCTTCACTCTTAACCGTCCCCTTCTGAGTGATCCTCGTCATTGGAATTACCTAAAAAATATGGGGAAAACGCTAGGTGAGCGAACACTCAGTAGGAATTATATCTCAAGTACTAGCTTGCTGAAAGTAATTACATGTTACATGAATGCAAGTATAGCTAAGCATGTATGCATGAAAACGGCAAGAGCGAGAGAGTATTGTAAGAGATAATAGAATGAACTAGCAAGATTTCAAGATTTATATTTCAAGAGGGTCAAGCATGTAAACATATCAAGTCATGTCATGTGAATTAGCTATCAAGTTATCAAGCAAGTAAATACCTGTTCCGGGCCACGCAAGCCACGTCATGTCAAGTCAAGTACGAGTCGTGGAATGTCAATCTAGCAAGTCATGCACTTCGGTGCAATGCCACACCGTGATCAATAATAGCTCCCATGAACACAAGTACTTTCGAGTGCTCCTCCTAGGACCAGATCGGGCCCTATATGCGCAGGGATTGGGTCATGTATATAATTAGACATCCACTATAGTTATAGCCAATATAGAGTTCCAAGAAATAACCATTGTAGGATGATAAGGTAGACTTCATCAATGAAGGAATTCAAGGATAGAACTTTGAACCAGTATGACTCCTCGTTAATCATTACAAAAATCAAGACATGTCATGAAACTGGGTAAATGGCTCCCATCAGGATGCCGTGATTTCAGAAACTAGCGCCCATACGAATGGTCACCTTATTTCTGTGAACAGGACAAGCTAGAAGGAATAGCGCCCAGACCTTGGTCGCTATTTAGGGGAATAACGGCACTGAGAAGGTCGCCAATTCCTTCTGGTGCCCAAGTAAATGTCGTTAATTATTGACAGACAGAACTGATGGGAATCAACACTGGATACTAACTTTTATTTTTATATTTGTGTCCTTTAGTTTACTTTTATATCCATGGGAAAACACATGTGCAATTGTAAGGCTTTATAAGCCACTTAGTTATTCCTTAGGATTCTTTGGGTTTTTATGCAAAAGTCCAGTAGGACCATCAAGGGGCCCCCATACCCTTTCCCATTGATCCACCTAAGCCATAGGGGTCCATGTGGGGCTAGTCAAAGGTCCAAGGTGGGCTTCTAGATGGTTTGACATTCAAAGGGGACAAATGGACTAAAAAGTCCAAGATGCCTTCCTTCCTTTCAAAGGAGTGTCCCCTCCATATATAATTTATTTTTTTTGGGTTTTTGACCACATGGGGGAAGAAAATGGCCTCTCTCCTACGAAATTCCCATCCCCCCACCCCTTTCCATTCTCTATATAAGCCTATGTATAGTGTCATTAGAAGAATTAATGAAGAATTAAGCATTTTTTCCAAGAGCAAGCCCAGGGGCACCCCTTGTGTCTCTCCTCTCCCCCTTGTAGCAGTGATTGCTGCCCATTCTAGGGTGTGAATCCCTCATCTTGGTGTGACTCCAAGATCTCCAACCTCTACTGGATGCGACTTCCGGCCACCGCCTTCCGTTCGTGCCGCTATCGCGCCGCCACCGCCATCGTCGGAGTTCTGTCCAAATCAGGACATAACCTCTTCTCCGAAATTGTATCTCTAGTTCTTGTTGTCTTATCGAGCCCTAATTTTAAGAGTTTGTTCTGTCCATCTCCCCTAACCTCTAGTTAAAATTTCGTGTCATTTGGAGTTCATTTGATAATTTTCCCATATTTTCGTTTACCCTCTTAGTAATCTGCCCTTTTACAGATCTACGGGATAGAGTCTCCTTGTTGCAATTTCCCCACCCACATAGAAAATTTTAGAAAATTCACAAAACTTCTCTAGTGTTCCTCACGTATACCCCCTTCCACCATAATTTTCGTTGAGTCAAAAAAAATCATTTAGCCCTCAGTCAAAGGTCTATTTCAGGCAGATCTATCTCTGCCCTGTGTGTCTGTCAGTCCGGGTTAGAAAAAAAGGCCGTTTGCAGTCATTTTTATTTTTAATCTGTTCTGTGGATGGAGCCACCAATAATATATGTTGTAGATCTCTGAGTCCTCTATCCATTAGTACCTCTTGTGCATCAATCCGACATTGATCTGGTCGTAGGAATTCGTTTTGTGAAGGTGTGTAGAGCAGATCCGAGTTCAGCCAGCACAACTCAGTTCGGAAGATAATTCAGAAATAAATATCAAAGGTCAACTTCAGCGACCGCCCCTTCAGAGAGTCGATCAGGGACATCCCGCCCTCGTCCCAGCCAAGCGGCGCCTTTGGAAGACCTCAGGAAGGTGACGTTCCTTTGGAAACTGCTGCTTGCTGTCCAGTGAGTCAGCAACCGAGTTGGCGCAGCACCGAGTTGGAATAGTACCGAGTCGAACCAGCAGGCCGAGTTCGTGCCGTACGCACCTCCAGATTGCTGCCCGTCAACCCAGGGTCGGTCCTCCCGGGCCCCACTTGTAGCCCTTTACCTCCCTGCGTGGATTGGGAAATAGATTTCACTGTTGTAACTAAATTGTTACTGTTGTTACCGGGAGTTACCGTACTTGGCCTGGAACGTCTTCCCCACGTCTGCCTCATGTCTCTTTTTTTTTCTTCTTCTTTCCTTTTGTGTGATGAGGCGAGCTTGGAAACCACGTTCGCCTCATGCGCGTCTTTTTCTTTATTCTGCTCTTTTTTTTCATTAATGCCTCCGCGCTGGAGTGTATTTCTCTTAATGTGCCCCCAGGTTGGGGTGTAGCTTTATTTGGTATGCGTCCCCCTGAGGGGTGTGCTTTGCCTCTCCACTTTTGTCCCCCCAGGGGGGTGTATTTTTCATGGCTCCCATGTCCCCAGACCAGGGTGTGTTTCTTCTTCAAATGCCCCCAAGGTGGGGTGTAGCACTCTTCAAATGCCCTCATAGTAGGGTAGGTGCTTCTGCTTCTTATACGCCAAGGGCGGAGTGCGTTTCTTTTTTTTTTGCTCCCAGAGTGGGGTAGGTGCTTCTGCTTCTTATGCGCCAAGGGCGGAGTGTGTTTCCTCTTTTTTTTGGTGCCCCCCGGAGCGGGGTAGATGCCTCTCATGTGTCCCCAGGTCGGGGTGTATTCTTTTGCTTCTCATGACCCCAGATTAGGGTGCTCTCTCTTCAGATACCCCTGAGTCGAGGCGCAGCTTTGTCTGTTTCCTTTTTTTTAAGCCCCCACGCCAAGGTGTATTCTTCTCTTTCTTGTGCTCCCGAGGCGGGATGGGTTCTCCTCATGCGCCCCCGTGGCGGGGGTAGATCTTCATGGTTTCTATGCCCCCAGGCAGGGTGTAAATTCTTGTTTTCATACCCCTCATGCGGGGCATGTTTCGTTTGCTTCACACGCCCCCATGGTGGGGTACATTTCTTCTTCGAATGCCCCTAAATCAGGGTTTGTTCTTTGTGACTTCTATGCCCCCCAGGGACGAGGTGTATCTTCTACTTATCATGTCCCCAGAGTGGGGTATGTTTGGCTTCCGGTGCACCCAGGGCCGGATGCGTTGTTATTGTTGTTTTTTTTCTAGCTCGGGGTATAACTTCTTGCTTCTCATGTCCCTAAGCCGGGGTGGATCCTTGCTTCTTATGTCCCCATATCGGGGTGAATTCCTCTGGTTCTTGCGCCCTCCCAGGGCGGAGTGTATTTCCCTTCACATGCCCCCGACATGGGGTATATCTCTTGCTTCTCATGCCCTCATTGTGGGGTGTAGTTCTTCTTCAAATGCCCCAAGGCCGGGGTATGCCGCTCTTCATACGCTCCCAGGTTGGGATGTATGTCTCTTTGCTCCTGTGCCTCGACACGGGGTATGCTTCTTTTATGGCCTCTATGCCCCCGGGCGGGGTGTACTCTTTATGGCTTCTATGCCCCTCATGGCGGGGTATATGTTTCTTCTTCAAATCCCCCTAAGCCGGGGTGTAACTTTTGCTTCATGCGCCCCCGAGTCGGGGTGGATTCTCTTCATGTGCCCCCGTGGCGGGGGTAGATCCTTCATGGTTTCTATGCCCCCAGGCCGGGGTGCTTCTTTCTTTGAGTGTCCCCAGGCCGGGGTGAATCCTTTTCTTCTTATGCTCCCAAGGCGGGATGTAACTTCTTCAAATGCCCCTAAATCGAAGCATATTCTTTATGGCTTCTATGCTCCCGGGCGGGGTATGTTTCTTCTTCAAATACCCCTAGGCCGGGGTGGAGTTCTCTTCATATGCCCCTGAATTAGGGCGTGTTCTTTATAGCTTCTAGGCCCTCAAGGCGAGGTATGCTTCTTCTTCAAATACCCCTAAGACGGGGGTGTGATTCTTGACTTCATATGCCCTCAAGACGGGGTGTATTCTTCTGCTTCCTCTGCCCCAGCGTGGGGTATACTTCACTTTGTATTCCCATAAGCCAGGGTACATTCTTTTCGCTTCATGTTCCCCCAGGGTGGAGTGTGCCTTCTGCTTCTTATGCCCCTGGGATGGAGTGTATTCTCTTCATATGCCTTGGGCACGGGGGTGTATCTTCGTTGCCCGTTGTGCCCCCAAAGGGAGGTGTATTTCTCTTCATGTGCCCTGGACACCGGGTGTATCTTTGCTTTTTTTTTATGCCCCCGAGGGGGGATTCTTCTTCTTCTGCCCCGACACGCTGGGGGATGTTTGCCTCTTGTGCACCCAAAGTGGGATGTGTCCTCGATGGCTCCTGTGCCCCCGTTGGCAGGGTGTATGCCTCTTCTTCAGATTCCCCTGAGGCAGGGTGTATTCTCTGTTGCTTCATGTACCCCCGAGTCGGAGTGGATTCTCTTCATGTGCCCCCATGGGGGGGCGTACTCTCTTTATGTGCCCCCAGGAGCGGGGTATGGTCCTTTCTTCGAGTGTCCCCAGGTCAGGGTGTCTTTCTTCTTCAAATACCCCTAAGCCGGGGGTGTGATTCTTGACTTCATATACCCTCAAGGCGGGGTGTGTTTCTTCTTCAAATACCCCTAAGATGGGGTGGCCTTTTTTCTTCTTATGCTCCCAAGGCAGGATGTGCTTCTTCGAGTGCCCCTGAGCCGAGGCATGTTCTTTACGGCTTCTATGTCCCCAGGCGGGATATGTTTCTTCTTCTGATGTCCCTAAGTCGGGGTTTGCTTCTTTCTTTGTGTGCCCCTGGGCCGGGGTGTATGCTTCTTCTTCAGATTCCCCTAAGGCAGGGTGTATTCTCTGTTGCTTCATGTACCCCCGAATCGGGGTGGATTCTCTTATTGTGCCCCCCATATCGGGGTATATTTCTTCCTCGAATACCCCTAAGCATGGGTGTGTGTTCTGCTTCTTATGCCCCAGAGCGCGGTATGCTTCTCTTCAGATGCCCCCAAGCCGGGGTGCGTTCTTTTGCTTTTTATGCCCCTAGATCGGGGTGAAAATATTTTGCTTCTTATGCCCCCTAGGTGGAACGTATGCTGCTTCTTATATCCCCATGGCGGGGGTGGATCCCGTTGTTTCTTATGCCCCAGAGCGGGGTACACTTCCCTTCATATGCCCCTAAGCCGGGGTGTGTCTTATGCTTCTTATGCCCCTAGAGTAGGCTATAGTTCTTCTTGCTTCTGACGCCCCCAGGCCAGGGTGGATTCTTCCTCTTTGCTTCTCATGCCCCCATGGCGGGGTGTATTTGCTTTTTGTGCACTCCGGGCGAAGCGTGTACTTCTCTCCATGTGCCCCCATGGTGGGGTGAATTGTTCTGCTTCCTGTGTCCCCCGTAGCGGGATGTATCCTTTTCTCATATGCCCCCGTAGCGGGCAAGTTTCTTTTGCTCTTCGTGCCCCCAAGTCAGGGTGTGCTTCTCTCTTTGTGTGCCCCAGGCAGGGTATAGTCTTTCTTCTCATGCCCCCAGATCGGGGTGCTTCTTCTTCAAGTGCCCCTAAGTCGGGGTAGATTTCTCGAGTACCCCTAAGTCGGGGTGAGTTCTTCATGGCCTCCATGCCCCCACGTGACGGGGTAAGTGTTGTGCCCCTTAGGTACAAGCATATGCTGTTTTGTTTTGATGATAGCAACACAGTGAGAGTATCATAATGAGTCAGTCATTGTGTTAAGTGTACATGCGTTACAGGTGCATTACTGCTAGTTACTGCATATGATCCTGCATTTCATTCACTAGCTGAACTAAGCCAGTTCATCAAGTCTATACATCGATGCATTGGTGTATTCATCAGTTGCACGCCATATAGCATATACACTCGCATGATAGCTAGTCTGCTCAAGTCTATACACTCACATGATAGCAAGTCTGCAAAGTCTATACATCCATTAGCTGATATCTGGCGGCAAGTCTATACATTGCATCACGTGCTTCATGCAATTGAGCATGCACATTTATTTGGCATGTCAGTGCATCCATTTGTAATGATCATAGCTTTGCATTCACAAAGTCTGTACATGCTCACACATGTTGCATATGCAAAGTCTACACGTTGTCTGTTGCATAACACATAAGTCTATACATGATGCACTCAGGCATAAATGTTAGGCATAGCAAGTCTGTACATCATTTGTGCTTGCACGCGCTAAAGTTTACACAGTGTCTTGCTGCACGCATTTGAAGTCTGTACATCGTGCATCCATTGATTCAAAGTCTGTGTGTGCTTTATAACGCCAAGTCTATACATGCACCGTCTCATTTAGCATCTCTATGCGTTCAAGTCTATACATTCTTTGAACGTCTCATTCAGTGTGCATGTTGTGTCTCACTCAGCGTCTCATCAGTTCAAAGTCCATACATTGCCTTGTAGTATGCACGCACACACAAAGTCTATACATTACTTCATGCATTGCACGAAGTCTGCACATTGTGTGTTGCTATGCTCTAGATGTGCATTCACGCTGAATGTATATACTTATGCATAATGTTTGTTATTACAGAGATGCTGCTCGAGGAGGTTAATGATGCACGTGATCCAAGAATAGAAGATGGTCCTGATCGTGACACGTGGAGCCACTGTACTGCAATGCTGCCACGTGGACTGAGGCCTTTGGGCGGGAAATGTGGAGGACACACGCCCTAGCTGCTGCTATATATATGAAGCTTCTTCCTCAGGAGAAGTCTGATTAAAGCTGTAAGAGCGGGACATTGCACCACGGATTTGGACCCTCCTAGAGTCGGGCGAGATGTCGGCCTCCTTCTTGTTCTCTTCATCGGCGATGCTGGCCAACCTTCCTTTTTTGTCCTTTCTTTTCTTCCCCCTTTTTTGGTATGATAGACCAAGGTGGGTGTGCAGGAGAGCGCTCACCCCCTCAGGGAGGGGATGAGTGGTTCGCTCCACCGCATCAATCCCACAGTGGTAATCATTATTCAGCACAGGTGTCGACGGATATGGCCGTACAACCCTCTCTCGCAAATTCTTTCTCTTCCTTTTCTGCTTCTTTCTTTCCCTTTTTTTGCTTCTTTCTTTTCTTCTTAAGGAAAAGGGGGTTTGATTTCCCCTCTCTTCTTCTCAGCGGCCTTCATGATTCCTAGAAGTCCTGGAAGCTATAAGTGCCTCGGAATAGCATCTTCGAGGCAACAAAGATAAATTTGCTTGGTCCGACTTTTCTCCCCATAGGGCTGGGGAAGAGAGTACCTGCAATTCATCAAAACAGGCAAACAACGTTTATTAGGAGGCCATGAGGCCCTGAATCTTGGCGAAGAGATGAAGGGTGGTTTCCGTCCCACCGGGCGTGCCAGACTTGTGGACGCACTTTTCGTTCGTTTATTATGCTCGTTTATTCGGGAATGGTTGATTCTTCTATTAAGTGCGTGGGCGTGCCAGTCACAAAGTGACGATTTATTCGGGCTCCGAAGAGCCCATGGTGCTCTCGATCTGACTCGGTCAGACGATTGTGTGATTCGTGTCGGGACCAAAACCCGTCGCGCCATAAAGGTCACGGCGTCATTTACATCCCCCATACGAGGGAACACCCTTGATTAATCGCCGGGATTCAGGGCCTCGTGGCCAAGAAATTAATTGCACTAAAGGTCTATTATGAGGTATTGAAATCCTCGTGCGGGGGTGAGAAGAAAACCATTCGCGGTCATGTCAGTCGTGTACTAACCATTTAATGTTCAGACGAATGTCCGGCTCGAGAAAATCACGATTATCGCGGGAAAACCGAAACGCATGTGTGCCGAGGTACGACAAATTTATTGTTCGGAAGAGCGGAAAATGTTCGGCTAAGCCTCAGTTGGTGCGGTCAAAACCAGTAAATCTGTTGGCCCGGTGCAAGAGCAAGCTGCGACCATACTGCGGTGGGCCCCCCGCAGTCAAAACAAGACTTGCATGAGTGTCAATAATATTTCCGGTGCAAAGGGGCAACGAGGGAATATCCCTTGAATCGGCTGAAAAGCCATGTGTCTAGGGAAGCAGACGTTCGAAACGTGTCGGTCATTCGGGAGACCGGTTAATATTCGGACGGGTGTCCGGCTTGAGAATATCATAATCGTCGCAGGAGGACCTGGAACATATGTATGCTGTGATACGGCAGATACGTTATTCCGAGACACTGAAAACCCTCGGTTAAATCTTGGTTAGTGTAGCAGGAAACTAGAGAATTTATTGGCCCAAGTGCGTATTTGGCGTTTCATCAGGGAAATTACTCGTATTTATTGTCAGCAAAAGGGGAATTGAAGTTGATCCTAATAAGGCGAAGGCCATCAGAGATATTCCTCTCCCAAGAATTTGAAGGAAGTTCGAGGATTAATTGGGAGGTTACAATTTATTCGCCACTTTGTCTCCCAGCAATCACAAAGATGTAGGCCGTTTTACGAGCTTACTAAACCGGGAGTCAAGTTTAATTGGGATGACAAGTGTCAGGTAGCTTTTGATGAATTGAAGGATTATCTGGCCAATCCTCCTGTCCTGAGGCCGCCAATTCCAGGCAAACCGCTCATTCTCTATGTCTCTGTCCTGGATGACTCTGTAGGTGCTGTCCTTGCGCAAGAAGATGAAGAAAGGAAGGAAAGGGGGCATACTACTTGTCTAAACTTCTTAACCCCTGTGAGCAGAGGTACTCGGCCATGGAGAAGACTTGTGCTGCTTTAGTCTGGGTAGTTCAGAAGTTAAAGCATTATTTATTAGCTCACGAGGTTCATGTCATTGCTCGCATGAATCCGATTAAATTCCTCCTTGAAAAATCTGTCCTTACCGACCGATTAGCACGCTGGCAAAGTTTCCTTTCCCAATTCGACATCACTTACATTCAACAGAAAGCTGTCAAAGGCTATGCCATTGCCGAACATCTTGCTCACCACCCTCTACCCCGATTTGATCCAGTCAATTCAGAGTATCCAAATGAGAAACTAATGTCCATTAATCAACCCCACGATGCTATGTGGACGTTACATTTTGATGGAGCTCTAAATTCCCAGGGAAAAAGGATCGGCATGGTTCTATTAACACCAGAAGGGGTCACCATCCCATTCGCCGCACAGCTTACTTTCCCTGTCACAAACAATATAGTTGAGTATGGAGCTCTTTTGACCGGCCTGCAAACCACTCACGAATATGGTGTTACCCAATTACGAATTGTTGGTGATAGTCAGCTCATTCTACGCCAGGTGCTAGTCAAATGCCGCACTATCAATCCTAAGCTCAAGCCATACCAGGAACTTGCTTCAGCTTTTGCCAAGCTCTTTACCAAGTTGATTTTTGTCCATGTCCCTCGAAGCCAAAACATCTTAGCTGACGCCCTTGCTTCATTGGCTTCTGCTTTAATCTTCCCTCCTGAACAAGATTTCCATGTTCCCCTCATTCATCAGCGTGACACTCCAGCTATTAAGGATCGTGCGTTCCTCGACATTAGGGACAAGGTGCTTGAGAAGGTCAGGCAGAGTGAAGCTCTTAAAAATAAGGAGATCATGTTGTTAGATTGGGAAGAGGAATTGGCTGATGAGGAGAAACCATGGTATTACGAGATTGCCAGATATTGCAATGATCAGTCCTATCCCGAGGAATCCACTGCAAAGAAGAAGAAAGCAATTAGAAGAGTGGCTTAACGTTACATTTTGGTTGGAGGTGTGCTCTATAGAAGAGGGCTCACAGGTGTTTTATTAAGATGCCTAGATGATGATGAATCTTGGAAGGTTGTGGAAGAGGCGCATTCAGGAGTGTGTGGTGGTCATGTCAACAGCCAGATGCTTGCTAAGAAGATCCTTAGGCTAGGCTTCTATTGGTCCACTTTAGAAGAGGATTGTTCTATCTATGTCCGAAGGTGTGCTAAGTGCCAACTGCACGCCGATAAGATTCATTCTCCTGCTTCTTCACTCCAGCCTATGTCTTCCCCATGGCCTTTCTCCATGTGGGCTTTCGATATCATTGGACCTCTTGGTGATTCCAACCTCCTTACAAAGCAGAAGTCATTCATTCTCACGGCAACGAAGTACTTCACAAAGTGGGCAGAAGCGGAAGCATACGTGGAGATTAAAGCGTCAACCATTTGCAAGTTTATAATGAAGAACATCATTGCAAGGTTTGGCATCCCAAGTACCATCGTCACCGACAATGGACCCCAATTCATCTCTCAGGAGCTTAAAGATCTCTGCAACAGGTATAATATTACATTGCATCATTCATCTCCTTATTATCCGCAGGGCAATGGCCAAGCAGAGGCAACTAATAAAACTTTGATTAAAATTGTTAAGAAAACGTGTGAGGCTAATAAATTCGCGGATTGGCCAGAAAAGCTGGTGGAAGCTCTTTGGGCCTATCGCACTTCCATTCATACTCCTACTGCACAGACCCCTTTCGCCCTCACTTATGGAATGGAGGTGGTAGTTCCTTATGAGATTCTCATTCCCTCTCTGCGAGTACAATTGGACAAGGAATTCTCTATTGATGAACGGCGTGAATCTCTCCTTGCCCAGTTGGAACTCCTGGATGAGAAGCATTTGGTCACCGCTGAGCATGCGCGTATCTATCAAAACAGGCTTTCACGTTTTTACCAAAAGAAAGTAATCGAGAGAAAGTTCAAAATCGGTGAGATGGTAATTAAAAGAATCTTTGTAAAACCAGGTGGACCACATTCAAAACTCTAACCTAATTGGGAAGGACCCTTTATCATAAAAGATGTTTATCCTGGCAATGCTTATAGATTGATTAATGCTGAAGGCGAAGAGCTAACACACCCTTGGAATGGTCTCTATATAAAGAAATACTACCCCTGAACCAAACAAAAAAAAATGAAAGAAGAAAAACAAAAGAAACAAAAAGAAGAAAAACAAAAAGCAATAAAAAGAGAGAAAAAAAGAAGAAAAATCTTTGTGGCTGGTATGGTACGTGGGCCACGATACCGAAATAATCAAAATCCTTAATTCATTCTTCAGTCTCGACGGTTTAACTCTTGGGTCAATTCACGCACACACTACACGCTTTATTCTTAAACTCGAGCAGCCCGGAATTCGAGGAAAGTCCGACCCAAACTAAGAATGTAAAAGCCTTACCTATTCGCTTCCTTTCGGCTCACGAGAGGGAATACAAGTTAGGGGTTACCAACCAAGCCTGCCCGACGCCCTAGTAGGTGGAAGTCAGGGCCCAAAAGGGAACAAAATGCTTAAAGCCCAAGTACAATTAGGTCTTTATCTGTTTCGGAAAAAAGAAAAGAAAATGAAGTTATGATAAAAGAAAGCATGTCAAGAGGGCAAAGTCCCCGCAGGGAAAACCTTGGTCGTAAGCATGCATGAATAAGGGCAAAAAGAGCAACAAAATTTCCCTAAGCCGAAGACCGAATCCCAATAGGCATTAGGACAAGGGAGGAGCGTGCCCCATTCTTGAAAACCTTTCGTGAGCTTCCTTAATCATTCTTCTTTTCTCCCTCCATGGTGGGTTGTGAACTCGAAGAATGGCGAAGACCGACTAAGAAGGACAGGTTGCAAGAGAATATGAGTAAACGCCTAAGTACAAGTCACGTTGACCCTTTTGTTAAGTCTCTTGAGAAAGTCTAATGAATTTATGATTATGATGGTTAAGGTTTCAAAGCTCTATACTATGCTTACCTCCAAAACAAAAAATTTTCAAATCAACATTCACGCCTCTTAGAATAGGCATTCTTTTCAAAATTAACAACCCTATCGAAGGCGCCACTTTCAAAACAAAAATACAAAATATATATATATATATATAATAACAAAAATTGTGGAATTTCAAGCCCTTTGTTTTTCATATGCTTGGTTGCATCTTTTATTTCCAGTTAGCATTTGCCTGCTTGCATGGCGCATTTTATATCTATCATTTGCCTTCATTAAAGGCTTGGCCCCTTGACCCGTTATCAAGGTCACAGTTTAGATATCCCTTGCTCAGTGAGCAAGGGGCCAAGTCGAACAGATGGATTAACCTGTTTGTTCAAGTGTGAACTACAAGCGCAGGGCAAAAGTAAAAAGCGAGAAGGAAAAGAAGGCGCAAGTACACAACTACACAAGTGCTCAGGTAACAAAAATTTTAATTTCATATATATATACATCATGAATGTCTGAGTACAGGTGTGAGGGTGGAGGAGTACAAGTAAGTCTCTCAGCTCTCGCCTCCACCCTCCTCTCTCCTACTCTCTGCCTCACTCTCGTCCTCCCGACGAGGCTCTCATGGAGGAGGCATGGACCCCCGGGAAGTAGCTGGAGCTCGAGCCGGCTCCTCTGCCGAAGAGAGGAACCCGCCATAAAAGTAGAACTGGTGAAGGTGTACCCTGCAGCTCGCACCCGCTCCCGGCCTCGCTGAAGCCGCTCCTCGGTCGCTCGTAGCCGCTCCTGTGTAACGGCTAGCTGGGCCCTCAACGCTGTAAGCTCCCGATCGCAAGCTGAACGCTCCTCACGGTCCCGGGAACGCTCCGCCTGGTGCTGCTCACGATCCCGGGCACGCTCCTCCTAGTGCTGCTCACAGTCCCGGGCACGCTCCGCCTGGTGCTCCTCGCGCTCTCGAGCACGCTCTCTCCGCTCCATCTCGAGGGTGACTCGCAGCTCCGCCACGTCCTGAGGCAACTCCTCTCGCCGCCTCAAGGCCCGCTCTAGCTCCACAACCCGTTGCTCGCGGATCGCCAACTCTATCCCGGCCAAGGCAGTCTGGGTAAGCGATACCTGTAGCTCCGAGGTATGCAAACAGGTAAACAAATCATCAGTTCTGCAATTCAATAATTCATTGAAATAGGCAATATACAACTGAAAACAAATAACTCACCCTAGAGGCCATCGCCTGCTGTCCCTCCGCGATGCAAGTAAGAGCGGCCCGGAGCTCCTCAGTCTGAATACAACTTTTTATGAGCATATCACATAAATAATTTAACGCACAATTGAGTTTGAGTTTAAAGGCATACCCGTGTGGCGAGGGAGCGCTCTGCCGCCTCGGCCCGTGTCACTGCTCCTGCTAGCTGCTCTGCTAGTGCAGTCGCCTCTGCAATAGGCCCTCTCGAGCTAGAGGCCTCTCCCGTCTCTCTCCCTGCTGCTCCCTACTGGGCACACTGTATTTATTGAGATTGTTAGTGGCTAATCATCAATAAAAATTCATTTGTATATAGGAATAAATTAAACACTCACCAGGGTCTCAAGGTCTGCCCGGGTGGCAGCCAACTGGGCCTCCAAGCTATGGAGGTGGGTCTGCATGTCCATCGCTGCTATGTCCCGTGCATCCTGCATTCACCACATATTAGTCACATAATAGATAGACATAAGCATTTGCATTTAATTTAGAAATAAGTGCATTCATACATACCCCTAGGACCCTCATCTGGGGTCGGTCGGCGTAAACCTCCCAGTAGCGTCGGAGGTACTCGGAGCTGTCCGCTGCCCGGGAAGTGACTCGAGTCCCGCCACGCTGCCAGTCTGCGTACTGGTCGGAGAACCGCACTCTCCAATCGATCGCCTTCGTGCGACCGCGTGTCTTCTTGCCTATCCCACGCGGCTCTCCTACCTCAATCCACTCCTGGTGTAGGTCGAGGGTCCTCATCACCAGCCTAAGCCGTAGCGGCTCAATCTCGCTCAAGCAATGAACCCAAAGCTCATATCCGAAGCGAGGTCGGCCCGCTACGACCCACGGCTGGCCCTCGTCAGTCATCCCCTCGTAGGGTCTCCACCGCACCTGCATCCATAAACATGCACACCATCATCGTCTCATCATAATTAATTAATAAAAAAATGCATAACATTAATCATGTGTACCAGTGAGGCAGGGAAGTCTCTGAACTCTCGTCGCAGCACTCGTAACTCGTAGGCAAGTGGGGCTCCAATCACCACTGGTAGCCAGCGCCGTGCTAGAGGGAAGGACCCCTCGTCTCCAGGCCGTGGGTCAGCGCGCCCCATCGGCATGTGCAAATGGCTCCAAACCTGCATTCATGCATCGCATTAGCAAAACATTCATATGCATATGCATTCTAACAAGAAAATAACAAAAAAATGCATACCTGAAGAAATGGTGAGAAGCCACTAACGGTCGTCTCACGACCTGTCCCTGTGGACAGGTCGGCTATCAAGTGCGCCAGCAGCGCTGCTCCCCAGGCGTATCGACCGACTCCCTCCAAGTCCTCAAGAATCCCTAGGAAGCGGCAGTTGATGACATTGCCCTTCGTACCAAGCAGCAGCCTCCCGAGCATCAAGAACAAAAACCTCCTCAGATCTCGGTCTACCCTCGCTCTGTTAGCCGGGTCCTGGCAGTAGGCAGCCCTAGCCCCATCTATCAACCTCTGTGAGAACTGCTGTAGGGATTCCATAGATCTATGCCTAGCATCACCCAAACCCATGGCCATGGTAAGGTCGGTGCGGTAGATGGTCCTACACTCGCTAGGTGTCTCGTAGACGGTCTCTAGCCCTAGCAGTCTCTGGGTAAGCTCGCTATAGTCGGGTAGGGTGATCCCACTCACCGCCTCGCCGTCAACCCTCAACCCGGTAATCCTTGCCACATCCTCTAGGCTGGGGACGATGTGACCCCACGGCATCAGAAATGCCCGACTCGACCTATCCCACCTCTCTCTCAAAACCTGGATCAAGGGTAGGTCGGGTCTCACTGGCTCAATGCTAAGGAAAGCCCCAAACCCCATGGCATCTACCCTGGCTCTCTGGAACTCAGGGAGGCTATAGTACGCTGCCCAGACCTGGACCCAAGAAATCCGTGTCCTCATCAGCCCCTGCATGCATATAAAAGAATTTTTTTGCTTAAGTTTTCATGTGAAAATTCATTCAAGTTCATTAACTGTGATATTTGCTGTTTGGATGATTAACGACCTGCCTTGGGTCGTGGTTTTTATGATTGACGCCCCTGAGGGCGACGTTATTTCCAAATGGGTTTCGGGTGATACTGTGCGTTCATTGAATTAACGACCCAGCCTGGGTCGTTGTTTATCTAGAAGCCGCCCCTGTGGGGGACGTTTTTTTAAACTAATTTCCTAAATTCCACGAAATTTTGAATTGACGCCCATCCCTGGGTCGTCAGTTGTTTAATTAACGCCCCTATAGGGGACGTTGTTCAGAGTGAGCAATTTTTCGCCCAAAAAAGGATTCTATTTTTTTAATTAACGACCACACCAATGGTCGTTGTTTGTTGAATTGACGCCCCGACAGGGGGGCGTTGTTTTCCCAGGGTTTTCAATTAAAATAGCATGCGAAATAAAAATCAACAGGGGCTCATATATTGAAAATAACTAATTGAGATAAAAGAAAGCATGGAAAATAACATCATGAAACTAAGCATGATAATTTTTAAAATAACGACATGTTGTAGGGCGTGATTTGTGAATTAACTTTTTTTGATAAAAATATATATATTTGAAATTGACGACCCTCAAGGAGTCGTTGTTTTAATTAACGATACCCCTTGGGGCGTCTTTTCTCTGTGTCGTCCGAGAGCTTTGACAGAGGATGAAAAATGGAAATAAAATTGAAGAAAAATAAAAAAATAGGAAATGGGGTTTGAGGCTTACCTTCCGTCAGTCGGGCACCACTAGCCCTCCCCGGAGTTGAGGACGTAGCTGCCGTGGCCGCCGCGGTTGGCCGAGGTGAGGGGTGACTGCCGCCGTGGGCGGTGGTTCTTCATGTTCATATTTCATTACCTTATTCTAATTGTGGATTGATACTACTCTTGGCTAATCCCCCTCTACTTTGGTTATTTGTGTTTTGTTTAAGGGTAATCAAGAAAGAGAAACCCCCTTCATCGGCCGGCCGGTAGAAGGAGGAGAAAAATCACAATCCATCCTGCATCACTTTTCTTACCAGGTATCTGCGATCATTCTCCCTCCCTTTTGAGGTAACCCCTCTGGCGATCACACTCCATTAGCAACCTCTTGCTCCTTTTCATTTAGTATTAATTTCTTTTAATATATATATTTTTTTGATGTCGGTGTAACACGGTTCACAAATTAGCTGTAGACACGCCAAAACTGACGCTATGTCAAGTAGATCTCATGTCACCATGTGACGCCCCAAAGTGAACCTCAATATTGATTTAATATGAAGTTTTTCTATTTTTATGTGTTTTCTGTGATTTTCTTAGCTTTTTTTGGAATTAACGACTTGACGTTGGGCGTCTTTTTAATAACGGCTTACCCTTAGGCGTCTCTTAATGAAAGGACGACCGTTGGTACAGGCGTCATTTCATGATTTTTTATTAAGGAAAGGATTTTGTTGCTAAAATTAAACCTGTGAATTGACGCCTTTTTCTCGGTCGTCATTTTAATTAACGCCTTGAGGCAGGTCATCAATTTCAATTGACGCCCTTCTGAGAGTCGTCTTTTACCCTTCCGTGTCCTGCTCGAATGAACCTTTCCTGGAGAGATCCCTGCTCTGTTTCAATCACCTTGTTGGATTAGGGAAGTAGAGGCCTTGCCGTAGATGACTGTTGCCCGTTCTAATCCCACTAAATCTATGGTTTGCACCCTATAAATATAGCCATGGGTTCTACTCGCGCGAGGTTAACAAAAAAACAACAACAGTTAAAAAAAAGAGCTAAGAGCAGTAGGTTAGCAGGCAGAGATAGTTGCTTCTGCCGTCAGTTCAGAAGAAAGGACTTGCTTCTTCCTTCTTCCTTCTTCCTGTTGCACCAGCCGGAAGCCACCTTCTTGGGTTCTCTCCCTTTACTGTTGTCAGGAATAGCAGGGAGTTGTTTCATTAGTTTGCTACTCATCCCATCATTGTTCATCATATAGTAATCCTTGCATTAGTCTTTGCATCATATCTCCTCTTTGCATCATATCTCCTCTCCCTAATTCTCTTAGGGGTTTTAAAAAGACCAAAAGGTGTGTTCTTCATGTTCATATTTCATTACCTTATTCTAATTGTGGATTGATACTACTCTTGGCTAATCCCCTCTACTTTGGTTATTTGTGTTTTGTTTAAGGGTAATCAAGAAAGAGAAACCCCCTTCATCGGCCGATCGGTAGAAGGAAGAGGAGAAAAACCACAATCCATCCCGCATCACTTTTCTTACCAGGTATCCGCGATCATTCTCCCTCCCTTTTGAGGTAACCCCTCTGGCGATCACACTCCATTAGCAACCTCTTGCTCCTTTTCATTTAGCTTTAATTTCTTTTAATATATATTTTTTGATGTCGGTGTGACACGGTTCACAAATTGGCGATCACGGTGGGACAACCACTGTTTTTCTTTCGATTACCCCCTCCTATTGGCACCCACGTGTGCCCTTTCCCTCGGCACTCACGTGTGCCCCTCCCTTTGGTACCCTCGGTACCCCTCCATTGTGCCCCACGTGGCACCCTCCATTGTGCCCCACGCGGCACCCTCCATTGTGCACCACGTGCACACTCCCCATCGGGATTAGCCAGTTTGTGATCATCCACCTCATCTTTTAAAAGAAAGAAATTTGGTTACTGGTTGCTGTTATCTGCTATTTTCTCAATTAACGCCTCCCTCAAAGGCGTCTTTTCCATATTTAACGCCTTCATCAAAGGCGTCATTTTTAGCATATCTGCTGTTTTATTTCCTCTCTGCCTGTGATTTCGCGCCCTCTGCGCGGGCGTCATTTGATTATTTAGCACCTAATTCCAAGGCGTCTTTTACCTTTAAGATTCTGCCCCATCTCTTTTGACGCCCTTTTTCAGAGGCGTCCTTTTCATATTTAGCGCCTCACACCAAGGCGCTGCTTCTGCACTGTCGGTGCAACTTATAGTGATTCGCGACAGCCCCTTTGTCGTGTTTTATGCTTGTAGCGACTCCTGCAAAGTCGCTAATTTCCTGAGTATTAACAGAGACCTGTCTGCTTTGGCTATTTCTGCTGGATTATTCCTATATTCATCATTTGATTATACTTATTTGATCTGATTATATTGTCTTGCATTTTTGTGGCATTTGGTTGAGAGACCTCCTCTCTTCACACTAGGATCCCACACACCTCTCTTGGAATTGGAACGACCCTCCATTGAGCATTCCGTCTCTTTGGATTGGAAATTCCTTTTCTAAGACCTCTGTAAGTCCCCGCACCCGTGGATTGTCTCACGGACGCCGGGCTGGTTGTACCTTGAAGTACCCGAAGTTTAGATAACCCATCGTTGGTGAGGAGAGAGAAAGAACCTAGTTAACCCGGAGATTACACTCAAAATTCATAACTAGGATTCACATTGCAAAGGGAGTGAACTGCTCTTCAATTTAATTCACCCTAACCTCAAACACAAATCTAAAAGCTCGCGTTCATTACAACTTGTTTGCATAAGCTTGATTGGATTGGGTGATTATTGTGGTTATATTACCTTCAAGAAAAGAACTTTCTTTCTTCTTAAACATGCAACTTCGTTCAGGTAAAATCATCAACATGGCAAGCTATGGGTACTCTTATGATGATACGGATGAGAATGCTTTCAATCAATCTTATGAGGTCCCCCTCCAAGATTCCATCTACCATGAGGGAAATTATCCTCCCCCTCGCGCACATTTTTCTCAAGTCCACGTGGTTGACACCACAACTCAAGAGGTCGACACTTCTTCTCAAGCTCTACCCTCCAATCAAAACACCTCGGGGAACACCTCCCCTTCATTCAATGTCAACGATTTAATTCAAGCTTTATCACAACTGGATGATTCCCAGCGGCAAGCAGTTCAGGCCGCTTTGAAAGGGAAAGCTGTTCCCTCTTCATCTTCCAACCCCCCTCCAGCCGCGAGTGGCCATCATGTTGCTAATGACCCGGCGGTCTTACACAAAACCCCTTCACATCCACCAACGCCTGTTGTGGCCGTGCCGGCTCAACATGCAAGTTATTCTGCGGCTAGGTCCAAATTCCCTCCACCTCCTCAAATTCTAAGGACGCCTATGCCGAATTCTTTCATTCCAAACTCGGCCCCAGTCGAGTCGGACACCAATGTTCTACTTCTTCAAAAGCTGGCTAGCATGGAAGAACAACTCAAGAAAGTTACTGCGGCGAAGAATGCCCCGGAGATTTCTCTCCCTACATTGCCAGTTTTTCATCTACCACCTTCTAAGATGCCGAATTTTCGGCGATATAACGGAACTGACAATCCGTTTATTCACTTGAAGGACTTTATGTATGAAACTTCCTTTTGGCAGGGCAACAAAGCCTCATTGGCTTATCTGTTCAGACGGTCTCTAGAGGGGCCAGCCCTCGAGTGGTTCTATTCCTTAGAATCGGCAGACGCTAGTGACTTTGATGTGGTTCAAAAGAAATTCTTGCAGAAATATAGGGACCAGGTCGGACCCTCCCTATCAGTTACTGATCTGGTCGCTGAGAAAATGAAGCTCGAGGAGGACTTCATTATATTTGCTGATAGATGGCGATTGATGGCCGAAAAGTTGAAAGATACACTATCAGAGCCGGAACAGGTTAAGATGATTATTTCAAATGCAACCCCTCAGTTCCGACACATATTGGCCATGAACAGGCTGACTACCATGGAAGAGCTCTATGAGAGAGCTCGATATATTCAAACTCAGATGAAAGATTCGCCCATCATGGGCATGTTTGAACAGAGACCACGGTTGGTCAAGAAGAATGCAAATGTCAACAATAGCGGCGCCACAACTGAGGGTACCGTAACTAATGAACAAATCGACGTAGTTGGCCACCCCACCCCTTTCCGCCAATCTAACCCACGACCTCCACAACAAAACCCCTTCTTCAACGCACCCCCACAACACAAATTTGCTCCTCAACATTCTTTTGCTCCTCCACAAAACCAAATGCCTCACCCGGACCCCCCAGCTCCACAACAATACCACCAAGTACCACCACCCGCCAACTATGGCCCACCACAACAACAACAAAGGAGACCACAAGGCCCCAAAAGGGCCCAGTATCCACCATTGCCGGAAAGTCTCCCAGACATATTCAATGCCATCATGGCCGCCGACCTGCTCATATTGCTGAAAGAAAGAACGACGTGGCCCGCTAACGTTGACACGTCCCGCTACTGTGTTTTCCACCGCTCACCTGGTCACAGTATTGACCACTGCTTTCATTTCAAGGACTATATTTATGATTTAAATGACCAAGGCGGTATTAATTGGGACGAGATGAGGCAGTTCATCGCCACTCTAAAAGCAAGAAGGCCTCCTCGGCAACACCAGGCTCAGCAGCCGCAGCAACCAGCTTCACAAGCACAACAGCAAGCTCCAGCACCACAGCAAGATATGGGGATTGTCCACAATCCACTGCCGGAGCACCCACCAAACCAGCATCTAAACCCTGTCACAACCCTCCACGAGGTGGATAGAGGGCAGGGATGGCACGAAGAGAACGCCTCTGTCGGGGCATTTAATCACAATTCAAACCAACCTCCACGCCTCTTACGCACACTTCCCACTTCTACTCCCCAGTTGGCCCGCTCCCTTCTACGCCCTGTTAATCAAACCCCATCTACTCCAATTAATTCCCCATCCTTACCAACCCGGCCTCTCCTTATCCGTCCTCCGCCATCGCGGCCTTTGACGCAGCAAACTCCACCAACCCTTCACCCTTGCCGTCTAGGCCACTCCTCATCCGCCCATCATTGACACCCGTTACATCCCCCGCCATTACTCCGCCACCGGCAAGGATCCCTTCACCGTCAGTCCACCCCCCATTTGTACCCAGACCTCTCCTTGTTCAACTAACTATTCCCTCCTACACTCAGGCATCTCTTGCTCCTCCTGCGCCTCCTACCGGGGCTCTTTTTTTGAACCCTTCCCCGACACCCCCTGTGGGGGCATCTTCTTTGAACACCCCTCCTGCACCTGCCAACACTAACACCCCTTCTTCTTCCGCTAACCCTCCATCCACACTTAGCCCGACAGAGGCGTCACCGAACCAAACTATGGTACTCTGCAGTGGGCGGATATTCCACCGCATTTTTTCTCAAAGGGAGCAAGAGCCCGCACAAGGGCCCAATGAGCAAGAACAGGAGCAGGAGTCTGTAACCGGCACTCAATATGATTTACTAAAACATCTGGACAGGACTCCAACAAGAATTTCTATTTTAGAGCTGATTAAAAGGTCAACAACCCATCAATTGGCCTTAAAAGAATATCTGCAGAAGGTCATGGTTAATGAAGACATTCCTGCCGAGCACATAACCACAGTCCTGACGCCCGCTAGCGGTCAGCCGGCAATTATTTTTCATGAACATGAACTAGCACCTCAATCAGCTAGAAAATATGCTCTGTGTATCACAGTGGACATTAACAAGGTGGCAGTAAAACAATGTTTGGTGGACACTGGAGCATCCATCAATGTATTGCCGCCCAGCACTCTAAAAATGTGCGGCATTCCGGGAAGTCAGATGCGGCCATCCACTATAACAGTCACAGCTTACGACAACACCAAGAAGCCTCCTTTGGGCATGATAACACTAAAGGTCAGTTTGGGCCCAGCTACAATCACAGCAGATTTTCACATCTTGGACATGGATCCAACATTCAATGGCATCCTGGGCCGCCCCTATATTCAACAGCTGGATGTAGTACCCTCTACGAATCATCAATGCCTCAAGTTTCCACATAAGGGCCGCATTATTAAGGTTACAAGTATGCCGATTCTGCCGGATGAAGACATACACTTAGCAACGTCAGTTCCTTCTATTTGGCCTTCCAATAAACCGTTGCTATCAGTGTTAGATATTACTGACCCACGGCCGAGGCCATCCAAGACGGTTACAACAGTTGCCATGACACCCCTGGCTTCCAAGGGGAAGAAGAAGAAAAGCATACTGAATACCCCTGGTTGGAATATTCTGATGAAAATGGGGTATCAGGCCGGTAAAGGTTTGGGTGTTAATTTCCAAGGCAGAACTAAACCCATTATGCTACGAAAATTAATGGTACGGGGCGGCCTAGGCTATAAAGGGCCGAGTAAGAATGGAAAAGAACCATGGGCAGTTATGACATCCACTTTGAAGACAGATCGCCAACCGCTTACCTGGACACTGCAAACACATTTTGTCAAAGGTGGCATTCAAAATGATGAGCAGACTACCGTTCATCAATAGAGAATTACCATCTCACCAATTTTACAAAGATTCTTTTAATTACCATCTCACCGATTTTGAACTTTCTCTCGATTACTTTCTTTTGGTAAAAACGTGAAAGCCTGTTTTGATAGATACGCGCATGCGCAGCGGCGACCAAACGCTTCTCATCCAGGAGTTCCAACTGGGCAAGGAGAGATTCACGCCGTTCATCAATAGAGAATTTCTTGTCCAATTGTACTCGCAGAGAGGGAATGAGAATCTCATAAGGAACTACCGCCTCCACTCCATAAGTGAGGGCAAAAGGGGTCTGCCCAGTAGGAGTACGAATGGAAGTGCGATAGACCCAAAGAGCTTCCATCAGCTTTTCTGGCCAATCCGCGAATTTATTAGCCTCACACGTTTTCTTAACAATTTTAATCAAAGTTTTATTAGTTGCCTCTGCTTGGCCATTGCCCTGCGGATAATAAGGAGATGAATGATGCAATGCAATATTATACCTGTTGCAGAGATCTTTAAGCTCCTGAGAGATGAATTGGGGTCCATTGTCGGTGACGATGGTACTTGGGATGCCAAACCTTGCAATGATGTTCTTCATTATAAACTTGCAAACGGTTGACACTTTAATCTCCACGTATGCTTCCGCTTCTGCCCACTTGGTGAAGTACTCCGTTGCCGTGAGAATGAATGACTTCTGCTTTGTAAGGAGGTTGGAATCACCAAGAGGTCCAATGATATCGAAAGCCCACATAGAGAAAGACCATGGGGAAGACATAGGATGGAGTGAAGAAGCAGGAGAATGAATCTTATCGGCGTGCAGTTGGCACTTAACACACCGTCGGACATAGGTAGAACAATCCTCTTCTAAAGTGGGCCAATATAAGCATAGCCTAAGGATCTTCTTAGCAAGCATCTGGCTGTTGACATGACCACCACACACTCCTGAATGCGCCTCTTCCACAACCTTCCAAGATTCATCATCATCTAGGCATCTTAATAAAACACCTGTGAGCCCTCTTCTATAGAGCACACCTCCAACCAAAACGTAACGTTTAGCCACTCTTCTAATTGCTTTCTTCTCTTCTGCAGTGGCTTCCTCGGGATAGGACTGATCATTGCAATATCTGGCAATCTCGTAATACCATGGTTTCTCCTCATCAGCCAATTCCTCTTCCCAATCTAACAACATGATCTCCTTATTTTTAAGAGCTTCACTCTGCATGACCTTCTCAAGCACCTTATCCCTAATGTCGAGGAATGCACGATCCTTAATAGCTGGAGTGTCACGCTGATGAATGAGGGGAACATGGAAATCTCGTTCAGGAGGGAAGATTAAAGCAGAAGCCAATGAAGCAAGGGCGTCAGCTAAGATGTTTTGGCTTCGAGGGACATGGACAAAAATTAACTTGGTAAAGAGCTTGGCAAAAGCTGAAGCAAGTTCCTTGTATGGCTTGAGCTTAGGACTGATAGTGCGGCATTTGACAAGCACCTGGCGTAGAATGAGCTGACTATCACCAACAATTCGTAATTGGGTAACACCATAGTCGTGAGCGGTTTGCAGGCCAGTCAAAAGAGCTTCATACTCAGCTATATTGTTTGTGACAGGGAAAGTAAGCTGAGCGGCGAATGGGATGGTGACCCCTTCTGGTGTTAATAGAACCATGCCGATTCCTTTTCCCTGGGAATTTAGAGCTCCATCAAAATGTAACGTCCACATAGGATCGTGGGGTTGATTAATGGACATTAGTTCCTCATCTGGAAACTCTGAATTGACTGGATCAAATCGGGGTAGAGGGTGGTGAGCAAGATGTTCGGCAATGGCATAGCCTTTGACAGCTTTCTGTTGAATGTAAGTGATGTCGAATTGGGAAAGGAAGCTTTGCCAGCGTGCTAATCGGTTGGTAAGGATAGATTTTTCAAGGAGGAATTTAATCGGATTCATGCGAGCAATGAGATGAACCTCGTGAGCTAAGAAATAATGCTTTAACTTCTGAGCTACCCAGACTAAAGCAGCACAAGTCTTCTCCATGGCCGAGTACCTCTACTCACAGGGGTTAAGAAGTTTAGACAAGTAGTATGCTGCCCTCTCCTTCCTTTCTTCATCTTCTTGCGCAAGGACAGCACCTACAGAGTCATCCAGGACAGAGACATAGAGAATGAGCGGTTTGCCTGGAATTGGCGGTCTCAGGACAGGAGGATTGGCCAGATAAACCTTCAATCTGTCAAAAGCTGCCTGACACTTGTCATCCCAATTAAACTTGACTCCCGGTTTAGTAAGCTCGTAAAACGGCCTACATCTTTGTGAATGCTAGGAGACAAAGCGGCGAATAAATTGTAACCTCCCGATTAATCCCCGAACTTCCTTCAAATTCTTGGGAGGAGGCATATCTCTGATGGCCTTCGCCTTATTAGGATCAACTTCAATTCCCCTTTTGCTGACAATAAATCCGAGTAATTTCCCTGATGAAATGCCAAATATGCACTTCTTGGGGTTCATTTTCAACTGATACTCCCGTGCTCTTTGCAAGACTTTGGTTAGAACCCCGGGATGCTCAATCCTTGTTCTTGATTTTACTACCAGGTCGTCCACATACACCTCAATATAAACGTGGATCATATCGTGAAAAATTGCCATCATAGCCCTCTGATAGGTGGCTCCAGCGTTCTTAAGTCCAAAAGGCATGACCACATACTAATATATACCCCATGGTGTAGTGAACGATGTTTTCTCTTGATCTTCCTCAGCCAAGCGAATCTGATTATAACCTGAAAAGCCATCCATGAAGGAGAGAGTCTCATATCCTGCCGTATTATCAATCAAAACATCAATATGAGGGAGGGGGAAGTCATCTTTAGGACATGCACGGTTGAGGTCCCGAAAGTCTATACAAATCCAGACCTTTCCATCCTTCTTCATGACTGGGACAATGTTAGCCACCCAATTGGGATAGAGGACAACTCTAAGAAATCTAGCCTTATGAAGCTTGTCGACCTCTTCTTTCATCTTTAAAGCCATATTAGGGTGGAAACGTCTCAACCGTTGTTTGATTGGAATGGACCCTGGCTTAAGTGTAAGTCGATGTTCAACTAGCGCAGGGTCTAGTCCAGGCATATCTTCGTAACTCCAAGCGAACGTATCCTTATATTCTTGAAGAACCAGAATAAGCGCCTCCTCTTCGGACGGCGGCAAGTTTTTGCTGATGAGGATAATCCTAGGGTCTTCTTCAGTACCCAGATTTATTTCTTTGGTAGGCTCTTCTACTGAGGCCGAAGGTTCATCAAATCTTCTCATGCCACTGGCAAAAGCATCAACCTCGTCCTCATATTCTTCGTAACTTTCATCCCCCTCTTCAACAGGGTCTTCATCATTCATAATCTCATAAACACCGAAACCCTCATAAGAAGCACAAGTATCCTCATATTCCAACTCTGGCAGGATAATCGGGTCCTCCACAAATTCGGGAATGGCTAAGCAAGCCTGACATCTAATGGCTAACTCTCTAAGAAATCTACGGGGAATCTGCTTACCCTTGGATTTCTTATGTGAAGCTACCCCATAAATCTTATCAGAAGAGTAAGAGCAACTAGCTTGATCACTAGAACTTGACAAAGGAGAGAAAGGAGGAGAAAAAGCAGGTACAGAAGGGGATACAGATGAAGACCCCTCACCAGAGGGGTAAAAAAGATCTATCAACGAATCTTGAAGAGCGGCCCCTGGGTCGGGACACACTCAGAAAAGAGATAGGAGGTCTCCTCAATGGAGATGGAGGATTGAAAAGTTGGATTTTTGGCATTTTTTTTCGTTTTTATTTTTATTTTCTCTTTCATTTTCAAGGAGGAAGCAATGCGAGGAGGAAACAGGAGGTGGAGTTGAAATTGACAAGTTGGCAAAAGATTGAATGAGTGACGACCCGCGCGGGGGTGTGATGGAGAGCTTGGAAGATTGCTCGAGGAGCAAGGGAGGAATTAGAGGAGAGACTTGAAGTAAATTTGGGGAAAAGTTTATTAAGACCGCGGGTGGTCTAGGAATGTCGGAGAAAAATAATCGATCAATCAGACGGACAACAGCCGTCGGGTGAATGGATTTGGTAAAGAAAAGGCCGACCCACAGCTATCTGTAGTGAAGCCCTCCTCGAACGGCACATCGGGCTCTCCAATATCTGTATAATCACTTAGCAACTGCCTCTTGTTCGTGATCACTGCTAGCTTCTCAATTAGCTCATGAATCAGTGGCAGCCATTCCGGATCAGTTGGCATAAATAGACGGCTCAAAGCAATAGTGATGTCATTCATATCAAACCATCTATACCAATCACACTCTAGATCATCCATTTTCCTTCTTTTGTCCGGCCTTAAAGACTCCAGGGTTTTGTATGTGGCCAATGGAGCAATATGACGAGCGAACTGCCTGGCATGCACATCTTGGCAGTCTAGCATAGAAGTGACTATTGTAGTCTGCTCATCGTTTTGAATGCCACCTTTGACAAAAGAAAGTAATCGAGATCGAGTTCAAAACTGGTGCGAGATCGAGTCAGGACCATACCGGAGGCGCCTCCCGCGGTCCAAACGGGGCTTGCGTGGGAATTGTTAATATTTTCGATGCCGAAGGGCAGCGGGAAAGTGTCCCTAGACTAGATTCCAAAATAAAGACGCATACCGAGATGGCTGGCTATAGGCCTAAGATGTGGGTCAGGCAATGACCATGACTAGGGCGAACCCGTGGTCTAAGCATGACTCGCGAAGGTCTTATTGATGTTCCCACACGTAGGGTTCGGGGATGACGAGAGCCGTCTCGTTCCATCCAGATTGTGTTGGTCGTTCATGGACCACGCTATGTTCGGATAAAGATCCGTATTGAAGGCGCGACGTAAACGGAAAATAAACCCTTACAAATGTATGCCGAGTCTACGGTAATCTCAATGAGAGAGCGGGAACGAATCTCAACGGGAAAGCATCAGGTTTGATAAACTATAGGCCCAAAGCAATATCGGATTACGACTGTATTGGGATGGCTCCCAAGGCCCGAATCCGACTTGGAGGGGCGGCGTCAATGTTCCCTTTATACCGGGTCTTGAGGAGAATGAGGCTGTGGGCGGAGCTCATCATTTATTATTATTATTTAAATTTCTATCATTACTATTTGTTATTTCTTTATATTCTTTTCTAGTGAGTTTGTTATTATTGTTCATTTGTTGTTATTATTTATTATTATTATCTACTTATTTATTTATTATATTCTTTTTATTGAATCGGTAATTATTATTACTTATTTCCTTTTTTATTATAATTTTATTATTATTATTATTATTATTTATCCCCCCTTTTTATGAGTCCGTTATTATTGTTTTTGCTTGTTGCATTCGGCATGTGTGTGGGGAGGGCAGAGGAGAGTGTACCGCTGCAAGGTTATGGAGAGTGTGCCGCTGGAGGGGCTGAGGAGTGTACCGCTGAGGGTGAAGAGTGTGCTGCTGGAGGGGCTAAGGAGTGTACCGCTGGGGGTGAAGAGTGTGAAGGGTCAAAGTGGTCAGGGCGTAGCTTAGCTGGGTGAGACAGAGTCCAAGGGGGGGAGAGGGAGCCTGTTCAGTTCGTGATGAAGCATCTTATATGGTCAAGCGTTCAGTTTCCTGTCATGAGATTGAGTCTCAAGTTGTATTCAATAGTGCAGTCCTTGGAGTCTTGTTCAGTTCAACTCTTGATGCCTTGCATAGTTCTTTTAGTTGATTAGAGTGTTTTTACTGTTACTTAGTCCATCCGTTTGCTGCTTCTTTTCATCTTTTAAGTTTACTGTTATTCATGACAAAAATTCGGCAGCACCTCCCCTTGACCCGGAAGGTAAAGGAATAACAGGAACATGCCCACGGGGGTGGCATGAACCAACAACTGAGGGGGGTGCCTGAGCAGCCGCCTTTAGGGAGACTTCGAAATCTCGGAGAAAACATCAAACGGGGAACCAGTAGACCGATGCAAGCTATGAGTACACCGGGGAGGTGATAATCAATGCGTGCCGCTACGGCAGCCCAAGGGTGTGCTGCTGAGGCAGCCAAAGAAAGAGCGTGCCGCTGGAAGACGAATGGGAAAGGCGTACTGCTGGGGCAGCGAAAGGGGGGTGCGTGCCGCTGGGGCAATCAAATGGCAAGGTGTACCGCTGGGGCCGCCAAAAGGGGGGATGCGTGCCGCCGGGGCAACCAAAAAGTGAGGCGTACCGCCGGGGCAGCCAAAAGGGGGGATGCGTGCCGCTGGGGCAATCAAAGGGAAAGGCGTACCGCTGGGGCTGCCAAAAGGGGGGATGCGAGCCGCCGGGGCAACGAAAAAGCTAGGCGTACCGCCGGGGCAGCCAAAGGGAGACAGTGTAGGCACTGAGGGGATCCAAAGTGTTAAAAGGGGAGTGGACTCCCATAGACATGTATGCCAGGAATCAGGGGGAGGCTTTACTAAGGAAAGCCATTACGAGGGGGGAAAGAGGCCAGCCCTACCCCACCAAGCCAAGAGCTGAACCCTTCAATCAAGTAGACCCATGCCACGGGAGGTGAGATCAAGCGAGAAGTTGGAGGGATGGAGGCAGACGCCAAACTCATAGACCAACAGTAAGAAGAAATCAACAAATGCAACGAACGAAGGCAAAGCCAAAGGGCATTTCATTCATGAAAAACTCAAGATGACAAAGATCATGGCCAGAAGACCAACTACGACATACTGCGGAACAACCAAAAAGTACAGGAGAAGAGAAAGAAACTGAGGAATGAACGGAGGAGCAAAAGAAAAGAAAAAAAAACAATGCCGAGGGAGAGTTGGAATAAGGGAGGGTGCCTCCCTTCACCCCATCCCTTCTCTCCCCATACAGGTGGCTCACTCCCTCTCCATCTCTCCACACTTCTCTACCTTCTTCTCTTCTCTTCTTCTTCTTCTCTGCTTCTTCTTCTCTTCTTCTTCTTCTCTGCTTCTTCTCTTCTTCTTCTTCTCTGGAGCTCTCTTCGAACGGGGGTCTTCTCTTCTTTCTCTATCTGTCCCCTCTTTTCTATTCGTGAGGCTTTTTATACGGGGGCCGTTGACGAGGTCGAACTCATGACGGCACTGCCATCCGAGGTTGACTTCGGTATCTTCCTCGTCAGATGAAGATCTCCCGCCTCCAGCCAGAAGGCGACATGGAGGTGGGTGCTAGCTGGCTTTGAAGTGGCCGAACTGCGCGCCAATGGGTCTGCCTATTGACCATTGTATCTTCTGTCGGTGCGTGCCGTTCAGGGGAATTCAACGCTGTGCCGCTGGGGAGAGGGCGCTGGGCGTTGAGGGTAGAACGCCCGTACCGCTGGGAGCTTGAGACCGTGCCGCTGGGAGCAGAAGGGTTGTGCCGCTGAAGGGCTTCAGGCCCGTGCCGCTGGGGCTTGAGGCCGTGCCACTGAAGGGCTTCAGGCCCGTGCCACTGGGGCTTTCAGGGTGTGCCGTTGGAGGCATGCGTAGTGTGCCGTTGGGACACTTTGGGAGTGTGCCGCTGGGGCTGTTTGGGGTTGTGCCGTTGGAGGCTTCAAGGGTGTGCCGTTTGAGGCATGCATAGTGTGCCGTTGGGACACTTTGGAAGTGTGCCGCTGGGGCTGTTTGGGGTTGTGCCGTTGGAAGGCAGTTGAAGGTGTGTTTTATTCTTCTTCTTTCCTTTATCTCATCTTCTCTTCTCTTTTTTCTTTCTCTTCTTCTTCTTATTCTCTTCACCCTGGATCGTGCAGACTCTATCTCTGCTTCTTCTTCAGGACTTCTGCATATTCGATCAGTCTTCTTCAGACAAAGGAGTCTTCCTTGTACAGCAGTTCCAGCAGGAGCAGCACTGGGCGCGTGTCTTCCACAGTTCCCGCCCAATTGTTTTGGCCACGTGTCATCATCTTGTCAGCCCTTCCAGCCTCGGATCACGTGCCATTCTTAAGCTTCATGAACAGTACCTGTCAGACATACGAAAGGAATATCAGTTTAAGTCTAACATCTTGTACAGACTTTGTGAAGGCAATGCAGTGTGTAGACTTGTCAGCGAGATGCGAAGACAAAGCATGTACAGACTTCACGTTGTGAATGCAAAGCTAAAGCATGTACAGACTTGTGAATGCTTGAAGCACAGAATGCACTGGCTAGAGTTATGAGTGTATAGACTATGCTGCAGTATGCATATGGTGAAGTATGTACATTGACGATGAATGCTCAGGCATGCCAAACGAGTGTGTAGACTCTGTGTGCAATGCATGAAGCAATGTACAGACTCTGTGAATGAAGCACACAGGCTGTACAGACTTGTGCTAATGCTGCAAGTGGACAGTGTATAGACTTCAGCTCGTGCAAGCAAAGCCAATGTATAGACTTGGCATTTGTGCTAGCAGAACGGTGTACAGACTTTGTGTGATGCATGCACAAGACGCAACGAATGTACAGACTTAGAGCTCGTGCATGCTACAGTGCTAATGTATGGACTTAGTGTACTGCAGGGCAGACAATGTCTAGACTTTGGAAGCTAGAACACGAACAGGCTGCAATGTATAGACTTTGATTGAGACGATGCATGAGACGTGCGATGTACAGACTTGAGATGAATGCATGTTGCGATGTATAGACTTGATGAATATGCAGCACTGTACAGACTCTAAGTGAGATGAAGAATGTATAGACTTGCTCACATGCAGAACGATGTACAGACTTCATGAATATGCAGACTTGTCAGCGAGATGCACAATGTATAGACTTGCTCACATGCAGAACGATGTACAAACTTCATGAACGTGCAGACTTGTCAGTGAGATGCACAACGTATAGACTTGCTCACATGCAGAACGATGTATAGACTTCATGAACGTGCAGACTTGTCAGCGAGATGCACAACATATAGATTTGATGCAATCCATGAACAAGAAGATGATATACAGACTCTCTATATGCTCAAGTCCAATGTATAGACTTGCTGGGATGATGCACCTGAAGAGTGTACAGACTTCAAACGAATGATGCAGTGATGTATAGACTAGCCAGCAACAAGTGTATGGACTTAACAAAGGAGTGATGCAGACTATGCAGCAATGAATGTGATGTGCATACTTTAAATGAATGAGCATGCATTGTATAGACTTGAGTGTGCACAAACATATGCAATGTATAGACTTGTGCATTGAGTATAGAACATTGCATGACCTAGCATACTCATGCATTATCCACAGAACAGATCATACATATGCAATCATGTGAGCAAAATAATATGGTGACTCATTCATGTTGCTATCATTAAAACACCACGTTATCATCAAAGCACAAGGGGCACAACACCCTTCTTTATTCCCCTGTACGTGAACATGGGGTGAGAAATTTTAGTGTCCACAGCCATATACCGAGTCTTGGTTTATGTCTAGGGTCCTTAGTGTGCATTAGTTAGTGCATTCCAACTTGCATTGTTGCCGTGTCTAGTGTCTTGTCTCCGTGTGTCAGCATGTCCACCTTGTAATTCCCCGTTCCCAATGGAATCTCGGTCGCCCAGGCGATCTGACCGTTGGCCCACCCATGGGTTGGGCAACCATCCTCTCCAGTTCTGTAGACCCGAAGCCTCGGATTTTTATGGCCCCAACGACCCGGGCGATTACCTACGTTGGGAAGCCGCCATGGAAAAATACTTCGCTTGCTATCCCATGTCCGAGACTGGACAATTCTATTTTGCCAAGGATAGGCTTCACGACCGGGCTACCGAAAAATGAAGAACCATCGAAGGCTTAAAGTAGGTTAAGAGGTAATGGCCCCTCGAATCATGGTGGGACATGAAGAGAGAACTTAGGAAGGTCTACGTTCTTCAACCGGTCCCCTCCAACCAGTCCCACCCAGTCACCTCTAGCCAACCCCGCCAAATCATCTCCAAACAAGTGGGTCACACCTCCAGTCGACCCCACACCCTCACCTCCAACCAAGTGGGATATAGTCGGAGGTAAGAAGCCACACCGGTAGCCGAGCCTAGGCCCACCCCAAGGCCGAGAGATGAGGAGCGAGTCCACCCCGAGGCCCCTACTCCAACCCGCACCTTAGATGAAATCAAGAAAATGCTTTCAGATTGGTTGGATAGGATGGAAAGGACACGTGCTCCTTCACCACCCACGAGAGCTCCAATGCCACCACCATCTACTTCCGATCTTTATTCGGAACCATCGCATTTGGAGTCACTTCATTCCGAGCCACCCGTGTTTCTAACGGGTACACTTTTCATAGCCGAGCCGCTTCTTAGTTGGCTCAAGGATGGCTTGGTCCCGCCTCCTTATCCATCAATGGACCCCACCCTACCATTAGTGCCGATCAACTCATTCCATACCACATTCTGGTCTAGTCACCATGTTGACACCTTGGATGACCTTATTGTGGGATTAGACTCGCAATGGAAGTTGACGCACTCATTGGCCCAAGGCTTCGACCAACCCGCTAGTCTTAGCTTCATCGATCCGGCCTTAGGGTCCATTACCTCCGTGTGCACCGTGAGTTATGTCACCACGGAGATTCTCTTATTCCTACCCATGTCGGCCGAACCCGACTTCATACCCTTTTGCCCGAGGGAGGAATCTTATTTTCTACACATGACCGTCGTCCCACCGATCATAATGTATGACGGTGACTATGAATTTCAAACTTGGGAGCATGTCATGTTGAAACCCATCTCTCGGGGTCATACCTTCTTTGACCCTTTTGACCCCTTCACTAGTGAATCTCACGAGCTATCATCTTCACTCCACTTTTTCCGCGGAGTTCACTATCACACCTTTTCCACTCTGGCCAAACAACCTCCACATAGCAATAGGTCCAAACCATCATTTGGGGGTAATGAAGACTTTGGTTCCCCCGGCCCACCCAAACCATCCGAACCTCCCGGACTTCCCACATCCAAGCCCAATGTCCATGAGTGGTGCATCATAGGATGTCTAGGAGTTCCCCATGGCGTTAACCTCCGGTTACGTCAAATGCATGCATGGCACATATTCGGGTGTCTGGTCCACCATCGCCTATGCGTAGGTCAGACTAATATTAGGTTTGTTTAGGGTCATGTGTGAGTCTTTGTTTCATCTGGTTTGTTTGTCGAGTGCATTGTGTGTCTGTGCATACATCGAGTCGAGTCGGTCCTTTGTACGCTCGCGTTGTTAGTCCCTTTCGAGTGCGAGACTTGTCGAACTTTGGGATCGGTTCTACCTCACATATTGGATCTAGTCACATAAAGGGACCCAGCGGTGATTCCTAGTGAGTCTTCGAGCCGCCTTCCCCTCTTTTGAGAGTGACCCCACCCCGAAGTGTCCACCTCTAGCCTCATACCCACAGCAGCGTGTGCATATCGAATCTATACGGGATGAGCAGGTGTCGATTTCTTGGAGTGGAGCGTACTCCGCACTTCCAGGTTCGATGACGGATCCCCCGGAGCTACTCGAGCAGCCGCACCCCTACTCGACGGGGTCGAGTTCTTTCCACCCGGGGAGAATTGATGGGAATCAACACCGGACACTAACTTTTATTTTTATATTTGTGTCCTTTAGTTTACTTTTATATCCTTGGGAAAACACATGTGCAATTGTAAGGCTTTATAAGCCACTTTGTCATTCCTTATGATTCTTTGGGTTTTTGTGCAAAAGTCCAGTAGGACCATCAAGGGGCCCCCATACCCTTTCCCATTGATCTACCTAAGCCCTAGGGGTCCATGTGGGGCTAGTCAAAGGTCCAAGGTGGGCTTCTAGATGGTTTGACATTCAAAGGGGACAAATGGACTAAAAAGTCCAAGATGCCTTCATTCCTTTCAAAGGAGTGTCCCCTCCATATGTAATTTATTGATTTTGGGTTTTTGACCACATGGGGGAAGAAAATGGCCTCTCTCCCACGAAATTCCCATCCCCCCACCCCTTTCCATTCTCTATATAAGCCTATGTATAGTGTCATTAGAAGAATTAATGAAGAATTAGGCATTTTTGCCAAGAGCAAGCCCAAGGGGCACCCCTTGTGTCTCTCCTCTCCCCTTGCAGCAGTGATTGCTGCCCATTCTAGGGTATGAAGCCCTCATCTTGGTGTGACTCTAAGATCTCCAACCTCTGCTGGATGCGACTTCCGGCCGCCGCTTTCCGTTCGTGCCGCCATCGCGCCGCCACCGCCATCGCCGGAGTTCTGTCCAAATCAAGATAGAACCTCTTATCTAAAATTGTATCTCTGGTTCTTGTTGTCTGATCGAGCCCTAATTTTGAGAGTTTGTTCTGTCCATCTCCCCTAACCTCCACTCAAAATTTCGTGTCATTTGGAGTCCATTTGATAATTTTCCCATATTTTCGTTTACCCTCTCAGTAATCTGCCCTTTTACAGATCTACGGGACAGAGTCTCCTTGTTGCAATTTTCCCACCCACATAATTTTTTTAGAAAATCCACAAAACTTCTCTAGTGTTCCTCACATATACCCCCTTCCACCATAATTTTCGTTGAGTCAAAAAAATCATTAGCCCTCGGTCAAATGTCTGTTTCAGGCAGATCTATATCTGCCCTGTGTGTCTGTCAGTCCGGGTCAGAAAAAAAGGCAGTTTGCAGTCATTTTTATTTTTAATCCGTTCTGTGGATGGAGCCAAAAAATATATATGTTGTAGATCTCTGAGTCCTCTATCCATCAGTACCTCTTGTGCATCAATCCGACATCGATCTGGTCGTAGGAATTCGTTTTGTGAAGGTGTGCAGAGCAGATCCGAGTTTAGCCAGCACAACTCAGTCCGGAGAAAATTTAGAAATAAATATCAAAGGTCAACTTCAGCGACCGCCCCTTCAGAGAGTCGATCAGGGACATCCCGCCATCGTCCCAGCCAAGCGGCGCCTTCGGAAGACCTCAGGAAGGCGACGTTCCTTTAGAAACCGTTGCTTGCTGTCTAGTGAGTCAGCAACCGAGTTGGCGCAGCACCGAGTTAGAATAGTACCGAGTCAGACTAGCAGGCCGAGTTCGTGCCGTACGCACCTCCAGATTGCTGCCTGTCAACCCAGGGTCAGTCCTCCCGGGCCCCACTTGTATCCCTTTACCTCCCTGCGTGGAGTGGGAAATAGATTTCACTGTTGTAACTAAATTTTTACTGTTGTTACCGGGAGTTACCGTACTTGGCCGAGAATGTCTTCCCCACGCCCGGAGCGTGGAGGTAAACTCGCTCCTCTCTCTTTACATTTGCTTATGTCGTATTCCTTCGTATATGCCGCTGCGAGTGTAGGTTTCTAGCGTGTTATACTACTATCACCGCTACGAGAGAGCGAGATTGAGTGTACAGTCCCGTGACTCGATCCAAGTACACGCGGAAAGCCGATACCCAAGACTCACTGTCGGTTTCTCAACCGCGCACGGTCCCACGTCTTCCCTCGCTTAGGGGCGATCACGAGCTAGAGTCCCAGGTCGCGTGTCCGTCCCGCATCAAGAACACTTCTCATAGAGGCCAGAACAGTGCTCTAAGAGGGCTAATGTATCACGTTTCTTCAGAGTGACGTGACAGAACACGGTGTTATGGGTTTTTAGGGTATAAGCTGCTCGGCAGCCTTGAGGGAATCCAAGGCTTCACGTAGACTTACGGAGGTCTCTATGATGAAATTGCCAGTCCGAAGGAAGGAATATCCCGCGGAGGGCTCATTCATCACCGAGAGTTAGAGGGGTAAGCGTGAAACAACGTGAAACGCAGGACTACATCTACGGACTGAGATATAGTGCCAAAAGAAACCCTCGGTGAAGGGGCGTGATCTCGCGCGGCTCCTGAGCTGGGAGGATGATAACTGAACAGTGAACTGTAGAGAAAGGGAAACAGATCAGGAGGCCTAGGGATGGTTCCCTAGGGAAAACCCTCCGATGCTTAAGTCAGTAGAGCAATGGTGGAAGATAGGGAGGGAGGTAGAAAGCGGTGCACGAGATCCCCCAACACCAAGGTGGTGAAGTGGTTCCTGCTCAGAGATTTTAGGCGTGTATTGCCCTTACCTTTCACTGGAGGGAGTCCCTGGTTTATATAGTGTGCTCACCTTATGAGTCCCGTAAGCTGAGGAGTTTCAGGCGGGAGTTACATCCTCGTCATGGGATCTTTACGTCCTCATCATGGGATCTTCATAGCCTTGAGGGATCATGGGTCTCTTATCCACATAAACTCCTGCTCATAAAGGACTCTCAACGACAGCGTGGATAAGCAATCGTCGGTCGGTCCGAGCATAAAAGGTGTCAATCCTGTCCGGGCGATAGGCATAGCTCGGATGAAGATAGGTCGGAGTGGGCGCTGAGAGCTTGCCTCTATCCCGATGAGGGGATAACTTGGGCATGGGTCTTCCTCCGTTCTGACCGACGCTCGGGCCTTCCGAGCCTAAGGGCCACCGAGGAAGGGTGAGATCCCGAGTAATCTTATTGGACTTTTTAGCCTAAGTGGTCCCTATGGGGCTATCACTTGGATGAGCTGAGCCTCGTTTGGTCCAGATGGACCTAGTTTGGCTGCTCTTAGATGGGCTACAGAAACCCCCCCCCCCTCCACTTGTCCCCCTCCCACTCCCGAGCTTTAGTAAGCTCGGAAGAGTAGCTGTTGGGGTTTTAGACCAGCGTGGCTCAGGTGGGTGGAGATCTGGCGGTGTTAGGAAGCCACGTGCCGTGCTCACCTGGGCCCGTAATAATGATGATCCTGACGGATTTGAACTGAAGGGGCCCCCTTTTCACGGAGGTCAGAACGACGCGCCGTCTCCCGCGTGGGGATATAGGCATTGGGCGCTTGCTGTCATTCCATATTTCCTCCGTCTTTAGGGTTTTGGCTCTCTTCCGTTCTTGCTTTTGGGCTCTTTGATGCATCGTGAGGACACGACAGGAGAGCAGAGGCTTGCAGCGGCGTTCGTGGAGTTGGCGGAGATTACCGTGGAGGCAGTCCGGCGGCTTCCTCTCCCCCCGGAATCTTTGGGGTCCTGAGATCGCCTTTCCTCAGAGTCTTCTCCGGGTTACCTGGCGGACCAGCGCTCGGATGAAGAGGAGTGCGAGGACGAGTGATGCGGGACGAGACCACGGACACGACAAGCTCGTGACTGTCCCTTAACGAGGGAAGCGTCGGACGTGCGCGGTTGAGAAATCGGTAATGAGCTAGGGTGATCGGCTCTCTCGTGTGCCCGGATCGGGTCATGGGACGGTCTCGCACTCTCTCGCAGCAGCGGTAATGAATAGATAAAGCAAGCTAGATATCCCTACGCATGCTCTCTAGCAGTGGCATAAACAAATATATATGAAGTAAGCAAAATGCCAAGTAAGGGAGCGAATGCGATACCTCCACGCGCTCGGCGTAGGGAAGACGGACCCGGCCGAATCTCGTACTCCCGGGATAAATATTACACAATGATGACATCAATAAAATATCACCCACTCCATGCAGGGAGGTAAGGGGCTACACAACTGGGCCCGGGAGGACCGAATTCGGGTGACGGGCGGCTTCTCTCGTTGATTCGGCAACACCCGAACACGTGACGGTGGGGCCCACATGCTGTACGGAGGGGCCGTGTGGGACCCGGTGTCACCACTGTGGTGGGGACACTTGTGGAAGTGTTCCCTGGGCTGGCGGCACGCTGGTTCGCCGGCCGGTTCGCCGGCCGGAGGCCAGGCGGCTCCGTTCGGCACCGGTCGGGATAACCGGCCACGGATCTACAGTTTCTGGTTTTCAACGCGTGTCCCGGTGAGAACGGGCGCTGCGATCAGCCCCGATGTTGGATCAACACGAGACTGGCACCATTGGAAAGCTAACTTCAAATCCTTCAACCTAGGCCTAGAGATCTGGCTTGGATCTGCACGGATCTGGGCTTTAATGAATTTACAACTTCCTGTTGTACAGTATCTGAACACTCAGATCTGCAAGGCTATTCTCTGAGAACTACCTTTGACCGCTATGAAAACCTTGGATTTAGACTTTGACCGCTTCCTAAAAGTTGTGGGAAATTGAGCTAGGAAAATGGCAAAACTGGTTTGGACAAGTTTGGATGTGGCTACGAATTGATAGGAGTTTTTCATTAACAGTGGGTCGGATTTGGAAGTGGGTTGAAAGCACTGTAGCTGAGATAGAACACGAATTGTGAAAAATGGATAGAGGGTGGATCAAAAGTCAAGAAAAATGGTAGATGTAGGGGATGATGGACAGAACTTCCAGTAAAAATGGGAGGTTTGGAAAAATCAAAAAGGGGGTCGGAGGTGAGAAACATAGGGCTGTTGTCACTGTAGACAGAGACAAAACATATATGGGAGTGAAAGATGCACGAAAATGGAAAAATAATAAACGAGGGATTTTGGACCTGAATTTTTTTGTAGATGATGGGGTGGAAGATAGGAACACACCATAACAATTTCAGACCAAGAAGAGGCCGTGGTGGATAGCAAGAATTTTGAGAAGAGACTGCTATCTGCCAAGGATAGAACTTCGACGGTGGCTCGTTGGCGGTCCGACGGCGGCACGAACGGCGGCGGTGGCACAGATGATGACCGGAGATAGAGGGGAGGGGATAGAAGATAGAAATCACTCTAGAACTGGAGGTTGGAGGAGAGAAACCAGAGGGAGAGAGGAGGGGCTCAAGAACACTCTTGATTTTCCAACAATTTTTTCTTCATTAATGCTAATAAATGGAAAATACAACCTTTTATATGCCATGTGTCAAATCTAATCTACACCATTAGATCTAGGGGTGGGGAATGGAGGGCCTAGATTGGATGTGAATAACACACAAAAAATAATAAAATATTAAGGGGAGAGGGGCGCCCCCTTGACCATGGTTAATGGGGTTGAATGGGTAGGTGAGGTAGGTAACCCACCTTGGACTAATTAAGCCACTTGTCTCCCATGTGGTCAAATGGCATTCAACCCTTCTAGATGGCCACCTAGGATGGTTGACCAGCCCCACATGAGTGACATGGACCAATGGGAAAGGGCTGAGAGACCTCTTGCTGGTCCTACTGACAAATTACAAAGAAACCCAAACAATCCGTGGGAATGACGCATTGGCTTATAAAGCCGTACAATTGCGCATATACTTTCCCGTGGATATACAAATGAACTAAAGGACATAAATGAAAAATAAAATGTACATGCTCGGCGTCGATTCCCATCAACTCTCTCCGGGTGGGAGGAACTCGACCCCGTCGAGTAGGGGTATGGATGCTCGAGTACTCCAGCGGATCCGTCACCGTGCCAAGTAGCGCGGGTATGCTCCACTCCAAGTGATTGGCACCTGCTCATTCCATATATACTCGATATGCACAAGCTGCCATGGGCTAGAGGTGGACACTTCGGTGGGGCACTCGCAAAGGGAAGGAAGCAGCTCGAAGACTCACTAGGAATCACCGCTGAGTCCCTGTAGGTGACTGATCCGGGTATAGATGTAGAATCGATCCCATACTCATCGAATGAGTCCACTCGTCTCTTACTCATAATAGAACGACAACGAGCTTGCACAAGACACATGCAGACAAACAAACGATACACAAACCATGCAAACAAATCACACAAAACAAACCACACAAGGAAAACACACGGACTCATCTATGACCCTAGACACACCTAATGTTAGTCCGACCCGTACATGGGTGACGGCGGACCAGGACACCCGAATATGTGCCATGCATGCATGTTATGCAACTGGGAATGGATGGCATGGGGTACACCTAAATGTCCAAGTATGACCCAGTCATGCATGGACGGCCCTTTGGCTTTAGGAGACTTGAGTGGGCTAGGAAAGCCGGGTGTGGAAGAGCCGGGTGTAGGTGTATCGTGGACGGGCTTGGTGGGTATGGAGGGCCCGGCCCGTAGGAAAGGGGTATGATAGTGGACTCCCTCTAAGAAGTGAAGTATACATGGAGGGTCTAAGGGTCCACTAGGGAGTGGGTCAAAGGGATCAAAGAAGCTATGACCCCTTGTGGTGGGTTCCCACAAGTCATGGTCCCACGTGTAGAAGTTTTGAAGGTGTGGATAGTCACCTTCTTGAATTGTGACGGGTGGGACGGGGATCGTAGGCAAGAAGTATGATTCCTCCCTCGGACAAAAGGGTATGAATTCTGGCTCGTCCGGTAGTGGGAGAAGTAGAAGAACCTCCGTGGTGACACAACCCACGGTGCACTCAGAGGTAATGGACCCGAAGGCCGGATGGGTGAAGCTAAGACTAGCGGGTTGATCAAAGCCTCGGGCCAAAAGATGCGTCAACTCCCATTGTGAATCTAATCCCATGACAAGATCGTCCAACATATCAACATGGTGACTAGATCGAAATGTGGTATGGAATGAGTTGACCGGCACTATAGGTAGGATGAGGTCCATGGATGGAAAGGGAGGTGGGACCAAGCCATCCTTGAGCCAACTAAAAAGCGGCTCGGCGATGTATAGTGTACCCGTTAAAAACACGGGTGGCTCGAGTTTTGGTGGTTCCAAATGAGGGGATTCCGACTCGAATTCGGAAATAGAGGGGGATGACATTGGAACTCTCTCGAGTGGAGAAGGCTGGGAGGTAGATGCTTGACTAAAGCTACAATACCGAGAAAAGTGAGACTCAAATGGTTCGACCGATAGAGCGACCGTATAGGATTGCGCTATAGAGAAAGCATTGCGGATAAGACATTCCAACTGAAAGTGAAGGCGCAAACCTCTCCGGAACTGAAATACGGCCGTGTTGCTCTCCTCTCCCAAGCCATGTTCCAACCAATACGTATGATATGCCCGAATGTACTCGGACACGGACCTATCGCCTTGGATGGGTCGACATGGGTTGGCCATCGTTGCCAAAATATGGGAATGGATCCCTAGGAATGGATATGCAAGGCCATTTTTTTTTTTAAGTAAAATGTGATGCTAACTAATGTACCTAGACATAACCAAAACTCGGTACGTGGCGGAGACAACCGATCCGAAGATCACTCGCGCAAGTGTGCGGCCTTCTCGATAGGCGTAGCCTAACGTTTGGACAACACCTTTTAATATACCGGGTTATTGGGATGCAATGCAGAAGACACTTTTTTTTGTTTTAAAACAATGATGACCCTAAACACGACTTAGACAATGACTAATGACTACATGACACTCTTATTTTTTTTGACACCCTAGACTCAACTTGCTCTGATACCAAATTGATGCGGGACGAGACCACGGACACGACAAGCTCGTGACTGTCCCTTAACGAGGGAAGCGTCGGACGTGCGCGGTTGAGAAACCGATAATGAGCTAGGGTGATCAGCTCTCTCATGTGCCCGGATCGGGTCACGGGATGGTGTCGCACTCTCTCGCAGCAGCGGTAATGAATAGATAAAGCAAGCTAGATATCCCTACACATGCTCTCTAGCAGCGGCATAAACAAATATATATGAAGTAAGCAAAATGCCAAGTAAGGGAGCGAATGCGATACCTCCACGCGCTCGGCCTGGGGAAGACGGACCCGGCCGAATCTCGTACTCCCGGGATAAATATTACACAATGATGACAGCAATGAAATATCACCCACTCCATGCAGGGAGGTAAGGGGATACACAACTGGGCCCGGGAGGACCAAATTCCGGTTGACGGGCGGCTTCTCGCGTTGATTCGGCAACACCCGAACACGTGACGGTGGGGTCCACGTGCCGTCCGGAGGGGCCGTGTGGGACCCGGTGTCACCACTGTGGTGGGGACACTTATGGAAGTGTTCCCTGGGCTGGCGGCATGCTAGTTCACCGGCCGGAGGCCAGGCGGCTCCGTTCGGCACCGATCGGGATAACCGGCCACGGATCTGCAGCTTCTGGTTTTCAGCGCGCGTCCCGGCGAGAACGGGCGCTGCGATCAGCCCCGATGTCGGATCAACACGAGACTGGCGCCGTTGGAAAGCTAACTTCAAATCCTTCAACCTGTGCCTGGAGATATAGCCTGGATCTGCACGGATCTAGGCTTTAATGAATTTACAACTTCCTATTGTACAGTATCTGAACACTCAGATCTGTAGGGCTATTCTCTGAGAACGGCCTTTGACCGCTATGAAACCCTTAGATTCAGACTTCGACCTCTGCCTAAAAGTTGTGGGAAATTGAGCTAGGAAAACGGAAAAACTAGTTTGGACAAGTTTGGATGGGGCTACGAATTGATAGGAGTTTTTCACTAACAGTGGGTCGGATCTAGAAGTGGGCTGAAAGCATTGTAGCTAAGATAGAACACGAATTGTGAAAAATGGATAGAGGGCAGATCAAAAATCAAAAAAAATGGTAGATGTAGGGGATGATGGACAAAACTCCCAGTAAAATTGGGAGGGTTTGGAAAAATCAAAAAGGGGGTCGGAGTGAGAAACACAGGGCTGTTGTCACTGTAGACAGAGACAAAATAGATCTGGGAGTGAAAGATGCATGAAAATAGAAAAATACTAAACGAGAGATTTTGGACCTGAAATTTTTTGTGGATGATGGGGTGGAAGAGAGGAACACACCATAAAAATTTCAGAGTAATAAGAGGCCGTGGCTGAAAGCAGGAATTTCGAGAAGAGACTGCTATCTGCCAAGGACAGAACTTCGACGGTGGCTCGTTGGCGATCCGACGGCGGCACGAACGGCGGCGGCGGCGGCACAGATGATCACCGGAGATAGAGGGGAGGGGATAGAAGATAGAAATCACTCTAGAACTGGAGGTTGGAGGAGAGAAACCAGAGGGAGAGAGGAGGGGCTCAAGAACACTCTTGATTTTCCAACAATTTTCTCTTCATTAATGCTAACAAATGGAAAATACAACCTTTTATATGCCATGTGTCAAATCTAATCTACACCATTAGATCTAGGGGTGGGGAATGGAGGGACTAGATTGGATGTGAATAACACACAAAAAATAATAAAATATTAAGGGGAGAGGGGCGCCCCCTTGACCATGGTTAATGGGGTTGAATGGGTAGGTGAGGCAGGTAACCCACCTTGGACTAATTAAGCCACTTGTCTCCCATGTGGTCAAATGGCATTCAACCATTCTAGATGGCCACCTAGGATGGTTGACCAGCCTCACATGAGTGACATGGACCAATGGGAAAGGGCTGAGGGCCCCCTTGCTGGTCCTACTGACAAATTACAAAGAAACCCTAACAATCCGTGGGAATGACGCATTGGCTTATAAAGCCGTACAATTGCGCATATACTTTCCCGTGGATATACAAATGAACTAAAGGACATAAATGCAAAATAAAATGTACATGCTCGGCGTTGATTCCAATCAACGAGTCAGTGGTGAAGGCGCCGGTTCCAAACTGCAGTGAACTGGGGGAGGAGGATGTGAGAAGGCTGGAGCACCAGTATCGCCTGCCCCACAAGTTCCGCTTTGTCGCAGCTTCCCTACACAAGACGAGCCTGGACTCTCGTACATGCCACATCGGCACTTTCCTTCTGTCGTGGAAGGGTGGGTTCCGCCTTCCCTTCGAACCTTTCGTTCTTCAGCTTCTCAATTTTTTTCTGTTGGCGCCCATTCAGTTGGTAGCCAACTCTTATCTTCTCCTTTCCGCCTTCCGCATTCTCTGCAGCCAGTGTGGAGTTCCTCCTTCCTTGGACCTCTTTCACTATTTCTTTGAGTTGAAAGCACATCGTTCGGCTGGGAAGGGCTTCTATTTCATCCAGACGAGGAGGAATAGGAGCTGTATCTCCTTGGCGGTGAAGGATTCTTCGCATAAGGGGTGGAAAACTCAATTCTTCTGGGTGGGGATTTGTTCAGTGGAGGAAACTTGGAGATGTCTAGTAATCCCAAATTTCCACCCGAATATCCCTCCCAGGCAGATGAGTTCCCTCCACATGTGGAGAAATATGCGGCCATCTTGCTGAAGCACCGCCAATCCACCGAAGAGCTGGTTACTCCAGAGAACATCGAGCGGTGTCTTCTTACGCGCCTGCATCCGTCGGGCTCAGGTGCCACAAACTAGGCTCTCCTTTAGATGTGGGGGTCATTTTTCTTTTCCTGAATATGTCATCCTCTTCGTGCAGACACTAGGCGGGAGGCTTTGAAGGAGGCCACAGAGGTGATCGAGCTTGGCGATAATTCGGCTGCTGATGAATCGGCTGCTCCCCCCGGTCGCTCCCGAACCAGAGATAAGGGCAAGGGGGTGGCCCAGGGTGAATCCTCCAGGCCGCGGGGGTCCAAGCGTAAGGACCCCATGGACAGCATGATCTGAGCGGTGGTGAGGGCCAGAAAACGGGCCAAGAAGGCTGGGGTCGTACCCGCAGTCGAAGGGGACCTTGCCGCGGCTCGCCCCTCCGCCGAGCATAATTGGGCCGACCCTATCGGGCGAGCTCTCCCACCTGCGGGGCAAGAGGGGGCCGAGGAGGTTGGGGCTGCTCCTGCGGGCTCGGCTCTTCCTTCGGCCGGAGCCGAGGGGGCCGGGGCTGTTCTTGCGACTGGCAATGGTGCCGGCCAGGCTCTCCCCTCGGTAGAAGCCGAGGGGGCCGTGGCCAAGGTAGGGGATGCTGGGGCCGTGGCTGAGGCTGGCGCTTCAGGTGGTGGTGCAGGTGCCCAGCCGGTCCAGGTTGGGGGGCCGCAAGAAAATCCACCCATGGCGCGAGAGGCGACCGAGGCTGGGGCTCGGTCTGAGCCACTCGGTGGGGCGTCGGGCGATGGGGTTTCTCCGTTCCGGCGGCCTTGCAGAGGCTTGGTATCTCGGGCCCTCTGCACCAGGTATGCCGTGGTATAGCCACAAAGGTGAGGGGGGGAGGTAGATAGTACTCTCCATCCGTGGCCCTCACTGGGGTTATGGAGGGCGGCCTGGCCCTGGCCCAGATGGGGGCTACTCTGGCAGAAGCGTACGCTCGGTCAGAGTGGGAGCGAGCGAACCTGGCCTGGACCCTCGGTGGGTCTGACAGGAGGTTGGCTCGGCTTGCCGAGGAGTGTGATGGGCTTCGGCGGGAGCTTTCCTCAGTTAGGGAGCTGGTGCGGTCGAGCCAGGTGGAGACCCGGGCGCTAACCGAGCAGCTAGCCAAGGCCTGCGAATCGCTCGAGAGGAAGAACATGCTTCTTGAAGAGGAGCGCCTGCACGCGTTGAGCTAGATGGCCGGTGGGAGATCAAACGTGCAGAGCTGGTAGACCGAGCGGAGGACGCTGAGCGCCTTCGGTGGGAGGCCGAGGCTGATCGGGCCGAGGCGGAGAAGCAGGCGGCGGACGCCGAAGAGCGAACGGCTGAGGCTGAGCGGAAGTCAACCGAGGCGGAGCGAGAGAAGACCGAGCTCGCTGGTAGGGTGGGATCGGCCGGGGCGGAGGCTCTCGAGCAGTACAAAAGCTCAGAGGCCTACCGGGTCGACCTTAAGGAGGCTGCCCTCCCCTACTACGAGTTAGGACTTTGCCGGGGCATCCACAACCGGTTCAAGCAAGGCTACGACCGGGCCGTCTCTTACGCCGAGGAGCAGGCGTCCGGAGTAGTTGACTTCCCGTCTGGGCAACGTTATGACTCGGACTTGTCATGCTCTAGTTCCTTTGCTTCGGCACAAGATGAAAAGGATCCCGGGGGCTCTTCGTTCGAGGGGTCGCCAACTCTGGATGCCTCGGGAGGGCACGCAACCAAGGCAGTTCCCACGCTGGTGGGGTTAGTGCCAAGGTCGGCCGTCGCCGAAGATGCCGGGGGCAGACCGTTTGAGCCCTCCACTTCCGGGCTTCAAGGTGGGCCGGAGGCCTGATGTATCTGCTTTGCTTCCTCTTTTTGTATGTCTTTTTCCTTTTTGAAGAAAAAAAACTTCCTCTTTTGTGTAGAAAAATAGATAAGGCAATAGCGTTATGATGAAGACTTATCTGTTCCGTATCGCCATTGTCGTATTTTGTTCAGCGTATCTGCAGTGGTTGGAAAGAGCCGATACTTTCTGCGTGGATCTCGCCTGATGGTTGGGTGAGCGTCTGACAGGGTGTCTTTTCATTTTCTCATGCTTTGAATGCCTGGCCGCTTTGTGTATCCCACTGGGGCGGAAAATGAGAAGTTTGAGGTGAGCGTTCGTAGGGAGAGATCCCTTTGGCTTGTTTTCGAGGAGAGAATCATTTAAGGCAAATAGCCTCCCTTCGCCTATAAAAGGTCTGAAGGGCGTCCCTTCCTCTCCACCGCTTCGGGGTTTCCCTGACAGTCTTTCCTCATTCTTTCTTCACGTAGCGTTGTGCCATTGTACTTGGAGCATGGAAGATGCTCCGGAAGATGAGGCTGCCAACGACGGGGGGGGTGCAGAGAGTTCTCGCTGCTTCGGGTTTAAAGAGGGTTCGACGGCCGGCGGATAGACTTAAAGAGGGTTCGACGTGTGGAGGCACGTCGTCTTCTTTTTATCAGTTCCGGCGGCGCTTGCAGGGGGGCGAGATGGTGGACGAATGGGGGCATCAGGCATCCCTACCGCCCGTCCCTTCCTGCTCTCTCCACGGAGGGGAGGAGGAATCCAATTAAGCTCCCTCCTTTCCGGGCTTTCCCCTACCTCCTCGTCCAGCTCTACTGGTTTCTTTCTCCCCCCCGTAGCCTTTTTTTCACTCTTCTGCTCTGCTCCTCCTTTCTTTTACTCTTCGGAGGGTGCCTGCACTCTCTTTCTTCCAAAGAGTTGGCAGGTTGGCGGGGAGGATGCTTTCATATGCATTCCCTCTCCCCCTTCTCTTCCAAGTTCAACTTGGAAGGTAGCCTTCTCCTTCCTAATCCCTCTGTCACCTTTGTCCCGAGCTGCTCGAGCCAACGGGGTCGACTATCCTTTATCCGAGCCAGTTTCTACACGAGGCAGAGTCAGTGGCTGGACGCAGGAAGGTCATCTGAGTCAGCCGAGCGATGGGCTCATACGGCGGAGCCAGACGGATTTTTTGCTTTTTTGACATGTATTTTCCTGGCTTCGGCCTTCTTGATGTACAAGCGGGTTGTTTGAATAAAAGAAAGGAGCCTTTTGTTTTATCTCATGTCGTTTGCACAATGCTCAATATTTATAAGTAGAACTTGTGTAATGTAATCGCGTTCCAGGTCCGAGGGATGAGCTCTCTTTCCATCGTGGATAGACGGTATGCTCCTTTTCCGAGCGTCTCGACCACTCGGTAGGGGCCTTCCCAATTAGGGGATAACTTGCCCGCCGCCTCAAGTGGTCGAGAGGCTTCGGCTTTCCTGAGGACGAAGTCTCCCGGTTGAAAGTGTCTATCTCGGACCATGGCGTTGTAGTATCGAGTGAGGCGGCGTCGGTATTCTATTGCTCTGATGTTGGCAATCTCTCAGACTTCATCTGCTAGGTCGAGGTTTTCGAGCAGTTTCTGGTCGTTTGCCTCGGACGAGAAGCAGATGACTCGGAGGGAGGGGTTGCCAATCTCCAACGGGATCACGGCCTCGGTACCGTATACCAGCTGAAAGGGGCTTTCACCGGTTGCCGTTCTGGGAGTCGTTCTGTGTGACCAAAGTACGTTCGGCAATTCCTCAAGTCAGCTGCCCTTGGCTTTACCGAGCCTAGTCTTGATGCCTTTTAATATAGTCTTATTGGCATTTTTGACCAGCCCATTAGCCTGAGGGTGGGCGACCGAGGTGAAGTGATTACGAATGCCTAGGTCAGCACATCTGTCTCGGAAATAACGAGAATCAAATTGCGGACCATTATCGCGTACTATCACCCAGGGGATGCCGAAACGACAAATGATCGACTTCCAGATGAAATTTCAGACGAATGTCTCGGTGATCCTTGCTGTGGCTTCGGCCTCGATCCACTTAGTGAAGTAATCGATGGCGACGATAATGAACTTCTTCTGGGCCTGGGCCGTGGGGAATGGCCCGAGGATGTCGATTGCCCAGCGAGCGAAAGGATAAGGCTCGGCCAGGGTGACGAGCTCCGTTGCTGGCTAATGGACCAAGTGGTCAAATCGCTGGCACCGGTCACAGTGTTGTGTGTAGGTCAAGCAGTCGTGCTGCAGAGTGGTTCACCAGTAACCTAGCCGTAGCAAGATCCTGGCCAGTGACCTACCTCCTAAATGCGCTCCGCACAGACCTTCGTGAACTTCTTCGATCGCTCGATTAGCTTCATCGATGCTGAGGCACTTCAAGAGAGGACTGGAGAAGGATCTCCGGTAGAGAGCGCCATCCAGAGTGATGAACCGCCGAGCTTGGTACTTCAATCTTCAGGCTTCCTGAGGGTCGGGAGGCTCCTGAGAGTCTTGAAGCCACGACAGATAGAGGGTATGCCAGTCGCTTGGGGAGGCCGAGTCAACAGCTAGGAGCTCCGAATCAATGCTCGGCCGCTCTAGCTCTTCGAGAAGGACCGATCGAGTACCCTCGGGGTCAAGAGAGGAGGCCAGCCGAGAGACGGCGTCCGCTCGGGAGTTTTCCTCCCGAGCTATTCGGACTACCTCAAAACTCTCGAACTATTGTGCCACGGTCTTGACCAGCTGGAGGTATTTGATCGTCGGTGCTTCTCGAGCTTCATAACCGCCGTTGACCTGGCTAGCGACCAGTTGGGAGTCAGTGTGAATCCTGACTCGCTTAGCCCCCAACCGTCGGGCCATGCGAGCTCCCGATATGAGGGCCTCATACTCGGAAGCGTTGTTAGATGCTTGGAAGTTGAACTTCAGGGCGTACTGCAACTCTGCTCCTTCGGGGGACTTCCGGAGGATCCCGGCGCTGCTCCCGGCTGAGTTGGAGGATCCGTCAATGAACAGTTCCTAGGTTGGCCCGGGCGCGGACGGAGATCTTTCTTCAGTCGGGATGGTGCTCTTGGCGATGAAGTCAGCGAGCGCCTGGCCTTTGATAGCCGAGCGAGGCTGATATGATATATCGTAGGCCCCGAGCATGATGGCCCACTTGACGAGGCGTCCCGAGGCTTCAGGGTGAGCGGGGATCCTCTTCAACGGTTCGCCGGTCAGCACGGTGATGGAGTGCCCTTGGAAATAGGGTCAGAGGCGCTTGACCGAGGTAACCAACACTAGCACGAGTCTCTCAGTTGCGGGGTACCTTCTTTCGGCCTCGTTGAGCACCTTGCTAGTGTAGTAGACCTGTCTCTTGACTCCCGAGTCATTTCTGACTAAGACCGAGCTAACTGTAGATGGAGTCGCCGAGAGATAGAGATGCAAGGTTTCGCCTGATACGGGCTTGGAAAGCACCGGTGGCGAAGCTAGGAACTCCTTAAGCTCGACGAACACTTTTTGGCATTCCTCATCCCACGCAAATGTAGCAGATGCCATTTTAGGCCCCCTCAATAGTTTGAAGAAGGGTAGGCATCGTTCAGCCGCACGGGACAGGAATCTGCTGAGCGCGGCAATGCGCCCGATAAGGCGTTGAACATCTTTGATGCAGGTGGGTGGGCACATGTCCAGGATGGCCTGAACCTTGTCGGGGTTGGCCTCGATCCCACGCTGGGTAACTAAGAAGCCCAAGAATTTCTCAGACCATACTCCGAAGGCGCACTTGGTAGGATTGAGCTTCATGTTGTACTTCAGGAGGGTGTCGAAGGTTTCCGCTAGGTCGGCGAAGTGGTCCTCGGCCTTGGGGGTCTTCACGAGCATGTCGTCAATATAGGCCTCAACGTTCTGACCGAGATGTCCCTCGAACATATGATTGACCAGCCTCTGGTATGTGGCGCCAGCGTTCTTCAACCCGAAAGGCATCCGGGTGTAGCAGTGTACGCCGAAGTCGGTGATAAAGGCGGTCTTCTCGATGTCTTCGGGGTGCATTCTGATCTGATGGTAACCTGAATAGGCATCTAGGAAGCTGAGTATCTCGTTGCCCGAGGTTGAGTCAACCAATTGGTCGATGCTCGGTAATGGATAGCAGTCCTTTGGAGTAGCCTTGTTCAAGTAGGTGAAGTCCACGCACATTCGCCACTTTCCCGAAGCTTTTGGCACTAGGACGACGTTAGCCAGCCACGTCGGGTACAGGACCGATCTAAAAAGACAAGTCTTTTGCCCCTTGGTGACTTGCTCCTTGATAATCGCCTACTTCTCTGGCGCGTGCTTCCTTCTGCGTTGTTGTACGGGCTTCATGGTTGGGTCGAGGTTAAGCTTACCGGGGAGTTGATCATCAGACCATGCGAAGACCCGGATGTACGCAGAAAGAAACTCTTTGTATTGCTGTTGTACTCCAGATGTTAGGTCAGCTCTGATCTTTACTCCCAGGGTCGGGTCATCATTTAGAAAACTGTTAGCAATTCGCCTCCAAGCTCGGCGGTTGCGGATTTTTACTCGACTTCCCGGGGGCCCTTATTCTTCCCGTCCGGCCTTGTGGCTTCAACCGGGATATTGTATCACCTTCTGGCCATAGCCTGGTTGCCTCGGACTTCCCCCAACCCATTTTTGGTGGGGAACTTCATCTTTTGGTGATAGGTAGAAGGCACCACTTTCGTTCGGCTGAGGATTCCCCGGCCGAAGATTGCATTGTTTGCTATCATACCTTTGATCACTATGAAGTCCACCATGACCGTAATGGTTTTGGGTGGGGTGCCGAGAGTAATCGGCAGGCTTAGGGCCCCCTCGAGATAAGTGGCATGGCCATTGAACCCGCAAAGAGGGGTTCGGATCGGGCGGAGTCTAGATGGATCCTCCTCCATCTTAAGGAAACATTCATAGGATAATACATCAGGGGCACTTCCATTGTCAACTAGAATCCTGTCTATGTTACAATAGTTTTTTGTGGCCGATATGACTAGGGCGTCGTCATGCGGGGTGCTTAGCCCTTCCAGGTCTTGGTCGAAGAAGATTATGACCTGGGGCTCACTCGGCGGGGCCTTGGGAGGCTCGATGGCTCGGCTCGCCCGCTCAGCATGATGCTTCCTTCCTCGGCCACTGTCTCCTCCTGATGCAACTCCTCCGGCGATGACATTGATGTGGACCCCTTGGGGGGCATTGTCGATTTCCTCTGGGGCGCCTTGGTCTTCTTTGTGCCCGGCGACGAACCGGGAGAGGTGCCCCTGACGAATGAGATGCTCGATCTCATCCTGGAGCTGATGGCAGTCACCGGTGTGATGTCCGTGGTCGCTGTGGAACAGACAATGCTTGCTGCGACTGCGGTTCTTCGACCTCATTGGCTCGGGTTGGCAGAGGAATGCCCGAGCCTTCGATGTCCTCGTAGATCTCGTAAATCGGAGTGGTTAAGGGGGTGTACCGCTCGTACTTCCGTGACTGTTCCTTGAGTTCCCCATCTTGGTTCCGCCTTTTCCCCGGACCCGAGTTTGGCTCGGGTGCCCGCTTCTTGTCCCCCTCCCGACCCGAGCTGATTGCGTCTCGGCATGCGCTGAGCACTTCTTCGCACTCGGCATGGCGCAATGCGAGAGTCACTAGCGCAGCAAGGGTCAAGGGAGGGTGGAGGACAAGCTCGCGGCGGAGGTTCTCGTCGTGGGTGCCCCCGATCAGCGCGGTTATGACCGAGGCGACGTCCAGGCTGTGAATCCTCAGGGCTTCCGATTTGAATCGGGTAATGTAAGCCCAAAGTTTCTCTCCTTACGCCTGTTTGAGGGCCAAAAGCCCCGCTACCGACCTTGGAGGACCGCTACTGGTGAAACTCTCCTTGAATACTCGCCCGAATCGCTTGAAGTCCCGGATGGATCCGGGGGCGAGGGCCCGGAACCATGCTTGGGCGCCTTGGACCAAGGTGGTCACAAAGGCTCGACATTTGATGGCATCGGACGCTCCATGAAGGGTCATCAGGGCATCGAAGCTGTCGAAGTGATCGGCCGGGTCGCCCTGGCCGTCATAGAGCTTGAAGGTCGGGATGGAGGTTCTAGAAGATACCTCTGCCTTCAAGATATAGTCGGAGAACGGGGATTTCTCCTCGTCCTCCATGGAGGAGTCCTTCTGCAGGGCGCGTACGGCGCGCTCCTGCTCTGCGAAACGCCTCTCGAATTCTCGCAGTTGACGGGATAGCTCCGGCTGCCACTGCATCGTCGGGCTGGGGGGGCTGTATTGGCATTCCCCAGGGACTTCGGTCTCTGAGTTCGGACGGCGTGCCCCAGGTTTTCTCTTCTTCGGCGTGGACGAGGCTTCCTGCTCCGGAGGGGGGGCTTGTGAAGGTCCTCCTGACTTGTTACAGATGATCTACCGACCCCGGAGGATGAAGCGGCCTTCGGCGGTGTGCTGGGACACGTTCTCGTGGGGAGGGCTCTCCGGATGGGCGCGTGACCTTCCATCCCTGGCTGCCTGGGTCCTCATGAGTTCCACGAGGACGTCCAGTTTTACGTTGAGGGCTTGGAAGGCGTCAGCGCCCCCGTTAAGCGGTAGCCCTACCGCCGCGGGGGGAGGGGGCGGCAGCCCTACCGCGGGGGGAGAGGGCGGTCTGTCGGCGGGAGTGCTAGCACTGGAGGGGGGGTTTTGGGAGGCTTGAGAGGGGCCTTCCCCCGCCGCCACCATGGCCTTTCCCCTGTCACCGGCGGACCTCCTCCCTGAACTTCTTCCACTACAAGAAAAATCGCGGATAGCGACCGACCTAGCGGTCGCTATTCAGTCGTAGATCGGTCGCAAATATGCATTGCGACCGAACAGATACTATCTAGCGACCGAATATGTCGGTCGCTATATAATAGTCGCTATATAGCGACCGACATAATTCGGTCGCAGTATCAGTCGTTACCAGAGACCGATTATAATCGGTCGCCTGACCGGTCGCTAATAATTCGGTCGCCATTCAGTCTCTATTCGGTCGCTACATTTGTTGTATTTTAAAAAATAAAATTAACCTATCGGATTAAGTCGGTCTCAATTCGGTCGCTATTCGGTCTCGAATTATGTTGTATTTTTAAAAATAAAATTAACCTATCGGATTTATTCGGTCTCAATTCGGTCGCCAGTCGGTCGCTAAATTTGTTGTATTTTTAAAAATAAAATTAACCTATCGGATTGATTCGGTGGCTAGTCGGTCGCCAGTCGGTCGCCAAGTATAATTATTTAATAAAAGAAATATAACGTATAGTCGCTATTCGGTCGCAATTCAGTCTCCATGCGGTCGCTAATTTTGCATTATTTTTTTTTAAAAAATTTATTTAAACTGATAAATAAATTACCTGATAAATAACAAATTCATAACATAAATATAAAATCAACTACACAGACAACAATATCGACAAATCTCAAATTCATCACATACAAACACCTGATAAATAACAATTTCATAAAACAATAATAAATCAACTACACGGATCACAATCTCCACGAACCTCAAATTACACACAATTAAAATAAAATCACAAATTAATCATACATCCATAATAATAAAATGACAACATACACAACTAAAATAAAATCACAAATCCTCCACATATGTCTCATCCTGGTCGTCGTCTCGTCCAACATCATCCTGGTCGTCGTCTCGTCCAACATCTCGCGACGGATGATCCTGTATATCATTTAAAAAAATTATAATCAAATCCTTAATAAAGAAATCAAGCATTAACAAGACTTAATAAAGAAATCAAGCATTAACAAGAGTATGCCAATAGTTTAAGCCAGCTCATTTTCATATATATAAATACACACACACAATATAAGTTCAAATTTCATCTTGTATTTTAAAAATGAAGTTTGAGCGCCGAGCTCAAACCGGGCATCCGATTTGAATTCCGTCAGTTCTGACAAGTCACTTTCATCTCCCCGGTCGTATTGGAATGATCGGCACGGCCATCCGACCGGTATTTCGAATTTTAGACCCCCGGACCCGTCCTAACAGTTCATTTGAACTAAGTGTATTTTAAAAATGAAGTTTGAGCGCCGAGCTCAAACCGGGCATCCGATTTGGATTCCGTCAGTTCTGACAAGTCACTTTCATCTCCCCGGTCGTATTGGAATGATCGGCACGGCCATCCGACCGGTATTTCAGATTTTAGAACCAAATGCCCCGTCCTAACAGTTCATTTGAACTAAGTGTATTTTAAAAATGAAGTTTGAGCGCCGAGCTCAAACCGGGCATCCGATTTGGATTCCGTCAGTTCTGACAAGTCACTTTCATCTCCCCGGTCGTATTGGAATGACCGGCACGGCCATCCGACCGGTATTTCAGATTTTAGACCCCCGGACCCGTCCTAACAGTTCATTTGAAATAAGTGTATTTTAAAAATGAAGTTTGAGCGCCGAGCTCAAACCGGGCATCCGATTTGGATTCCGTCAGTTCTGACAAGTCACTTTCATCTCCCCGGTCGTATTGGAATGACCGGCACGGCCATCCGACCGGTATTTCAGATTTTAGAACCAAATGCATAAGTTGCTGCTTCTCGCTGCCTCCATTCAGGTTTGTTAATGTTTTCTTCTATGAATGGCATAACAAGAGGCACAATGTCATCTCCCACGGTCCGTGCAACCAAACCCAAGCATGTTCCTCCAGCCATTGCAAGATTCCAAACTCCTTCATCCTGATCTTGGTCGTCTTCTTGCTTAAGGAGTGTCTCCAACAGCATAGGGACAAGCGCAGGTAGTGCCTGCTTGATAAAATAAAAGCAAGGGGTGTCAGAATCAGCAGAAAAATCCCCTCCATATTCATCTAAGATGTCAATCTCTTCATCGCATATTGAGCTCCAGAATTCAATAGCTTGTAGAGCAACAGGTTCCTCATCTTCCCTCACAGCTTTTGCAGTGATGTTAAATATGTCCTGCATATACGATGCAAGCTTCTCATAATACATGGAGGATATGGAGACCAAGCATTCGAATGCAGCCTGCCGTATCTTCACCTCAGGGGACAGAGTAGCTTCACAAATGACTCTCATGATATAATCCCTCTCCATATCATTCCCGAAGTTTGCCTGAGCAAATCCCAAAGAATTATGCAGAGCTCGAGTTGCAGCCAGCCTAACATCAATGTTTCCCTCAGAAGCACTCATGCCTTGAACAACCGCTGTCAATATCTTATTGACTTGCTCTTGATCAACTTCATCAGGGGAGACTTCTTCACACATGTAACCTAGGGTGTCAGAGGGGAAGTGGGACGGGAAGGGGAGGGGGATCAGAGGGGTCAGGCCGGAGGGGGAGGGGCATGGGGATGGGAAGGAGATCTGAGGGGGACGGGGGCGCAGGCCGCAGGGGGGAGGGGAGGGGAGCAAGCCGGCGACGGGGCCGCAGGGGGGAGGGGAGTAGGCCGGCGGGGGAGGGGAGCAGGCCGGTGACGGAGGGGGAAGGGAGAGAGAGAGAGAGAGAGAGAGAGAGAGAGAGAGGTACCTGCGGAGGGCGACGACGGCAGGGCGAGCGGCGACGGCGACTCGACGCGAGCGGCGCGGCGACGGGCTCCGGCGGAGGGGGGCTCGGGCGGGAGGCAGCACGGGGAGGGGGGCTCCGGCGGAGGAGGGGGGCTCGGGCGGGAGGGCTCGGGCGGAGGGGGGGCTCCGGCGGAGGGGGCTCGGGCGGGAGCGGGGAGGGGGGCTAGGGCGGAGAGGGGGCCGCAGGGGAAGGGGGCTCGGGAGGGGGGGCTCGGGCGGGAGGGGGGGGGCTCGGGCGGGAGGGCTCGGGCGGGCGGGGGTCGTAGTAGGAAGTATAACGGCATCAGCGACCGACTGGAGACCGAAGTTAATTCGGTCGCAATAATAGCGACCGATTAGCGACCGATATACATTCGGTCGCTGAAACGGTCTCGGTTATGCGACCGATTATTTCGGTCTCCGAATTGGTCTCTATTTGGGACCGACTAGCGACCGATTAAATCGGTCGCTAATTCGGTCGCTATAGCCACTTTTTCTTGTAGTGTTCGCACCATACTGGCTCTTTGGTCATTTCTCACAGACAGCGCCAGATGAAGGGGCGTGATCTCGCGCGGCTCCTGAGCTGGGAGGATGATCACCGAACAGTGAACTGTAGAGAAAGGGAAACGGATCAGGGGGCCCATGGATGGTTCTCTGGGGAAAACCCTCCGATGCTTAAGTCAGTAGAGCAATGGTGGAAGATAGGGAGGGAGGTAGAAAGAGGTGCACGAGATCCCCCAACACCAAGGTGGTGAAGTGGTTCCTGCTCAGGGGATTTTAGGCATGTATTGCCCTTACCTTTCACTGGAGGGAGTCCCTGGTTTATATAGTGTGCTCACCTTATGAGTCCCGTAAACTGAGGAGTTTCAGGCGGGAGTTACGTCCTCATCGTGTGATCTTTACGTCCTCATCATGGGATCTTCATAGCCTTGAGGGATCATGGGTCTCTTATCCTCATAAACTCCTGCTCATAAAGGGCTCTCAACGGCAGCGTGGATAAGCAATCGTTGGTCGGTCCGAGCATAAAAGGTGCCAACCCTGTCCGGGCGATAGGCATAGCTCGGATGAAGATAGGTCGGAGTGGGCGCTGAGTGCTTGCCTCTATCCCGATGAGGGGATAACTCGGGCATGGGTCTTCCTCCGTTCTGACCGACGCTCGGGCCTTCCGAGCCTAAGGGCCGCTGAGGAAGGGTGAGATCTCGAGTAATCTTATTGGGCTTTTTAGCCTAAGTGGGCCCCATGGGGCTATCACTTGGATAAGCTGAGCCTCGTTTGGTCCTGATGGACCTAGTTTGGCTGCTCTTAGATGGGCTACAGAAATCCCCTTCTCCACTCGGTAATGAGTCACAGAAACACTCAGGAGAAAACAGGGAAGCAGAATAATGGTGCCTTAGGAGGTGCCTTCATTTCATTAAATAGCGCCCTCTTTCAGTGGCACTCAATCGTTGAATTCCATGTTTATATATATATATATATATATATATATATATATATATATCTCAATTTCTGGAGAAATCGTACACAGGGTAAATGGCGCCCTCTTGAACAGGCTTCATTTCAAGATATAGCGCCCTGGACAGAGGTGCTATATTGAATGGTGACTTAGGTCCAGTCGTGCTTTCCTTTTTATGAAATTTAACATGAATAGTAGTATTTTCTGAACAAATAGAATTTTGTAAAAGTGAATATATGGACAGAAAGAGAAAAATAGCAGGATTCCAGAACTATACTCATGCATTAATTTGGACATCAGGTTACATAGTTATTAAATTTTAAACATGGGTATTTACTAAATATCTAAAAGAATGACGACCACTCATAAGGTCGTTTTATCTATATAGCGCCCAAGGCTGGGTTGCTAATTCACTATTTAGCAGACAAATGAAACTCGATACAACCACTTACAGACCTATATGCACGTATATGATTCTGAATTACTAGGTTGGGCTTAGAACTTGAGAACACCTATCTTGTGGGTTGATTCTGGTCGACAGAACGTGAAGAATCGAGGAGAAATAAGAGCAGCAGCAGCAATTATCAATCGGCAACTGTAGCTAGGCAAGGGAAAACCAGCAGGTTCTTTATCAGGAGGAAGACAGTGACAGTTACAACAACTTCAATAGCAGTTGTAATCAACACTGAGCTTCTTCACGTTCTTCTTCCACACGTGAATAGCAGAGGAACAGAGCCGTTGGATGCAACTATAGTAGCAGCCACAGACTTTCAGCAGGAGGAGGAAGCAGTAGGAGGGAAGGCAGTAGCAGGCTCTTTTCACGGTAAAGACAACAACCCATAGGAAGAAGGAACGGTAGTTGAAGTAGCTTGCGGCAACAGAACAGTAATCGTATAGCAACTGAGAAGCAGTAGTCGGGGTTCGTTCGAAGGATGTAGGGTATTTATAGAGGAGAAAGATTAATGTGGGTTTAGAGTTCGATCGGGACTCAAGTTTCCCTACGTAAGAATCCTATTGAAACTATAGTTTTCTATGTATCAATCCCACTCGACTAAGACCTTCCCAAACTACATTCAATATCCCAGTTAGAACGAAACACTGCCAGTTAGTTTCTGTATTTAATCCAGAAGAATATAGCGTCCAAGCAAGGGGCGCTCTTTGGAAATGGCGCCTTAACAAGGGGCGCTCTTCCCATTTTTGCTTGACGACTCTTCTATCCGGCTATATTGGCCCATTCGGCTCCCTTACGTGTAAGGCCCATATGTGGTATAGAGGTTATTTATGTGTGAGGTCCGGGCCTTGACTATTTGTTTGTTTTAATCTATTTAGGAACGTTTATTCCTATAATTTATTAGGGTTGATACACCCTCCCCCACTTAAAAGAATTTGGTCCCCAAATTCAATCGTATATAGACGTGGAGGGTGCAGAGTACATACCATTCTTAAATAAGTCTGGGAATCTCTTCTTCATGGATTCTTCGGTCTCCCATGTGACTTCTTGGTCCGAGCATTTGCTCCATTGAACCTTGACCATGGGAATTATCTTGTTCCTTAGTGCACGCACCTCACGAGCAAGGATCTTCATGGGCTTTTGTTCATACGTAAGATCCTTTTGTATCACTAGGTTACCATGATCTATGACATGTGATGGATCGTGCACATATTTTTGCAACATTGATATGTGGAATACATTATGGACTTCGGGCATTTGAGGAGGCAAGGCGATGCGGTAGGCAACCTCGCCCACTTTTTCCAGTACCTCGAAGGGACCGATATATCTTGGTGTAAGCTTGCCCTTAACACCAAATCTTCTAATTCCTCGGCCGGGAGAAACCTTAAGAAAGACGTGATCTCCTACTTGAAATTCGAGATCTCTCCTTCTTGTATAGGCATAAGTCTTTTGTCTAGACTGAGCCATTTGAAGTCATTCTCTAATTAGCTGGATCTTCTCGGTGGTATCCCTTACCATGTCTGGGCCTAGTAGTCATTTTTCGCCAACTTCATCCCAGCACAAGGGTGATCGACAACTCCTTCCGTATAATGCTTTGAAAGGTGCCATCTGGATACTTGTCTGATAACTATTGTTATATGCAAACTCGACCAGGGGCAGGTGATCATGCCAAGTTCCACTAAAATCAATGATACAAGGTCTAAGCATGTATTCTACCACTTGATTCGTTCTTTCAATTTGACCATCCGTTTGAGGATGAAGAGTTGTACTAAAGTTGAGTTTTGTTCGCAACGAATGTTGTAGACCCTTCCAGAAGTGAGAAGTGAAGCACGGGTCTCGGTCAAACACGATCGAAACAGGTACTCCATGTAATCGGACAACTTCTTTGATGTATAAGGCAGCAAGAACGTCGACTTACCATCGGCTCTTAATTGGCAAGAAATGTGCCGCCTTGGTCAATCGGTCTACGATGACCCATATTCCATCATGTCCTCCTTTAGATTTAGACAGACCCATTATAAAGTCCATACCGATATCCTCCCACTTCCACTTGGGAATATCTAGAAGATCTAGCTTACCGGTAGGCTTCTGGTGTTCCGCCTTAACCTGTTGGCAGGTGAGACAGCGAGATACAAAGTATGCTACCTCTCTTTTCATGTTGGGCCACCAAAAAGTCCGTTTCAAGTCTTGGTATATCTTGGTAGATCCGGGATGAATCATGTACCTTGATCTGTGAGCTTCATCTAAAATTTTCTTCTTTAACTCTTGACAATCTGGTATACAAGTTCTTTCTCGGAATAATATTCTTCCATCTGATGCTATCTTGAAATCGGGTCGTTCTTCCATTTTACTCTTGATTTCTACCAGTACTGGATCATTGTCTTGGAGTTCTTGTATTTCGGAGAGTAGATCCGGTTGTATCCTTATGTGGGATAGAGTAATACACTTGTTCTCTTTGTCCATACGTATGTTGAGTTTAGAGAATTGCTCCAAGAACTTCCACTCTTGAATCATACAGTTGGCTAGCAAAACTCTTGGCTTTCAACTGAGGGCATCAGCTACAGGATTACCCTTTCGGGGTTCCATTTGTTGGAGAACGTCGGCGACAGGACGTAGTTTGTCTACTCCGAAAGGCGTGAGCAGATCCTTTCAGATCTAAGCGTAGCAGCGACTGAACTCGACTTCTAGTTTTGTGCACCCAGAACTGCACAGGAAGACAATTAATTATAGGAAAATTGGTTGCCGATGTCGGATCGAGGCGCCGTTTGTGGGAGCTCGTCGGCGACGTCCAGAGGAAGACGTAGTCAAAAGAGCTCACACAGATCTGGAAGGGATAAGGCAGGGCAGACTCTGGAAGTCAGCTCTGGTTCTGAGTCGGCTCTGCACAGACCAGCTCGTGAGATCCCACGAGAATTGTCGCCACTATCAGCACAAATCTCGGATCGGGACGAGATCGGCGGCAACACGAAGAGGACTCAAAATCCTACTATTACTCCGAAAGGCAGCTCCTGATGGCTTGAGAGTAGATCTGGGGAAATTAATAATCAGTAAACTCTAGATCTGGATAGCAGGCTCGGGTAGATCTGCGCGCCGTCACGAAAAGAATTTCTGCCAGCGATCCAGAACTCCGATCGACGCAAAACCACCTCTGAAATCTTCTTGACTCGATGAAGTATCAAGGATAATTTTCGTGGAACCATATGACAAGGGGATGGGGAGGATAGAGGGTCGAATCACACGCCCAAGATCAATCCCGTCACAGGATTGGGCAGGGCATCACACCCATGGGGGGGGGGGAAAGAGAATCACTCTCTTAACTCAAAATCCTTTCACAAAAACTTCATTAACCTTTGCACTAACATTATACAAGTGTTTAAATAGGGGTTTGGCAAGGGGAGGGGGCTGGGAGGTTCGATGGAACCAAGGGGAATGAAGGGGGGTGCGCCCCTTTGACAATGAGAGGGAGAGAGGGGGAGACAAGGGGACATGGACTCACCTACTTTCACCTTCCTTTGAATTTCAAAGGGAAGGGGGGTAGGTGGCAGCCATTCTTGTGGACCAGCAGCCTTCTCCATGTTCCCTTGTGGTAAATGAGGGAGGGAAGAAAAGAAAACAAAAAAACCTAGCCTAATACATCCAAAGAAGGGGGCGCCCCCTTCATGGGCCAAGATTGGGCCAAGTTTGGTCCAAAGCCACCCTTAAGCCCATTCAATCAAGCATGGCTTATGGTCTTGCCAATCTAGATGGCCCATGAAAGAAGGAGGCCCAATTGGGCCTTAAGTGGCTTATGGATCCAACATGAAGCCTAATGGCCACTCCTCCTTAATGGATTCTAAAGGGCTTTAAACCAAATGGCCTTTTAAGAGCCTTACAATCAGCCCAAAATGAAAGTCCAAATGAAAAGACATATTACAAGCCCAAATTTCATGCAAACAAAGGCTAAAAGTATCCAAACTCAAGTCAAATTGCCTCCATTTCAAAGGAAAGCCGATGTAGTTCGATTGGTGCTCCGCGTATGGTACCGTCGGTTCGCTGGTTCGTGCTACTCGCTCGCTCTGGTATCCGCACCACTACAGGGGCATTTGTTAGTTCAAAAGGCATAACAACAAATTCGTAGTGCCCATACCTGCTCTTGAATGCAGTCTTATAAATAACTTCATCTTTGATCCTCAGTTGGTGATATCCTGACCTGAGATCAATCTTTGAAAAATACTTAGATCCAGATATCTGGTCGAATAATTTATCGATCCTCGACAGTGGATACTTGTTCTTGATAGTAAGATGGTTTAACTATCGATAGTCGATGCAGAGTCTCATTGATCCATCTTTCTTCTTTACAAATAATATGGGCGCTCCCCATGGGGAAGTGCTTGGTCTGATAAATCATTTCTTTAAAAGTTCCATCAATTTCTCTTTTAATTCCTTGAGCTCGGTAGGGGACATCCTATAAGGTGCCTTAGAAACTGGGCCAGCACCAGGGACAAGGTCGATGGTGAAGGCCACTTCTCTTTGTGGGGGTAATCCCGGCAAATCCAGAAACATGTCAGGAAACTCCCGAACTATAGGAATGTCTTCTATCTTGGACCCCTTAGTCTCTTTTATGGTGACGAAATCAAGGAAAGATACACACCCTTTTCTTATTAGCTTACTAGCTCGGAGGGCCGAAATAAGAGGCGACTTGTTCCGACTCTTAGGGCTAGTGTAAACAAGTTCCGAAAACTCCTTAAAAGTTACCTTGCCTTCACAGCAATCAACAACTGCCTTGTGTGTAGATAGCCAATCGGCTCCTAGTATAACGTCATACCCTTTCAAGTCTAGGCATATTAAATCTACTGGTAGATTTTTCCCTTTCACCATGACTTCACAGTTCGAATAATGGTGTGAGAGTTCGGACTCGTTTCGAGAGGGGTTGAAATTACTAGGTCTATCCACTCTGGTTCCATGGGTAATGGATCGGCAAACTCCTTGGAAACAAAAGAATGCGATGCACCGGTATCAAACAAGACATGTGTAGACTTGGAACAAATTTTTAGTGTACCTTCCACTAGTCCGCCCTCATCTTGTTCCGCCTCCTAAAGAGCTTGGAGACGTGCTTGTTTCTTCACTGGGTGCTTCTCGTCTCTGGTTTGATCATTAAGTAATGGGCAGTCGGGAATCCGATGATCACGGCTCCCGCATCTGAGGCAAGCTCCTAGTCTCCTCCAGCATTCCTCGGCCCTATGACCGGCCTTGTCGCAATGCTTGCACACCTCTTTGGAAGGTGTGGTAGTGATGGAGAAAGGCTTGTGATTCTTCTTAGGCTTCTTCTCTTGGGAGGAATTTTCTCCATTACTGACTCTCTTCTTGTTGAAGGTTGGCTTGAAAGTGCTAGAACTAGTAACATGCTCCTTCTTGTCCTTTCCACGGATCCTGTCGGATAACTCCGTGGCATCTTCCAATAATTGGTTTCTTCGAACCATCTCCGAATGGACTTGAATGTCCATCGGCGCTAGTTGTGTTATATATTGAGGTCGAAGCCCATTAAGGAATCTTCTCGCCTTCATCTTTTCCGTATGCACTAGAAGCGGTGCATACCTTGATAGATGGGAGAATTGGGCCTCGTACTCGGCCACGGATAAGGTCCTTTGTTCCAATGCTGCGAACTCCGCAGCCCTCTTCTCTTTGACACGGTCAGAAAAGTATTTGTTGTTAAAATGCTCAACGAATTTTGCCTATGTAATATGATCATGTGCCATTGTAGCTTCTACGGACTCCAACCAGAAACGGGTGTCCCTCTCTAACTGAAAGGTTGCCAATAGTACTTTCTCTTCGTCCGTGCATTGCATAACACAGAAAATCCATTCAATTTCTCTAAACCAATGCTCCGCATCGTCAGGATCGGGCGAGCCCATGAACTTGGGTGGGTTCATGTTACGAAAACTCCTGTGGAGATCTCCAGCTCCACGGTTTGCTCCGCCCTGCGCCACTTGTTGTAGCACCTGAGTAAGACCCTGAACAGTGCGTTGCATCTCACGCCATATAGCACGTTCTGCGGCCATGATCCTACAAGATTTTTAAATAACTATTTAGTATATGTTTAACCAAGAGTTTAAGTCCCTAAGTTAACTTAACCCATGGTTCTACCCAATCTCACCGAGCAAAGGTATAAACCTATCCTTGGACTTGGGTTTTCCTAGGAATTGAATATCCTAGGCTCTGATACCACAAAAACTATCATGCCCCGAGCGCGGAAGGAACCCGATATGCGTGATGAGTTATATCATTCATGTCAATCAGAGTATAAGTGTATTCGACGCATAGACAGAGTGCGCAAAAATACAGATAAGCCAAATCCTTTATTCGTAATAACCTTCAATGTAAATTCCTTTACATAACTTTGATAAAGAAAATGCTAAGGACAACTCTGACTCAATAAAAGGAAAAGTACAATGATGGACTCAATAAAAGACACGGATAGTTGGACGCTTCTAAAACTAGATAGCTCTAAGCTCTTCACTCTTGACCGTCCCCTTCCGAGTGATCCTCGTCATTGGAATTATTTGAAAAATATGGGGAAAATGCTAGGTGAGCGAACACTCAATAGGAATTATATCTCAAGTACTAGCTTGCTGAAAGTAATTACATGTTACATGAATGCAAGTATAGCTAAGCATGTATGCATGAAAACGGCAAGAGAGAGAGAGTATTGTAAGAGATAATAGAATGAACTAGCAAGATTTCAAGATTTATATTTCAAGAGGGTAAAGCATGTAAACATATCAAGTCATGTCATGTGAATTGGCTATCAAGTTATCAAGCAAGTAAATACGCGTTCCGGGTCACGCAAGTCATGTGATGTCAAGTACGAGTCGTGGAATGTCAATCTAGCAAGTCATGCACTTGGTGCAATGCCACACCGTGATCAATAATAGCTCCCATTGGCACAAGTACTTTCGGGTGCTCCTCCTAGGACCAGATCGGCCCTATATGTACAGGCATTGGGTCATGTATATAATTAGACATCCACTATAGTTATAGCCAATATAGAGTTCCAAGAAATAACCATTGTAGGATGATAAGATAGACTTCATCAATGAAGGGATTCAAGGATAGAACTTTGAACCAGTATGACTCCTCGTTAATCATTACGAAAATCAAGACATGTCATGAAACTGGGTAAATGGCTCCCATCAGGATGCCATGATTTCAGAAACTAGCGCCCATATGAATGGTCACCTTATTTCTGTGAACATGACAAGCTAGAAGGAATAGCGCCCAGACCTTGGTCGCTATTTAGGTGAAGAACGGCACTGAGAAGGTCGCCAATTCCTTCTGGCGCCCAGGTAAATGTCGTTAATTATTGACAGACAGAACACTTCTCATAGAGGTAAGAACAACGCTCTAAGAGGGCTAATGTACCACGTTTCTTCAGAGTGACGTGACAGAACACGGTGTTATGGGTTTTTAGGGTATAAGCTGCTCGGCGGCCTTGAGGGAATCCAAAGCTTCGCGTAGACTTACGGAGATCTCTATGATGAAATTACCAGTCCGAAGGAAGGAATATCCCGCGGAGGGCTCATTCATCACCGAGAGTTAGAGGGGTAAGCGTGAAACAACGTGAAACGCAGGACTACATCTACGGACTGAGATATAGTGCCAAAAGAAACCCTTGGTAATGGGTCACAGGAAACACTCGGGAGAAAACAGGGAAGCAGAAAAATGGCGCCTTAGGAGGTGCCTTCATTTCATTAAATAGCGCCCTCTTTCAGTGGTGCTCAATCGTTGAATTCCATGTTATATATATATATATATATATATATATATATCAATTTCTGGAGAAATCGTACACAAGGTAAATGCCGCCCTCTTGAAGAGGCTTCATTTCAAGATATAGCGCCCTGTATAGGGGCGCTATATTGAATGGTGACTTAGGTCCAGTCGTGCTTTCCTTTTTATGAAATTTAACATCAACAATAGCACTTTCTTAACAAATAGAATTTTGCAAAAGTGAATATATGGACAGAAAGAGAAAAATAGCAAGATTCCAGAACTATACTCATGCATTAATTTGGACATCAGGTTACATAGTTATTAAATTTTAAACATGGATATTTATTAAATATCCGAAAGAATGACGACCACTCATAAGGTCATTTTATCTATATAGCGCCCAAGGCTGGGTCTCTAATTCACTGTTTAGCAGACAAATAAAACTCGATACAACCACTTACAAACCTATATGCATGTATATGATCCTGAAATTACTAGGTTGGGCTTAGAACTTGAGAACACCTACCTTGTGGGTTGATTCTGGTCGACAGAACGTGAAGAATCGAAGAGAAATAAGAGCAGCAGCAGCAATTATCAATCGGCAACTGCAGCTAGGTGAGGGAAAATCAATAGGTTCTTTATCGGGAGGAAGATGGTGACAGTTACAACAACTTCAATAGCAGTTGTAGTCAACACTAAGCTTCTTCACGTTCTTCTTCCACACGTGAATAGCAGAGGAACAGAGCCGTCGGATGCAGTAGTAGTAGTAGCCACAGGCTTTCAGCAGGAGGAGGAAGCCGTAGGAGAGAAGGCAGTAGCAGGCTCTTTTCATGGTAAAGACAGCAATTTGTAGGAAGAAGGAACGGTAGTTGAAGTAGCTTGCGGCAATAGAACAACAATCGTATAGCAACTGAGAAGCAGTAGTCGGGGCTCGTTCGAAGGATGTAGGGTATTTATATAGAAGAAAGATTAATGGGGGTTTAGAGTTCGATCGAGACTCAAGTTTCCCTACGTAAGAATCCTATTGAAACTATAGTTTTCTATGTATCAATCCCACTCGACTAAGACCATCCCAAACTGCAGCCAATATCCCATTTAGAACAAAACACTGCCAGTTAGTTTCTGTATTTAATCCTGAAGAATATAGCGTCCAAGCAAGGGGCGCTCTTTGGAAATGGCACCTTAACAAGGGGCGCTCTTCCCATTTTTGCTTGACGACTCTTCTATCTGACTATATTGGCCCATTCGGCCCCCTTACGTGTAAGGCCCATATGTGGTATAAAGGTTATTTATGTGTGTGGTCCGGACCTTGACTATTTGTTCATTTTAATCTATTTAGGAATGTTTATTCCTATAATTTATTAGGATTGCTACAGTGTGGGTCCCTCTTTGTCTGTTACTGATTTAGTTGCTGAGAAAATGAAGCCTGAGGAAGACTTCATTCAGTTCGCTGACAGATGGAGGTCGATGGCCGAGAAGTTGAAAGATACATTGTCGGAAGCTGAGCATGTCAAGATGATAGTTTCCAATGCTACTCCTCAGTTTCATCACATCCTGGCTATGAATAAGTTAGCTACCATGGAGGAGCTTTATGAGAGGGTGAGATACATTCAGACTCAGATGAAGGACTCGCCCATCATATCCATGTTTGAACAAAAACTGAGAGTACCGAAGAAAGCAAATGCCATGAGTAACAATGGTGCTACTACTGAGGGTATAGTTGTAAATGAGCAGGTGAGTGCGGTTGGTAATCCCACACAATCCCACAATCCTCCTAACCAAAGGCCACCACAACAATTTCAACAACCCTCCTTCTTCAACGAAGCTCTGCACCAACAAAATAACCCTCCTCAGCCCTTTCGGCCTCCCCCTCAACACAATCAAGCTATACCATAAAATCCTCTCGCTCCTCAGCTATATCACCAAGTGCCTCCACCAGCAAACTATGACCCCCAGTAGCCGAGAAGACCCGCAGGCCCCAAGAGAGCCCAATATCCTCCATTACCCTAGAGTCTTCCCAATATTTTTAATGCCCTTATGGCCGCCAACGCACTCACCTTGCCGAAAGAAAGATCGGCTTGGCCCCAAAATGTGGATACCTCTCGGTATTGTGTGTACCAACGACAGCCCGGGCATAATGTTGATCATTGTTTTCATTTTAAGGATTATATATATGATCTGAATGATCAGGGTGGTATTGATTGGGATGAGATGAGACGATTCATTACAACACTGAAAGCGAGAAGGCCTCCTCGGCAGTAGGCACTGCAGCAGGCTCAGCAGCCAGTTCAGCAAGCCCAACAACAGCAAGTTCAAGTACCGCAGTCGGACATGGGGATTGTCCAAAATCTGCTACTGGAGCACCCCGTCCAGAATCAACAAGTAAACCATGTCATTACCTTCCATGAGGTAGAGAGAGGACAGGGATGGCATGTAGAGAGCGCCTCCGTTGCCTCCTTAAACCAAAATCCTAATCAGTTTCCCCATTTACTGAGAACACCTCAGCCTTCTCCATTACCACAAAATTCTAGACCCCTTATACGTCCCGCTAATCAAACCCCTTCTACCATCAACCCCATGCCGCAAAGGCCTCTTCCCATTCGCCCTTCTCCTTCTTCACCCATACCACAAACCCCTCCTACCTCCGCAAATCCTTTGCCGTCTAGGCCACTCCTTATCCGCCCTTCACCGGCATTCTCATCTACCCCCGTTAACACTACGCCTCCTAGGTCTTTGCTGCTTCGTCCTTCTCCAAACCCCCACATGTAACACCCCGGTTAAATAATAAAATATAAAAGTAAAATTTTAAAATATGTATTGGAATAAAGTATGATAAATAGAAATAAATGAAAAATGTGCGAAAGAAAAAGGAGTCTAATTTTTGTAAAAATAAGAATGACTAATCGAATCATTAATTCAACGTAAGGTATATTAAAACGGATTAAAACTATTAACTTGTTATTTAATGACTTCAATAATTTTCTTAGTTAAAGAATATTATTTATTTTAAAAGTAGCCAAAATTTATCAATGAAAAGAAATAATTATTTGTCTATAATAACCATAAAAAGAATTTTATATTACAAGATGCAATCGAATTTTTCTACGATGATTTGAATTTAATAGGTATAAATGAAATTAATTGAATTTCACCCGTAGACCAAAGTTTTGACTAATTTCTAAAAATATGAAAAAAATATATTCTTGTAGAGAACGAAGTTTTTATCAATAATGTCAACTGGGCCGACCCCTAAAAAAATTTAATTAGGCTGGATTAAGGAATTAATGGCCAAATCCGCTGTTTTAATAGACCAATCTTAAACGACCAAATTGGAGCTCAATTCTTAATCAATCGAGCCCAAACCAGGCCCAATCGAAAGGTTAACCCTAGTAGATCGATTTATCCTTCGAAACCCTAACCCTAGGCCCATAGATTGGCGGAGGCGGATTAGGCTTCATCCCGAATTTTTCGTCGATTTTTCCTATTAAGACTCTTGGGTCGAATTCGATCTCTAAAAGCATCAATAGGGTCTATAAGTAGAGGGCTTCGACGGCTAGGGTCCCCTATTTGGTCCCTTGGCCGTCGGCGTGGGCGATCGTGGCCGAAGTCGAGCGAATTTGGGCGTTTGGTGGCGGCGTGTATTAGGGTTATGGCGAGCGCGTCTTCCCTTCTCTTCCTCGATTAAGGTAGGTTTCTCTCAGGCCCAATCTAATTAAATAACATGAATGAATAGATCTCATCCTTAGCGTGCTTTTCAACCTATTTTACCTAATTTTGGCTATCTATATCATGCGTATTCCTAGTTTTATGTAGAGCATGAAATTAGGGTTTTGCTCACGTTCACTTTTGTTTAGGTTACAGCAAGAAATATTAATGCAATCTTTAAATTGAGCATGCCATGATGTGCATTTTGAAGTTACCTACGTTTTGATAGTAAATAGCCTAATTTTCATGCTATATTCATGTTTTAATCTTGCTTTCATTGGACAGGTGTCTTACGTTTCTATGTTTTGGGTTCGGGTTGAACGAAACGGTCGTTCCAGGGACCGCCAGGCGTCAAGCGGTCGCACGATAGACTATTTTCATGGTCTAGCGGCCCTGCGACAGACCGTTTGCTCCTTATTAGGGTTACGCTGGGCTTAACGGTCTCCCAATAGACCGCTTATGTGTCTAGCGGTCGCCCGATAGACCGCAAGGATCATGTTTTGCACTGTTGATCTAGCGCCCGTAAGTTTGACCGCTAACTAGGCTAAGCGGCCTTACCCTTGACCGTTTTAGACTTCTGGCGGTCTGCTCTATGACCATTTTTTACCCTGTGTTGATAATTTGATTACGGCGTGTTATGCATTGTTAATCCATGTTATATAAATATACTTTTTTTAATCAAGGAAAACCTTACCTAGGGAAGGATGGGAGAGTGCACCCCTTGTCAGAGGTAAGGGGAAAAGCCGCTCCACCATCAAGTCTCTAGGAGGCAAATTTTATAACCAATGAAAAAGAATAACATTTACATCAAATGTAACCTAGGCATGCCTAGGTTATCTAAATGAGCTGCACCTTTTATATTGGAAGGTAGCTCATGGGATGAAAAAAAGGAATTACATTTCAAAGAGCAAGCAAGTGAAGCTAAGGAATCCGCCACATAATTGCCTTCTCTGTAAATATGTTGAATGGTATCCAAGTGTGAAAGTATGCTCCATATTTCTCAAACATGGATGATGATAGACCAAGGGCATTTAAGATGTCTTCTAATGATCTGGACCAGTGTTTGGGAATCACATTCAATGATAGCAGGCTTGTTATCCAAAGTATGTAAATATTTGACCCCATCAAGGAGCGCCCGGGCTTCAGCCACTAAACTATTAGTCTTTCCATAAAAATGTGAAAGTGCAAGAAGAATATTCCCTTTGTGGTCTCTGATGGCACCACCACCCCCTGATTCCCCGAATTTCTTTGTTGCCCCATCAATGTTTAGCTTTAGAAAAGGCCAAGGTGGACAAACCCATTTAATGAGCTTAATTTGCTGTCGACCAATATTGATATTACGAATCCCCAAGTCTTCCAAAGTTTTCCTTTTGCTATTGAGAGGTTCCTGGAGATCAGCAACATTGCATATTTGCTTTACCTTGTATGAAATTCTGTGAACAAGACTATTCTTGGATATATGCATACCATCATATTTAGCAATATTTCTAGCCTTCCATATTTCCCACATGCCATATATGAGGACTGCTAAAGTGAAAAGTCCGAACAAGGATTTTTGCTGGGTGCTACTAATAGCATTCAAGATGAAACATGTGACTGAATTACCAACTAATGGTATACCCATGAGCCTGAAAGGAGCCCATATCTGTTTAGCAATCTCACTGGTGAGAAATAGGTGACATAAATCTTCCTCCTTTGACTGTGAGCAGCAAAGACATTTAGAGCATAAAGAAATACCCAGCCGCTTGATGTTAGAGTCAATAGGGAGACAATTTTGTAAAATTTTTCATAAATGCACTGATAGCTTGGTGGGTAACCAGTTAGACCAAATCCGAGCCCAAGGAATATTAGTGTGAAAACTAGGATCGCTGCACATAATTTTGTATGATGAATGAACAGTGCATTTCCCAGAAGAAGATAAACTCAAGAATTCCTGGTCCTATTCCTGAGTAAGACATACATTCCTTAAGGCATTGTTGATATTAATAGGGAGCTCCCTGTTTTGCACAGCCAGCTCTTCGAGTGAAGGGTGCATTAAAAAATCCATGATAATTGTCATTGGGTTCGGAATGTAGTGGGTAGGGACCATGTCAGCCAGTGTTAAACTTCCTAACCATTTATCAAACTAGAAGTTTGTGTGACTATCATCGCCAATAACAACCCTTTTATGTTGCAGAATCAAGTTTTTTGCCTTTCTCCAACTCCTTTTGGCTAGCCCTCCCATATTATTAAATTGGACATCAGTTAAGTGGGCATCCCGAATGTATTTACCTCTAAAAAACTCTGCCCACAATGAATTAGAATGCATAGCCTGCCAAAGCATCTTGACCCTCAACTAAAGACATGATGCCAAGACCACCATGGGGGATAGGCTTACAAATAGACTGTCAGGATCTCCAATATCTTTTTTGACCATATGTTGATGATCCCCAAAAAAATTAATCCATGTTATATAACTTGCTGGTAGGACTTTTATGTTAAATATCACACTGTTAACTAGGAAAATGAAATTTAATGATCTAAGTTAATCTTCTTCATGATTATTCCTCCATGATCATCGTTCTTGATATCTTATGATTGAAATGAGTAGAGTAATTAATGTTAGTTCTCCTTTCCTTCTCATTATTCCATTATCACCTTGCTGTCTTATTAAATCTGTGTTAAGGTCGTGCAACTCCGGTGGTGGCGACTTGACCGAATACATCGTTTTCCGTTGATTGTGAGCTATTGAATTCTTGGGCATTGAATTACCTCTCCGTCGGATATTCCTTCCGTCGGACTAGGTATTCATATTCCGAGGCCTCCGTAAGCCCTTACGAGCCTGGGATTCCCACTAGGACGCCGAGCGGGTTGTACCTTAAGTCCTGAACCCTCCTAATTGACTGAAGTTGTGATTTTGGATCAGCCTGTCATGCCCCGAACCGATAGCAGCGGAACGTGTCATTTGCTCGGAACGTGGCAGTTAAACAGTCGTAAATAATCAAGAGTAATTGCATAAGACCAAATAATTTAGAGAAACAATAAAATTTTATTTCAAATATAAGTCTCTTACAATTTCAAATTCCAAAACTTGTAGACTCAACTATATCACTATGGAAAGAAACGACCAAAGATAAAATAACTCAACAAAAGACACCATGCTAGACTCAAGGAAAGGAAAGTAAAAGATACAGGTTCACTAATTTCTAGAGCTCGCTTGCACACTTGTCCCTCCCGTATGAGTCTCGGTCTCGCTAGCCACCTGATTACCTGAAAAAAATGTTGGAATAAAACTAGATGAGCGAACGCTCAGTAGGAATTATATCTCTACGATCCAGACTTGCTTAAAGTAATTAACATCTTATGCAATGTATCATGATCATGCATGAGTGAATGTGAGAAAATATAGAAATATAGCAATGCGAAAGGCATGAAATATCTGGCACAAAAATACATGATATATCGAGCAAGATGTTTCCATATCATATCACGAGATAATAGACCATTGATCATCAAGTAAATACCCTTCTTATTGGGTAGAGGTTCATGATTTTCAAGCACTCGAGTCAGTCTAGAATTACCTAACGAGTCAGTGGTTTTTACTCTTAGGTCATCAGGATATCTTTAACCTCATGAGCCAATGGTCTCAAGGGTTTATCATTAGTTCGTTTCTCCTCATGAGTCGGTGGTCTCATGGGTTTATCATTAGTTCATTTCTCCTCATGAGTCGGTGGTCTCATGAGTTCATCATTAGTTCGTTTCTCCTCATGAGTCAGTGGTCTCATGGGTTCATCATTAGTTTAGGACTTCCATCATACTAGACAATAGCATTCATGCGGCCGAATGCCCAATATTTATTAGTTGTTATTTAGCGGCCCAGTTTGAAGGAAATTAATAAACAACTAAGTCATAGAGTACAGAAAATTGGATAAATGGCGTCCACTATGGGAGCCGCAGATTATAAATAGCGTCCATATCGATGGGCGCTTATTCTGGAAATAGATAAAAGGCACAAAAGTAAATAGCGTCCTCCAAGCAGGGTGCTATTCTTAAATGACGTTCACTATCCTAGACGCGAATTCCAGAAAGTGACAAATTTCTCAAAAATGTCAGAAACAGCATTAATTGAGGGCAAGATAGTCATGTTTCTTTAGAGGGACATGATTGTAAAACTGTGTAATGGGTTTTTAGGGTACAACTTGCTCGGCTGCTTTGAGGGAATCCAAGGCTAGCGTAGACTTACGGAGGCCTCCATGATGTAATCGCTAGTCCGAAGGAACGGAATGTCTTGCAGAGAGCTCAAACATCACGGAGAGGTAGTGGGTAACAGGTATAAATCCAAAACAGGGACCTCATCTACGGATTGAGATGAGAGTGCCAAGCGAACTCACGGTGGAGATTTAAAACTCGGAGAAATCAAGCGATCAGGAACAATTGGCGTCCTTCCTAGCAGACGCTATTTAAATTGGAGTCTATTATGGAAGATGCTCATTAGTTCAATTCGTTTTATCTAGAATTATTAAATTTATATCCTAAAATATAGCGTCCATATAAGTGGACGTTAATTTCTCATATTTTTAATTAAACAAAAATTTACGTCTATTTTTAAAGACCTCATTTCATTTTAATAAGTTTAGAAAAACATAACCCTTTAAAGGACACATGTTATTTTATTAAAAAATTTTAAAAATAAAATATATGATAATTAGGAGAATAATTCAAGAATTTTAAATATATAATTTTTATAATTTTATATTATAAAATTGGGTAGAAATAGATTTTCAAAGATGAAATTATAATATATATATATATATATATATATATATATATATATATATATATATAAAGAATTGACGGTGGTAGAGGTGAACGTCCTTTAAAAATATAACTTGTTAACTTCTTGAATCTGCTCGTTTCTCGACGTAATCACGTCAGAATCGCGCATATGATATATCGAAATGACGGGTTCAAAAAATTCTACTTAATCGGGTGTTCAAAAAAAAATTTCGTTGAGAGATAAGGGATCTTGAGATAGGGGGTACGGAAAATGGAGCTATCACCCTCGTTACCTCGATCCCCATCTCAATAATACACCCATAAATGAAAAATTTTCATGGCCAATGGATGTCCCGGTGACCCAAAACGGGCAATCAAAAGAAAATACTATAACTACTGTGAACATTAATCATCTTAGTTCGCCCTGTTAACCGTCTAATTCATTTATTAGTGATTTTAATTGTCAACTTAGTTAATATTATCATGCAAGGGCATAAAAAATTAGAAAAGAATGTGAGGGTTCTAAGTCATACGCAATTTGCGATTTCTAAATGAGTGATGACACATATATACAATTTTTTTAAGCATATGATGTATATTATTTAGTTAGGGAAAACATGTAAAACATAATATAAAAATCTTGTTGATGCTCTTGACGGAGATGAGATTAACGGCTAATGCACGTTGTTAAGAAATTTGATCCGGAGAGAAAATCTACGAAAAATTACACTGTTTTACCTGAGATATAGAGATAACTTACGAAAAACTACACTATTTTACCGGAGATATAGAGATAACCTATCTCAGGACGCGAAGTAAAGAATGAATGATAAGGAGAGAGGATGAGAACCAACGGAGGAAGAATAAGCTCCTCCTTCACATACGAGAAACCGCAGCAACAGCACCACGCCGGGTAGCAACACGTAGCGATAGCGGCAGCTTAGTGAAGAAGGAAAAGGACGACGCAGCTCCTTCCTGCAGAACGTAGAAGTGGAGGTTTGCACGTTGGAAGGGCTATACTTGTAGAATTTCTGGGTCCCTAGAGTCTTACGGGGAGTTAAAAGTCCTAGCGGGATTTAAGTTTCCTATGTTCAATCCTACCGTGTTTAAGGTTTCTAAGTTAAGCCAAACCCTGCCACAACCGCAACCTCTTTCCCTATTGGTTTCGAACGTAACATGGGTTTGGGTGGTGCCAAAGGCCCATGCAATTGTTCGAGTCAGTTGTGGGTATTTAAAAGCCCATTGTGTTAATCATGCATATTATCCATTTTCCCCAAGCCCCTTTATACGTGTTAACAAGAAATTAAATTCATGACAAAAAGGAAAAACATATTTAGCGTAGAGCCCTTAATTAAGGCACATTAGCCTGGGTTTGTAACCCTTTTATTATTGGGTTTTCTACTACTTTCCCTTTTGTACTAAGCCCATTAACCCTTAATCCTGTTAACCCAGTTGTTTCTTTATTAAGACCCACACTAGCCCCGTAATTCTTTGCATACAAAGGTTCTTCAATTATTATACAATTATTATTTGTTATTAGGACCCAAGCCCATTAACTATTATTTGTTCTAGGCTAAAACCTAGTCGAGTCTTTTAGCCCATTATAAATTTTAGATTTAAGTCAGACTTTAAATATATTTATGTATATTGTTATTATTAATCTCATTTATTTACCTTATTTATTTTATCATCGTCTCGGGTATCAGAGATAGGTTCGATCCGATGAAAATTTTTTATTTTTTTATTTTTTAAAGGGAACATACATTATTTTGCTGTATTTTCATAAGGTTCTTTCTAATTAAAGATGAATACCCAAGTTGTATTTCTACTTAGAATCTTAAATATTCTTGATACTTTATTTAGTTTAAGTCACATATAGATAAAAAGAGTATAGTTAATTTTCATTACTCAATTATTTATTTATATCTCTATTTCATAATTAATTCACTAATGGTAAATTTCTATTTCTTCTTAATTTACAATTGGAATAGGATACTTTAATATCTAATTGTCTTTTAAATCTTCAGGTATAGATCTCCGTGACCCTATTTTATTTTATCTTTAGTAAGAAGATGTTATCTTATTCCTAGGGAAGTTATACAAGATTTCTAATTATCTTTTCTCTTCTTAAAATATAGGTAATTATTTCTATTTTAACCTTTACAATTTACCAGGTGTTACACAGCCCCTGCTCTGTAAGGGTTGCGGCCATGTTCAGACCATTTCCTGACCTTGGCGGCCTTCTCTAGACTGCTAGGTTAGTCTAGCGGTTAGTCCAGTGTTAGAAATAATGGTATGCTCTGATACCAATTGATGGGTCCCACGGAGTGTAATCAGATCTAGAAGGGGGGTTGAATAGATCCTATTAATAACTTTGGCCTATTTAAATCTTGACACCTAAAAACATAAATCACTCCTACAAGGTAAATGAATCACTTAAGCATACAGCGCAGCGGAATAGATAGGAATGGAACAAGTAATAACGTTAAACCCAATGCTCAGTTCAGACAGGTCGACACTCCCAGCGGGCAGGTCGACACTTCTTCAGCAGGATCCAGCTATGAAGTAAACTGGGGTCAGCTCTTCAGGGCAGTGAGGTCAACACCTCTAAGAGATCAGGGCAACACAGGTCGACTCTTCATTGGAGAGAGGTCGACACTTCTTTAAACACATTTGTGATCTTTGTGAGGTATAAGCCTTGGAGTGCAGGGATCATGGAGCACAACCCTATAACATGAGATGACTTGCAACAAGCATGTGTGTGAATGTAGTGGTGATCAACCTTGGTGCATGCGTGTCTAAGCAAGGGAATCTCTAAGCAAGACTTTTACCTTGGCGTCTGTATGCAAGGTTGCACCAGGCCGCCCAAGTGATGCAGTCAAAGTGCTAAGGCCAATTAAAGCACAGATAAAATAGAAAGTGCAAATAAGAGTGCTTGAGTGTGCAAATGAGATAACCACGATTAGAAGCACACGAACCTATGAATGGGGATAGAAGATATGGAGTAAGTCTACAAGATGATCAACCCACGACACAAAGATTTTAAGGTGGTTCGGTTGTAAATCTATAAGCTACGTCCACCCGTCACCAAACCCGGTGAGGCTTTCTTGCTGACTCACAGCTTGAACCGCTGACTAATAGCTTGAACCGCTGACTAACAACTTGAACCGCTGACTAACATCTTGCAATTCACCTAGAGGATCAACTCCTCTCTTCCTCTGAAAACACAGAGGGAACCCGGTCCCTAAATAGGGAATCGGTCAAATAGGATGAAGAGATGGTTGATCGAATCAAAACAAAAGAAGGAAAAACTGCAAGTGCAGTATTGATGATAAGAATAGAAGAGATGTAAGCACCAACTTAAACTACTTGTAGTATGTACATGTCTGCTTGTCTCTCATACTTGCTTGCTTGCCTGCGTGCAAGAGTATCCAGTTTCTTTGAAATGGTTGGTTTTCATGCAAAATGCTCCAGCTCTTGTATTACCCATTTTTGATCATGCCAAAGGGGGAGAAAAATGTTTAGATTATCACAATATTTTGTCATCATCAAAAAGGGGGAGATTGTTGGACATGTGTTCTCACATTATTTTTGACCCTGGTTTTGATGATAACAAATATTGTGAGTTTATGGGAGCAAAATATTGTGTGTGGTTTAATGAATTCAAAGCATTGTGTGTTTGGAAGAGCATGTGTTCTGTAATGGCATTTGGTTGCATTGTGATGGAATAATGCTTATTTGATTGTGTGAGTGTATGAGTTTTAATGGAACAATCATGTTTTTGGAATGGCATTTATCGTTCGATGAAAGTGCTCATTCATGTGTAAATGAATATCCCTCACTTGAGGTTTCTTGTTATTGAGCATATGGGAGATTCAAGAATGCAAATTGCATATTAAAGCTTCCATGACTTTGTATTTGTCATATATATTTTTGGTGGTTGAGAATGGAAGTCAAATTCTTGTTAAGGTGAGTTCATTGTAGTCTATTTGAATGATCAAGCTCAAAGTGCCATAATTGATGCTCATATTTTGATTATGATCTAATCGCTTGTTTCATCATGTGTTTCAGGTCAAAAATCATGGTTGATCATCATGGGGTTATAGTAACATTTAAACATTTATTTCCCCATGATTTCATGTTGATTTAATGGTGTTTTCTAACCCATACTGGCAGGGGTCGACCCATAGGGTCGACCCATAGAAGAACTGGCTTCGGTCGACCACTGGCCCAGGGGCGGCCGACCGAAATTCTCAGCAAGGGCTGGGAGTGGGCCTGTAAATTTTTGGTCGACCGCCCCACTTCTCCGGTCGACCGGTTACGGCGTAAACCAAAAAATGTGGTTCCGAAAACCCACTAAACCAAACCCTTTTGTGCTCCAACTTTACCCTTTTGTCCCTAGGGTCAATATACATATGTTAAGGGGGTTTTCTATGGGTTTGGTGAAGGGTTTATGTGTCTTTTGGGCTCTCTACCTTGCATATAAAAATGAGTTGCGAATTTGTGAAGGCATGAACCCTAATGTGTTTGTTCTCTATCTTGTAGGTGAAGAAAAGGGGGAAAAGAAGGAGGAGCTCTTGAAGGAAGGTTTTGATCTACCTCCATTCATTTCTGGAACTCGTGGCTAAAGAAATAAAGGAGCCGAACTAGAAGGGGAACGCGTGGATGTTCTCATCATCGACATCTGGCCACCCTCCGACCGGAAGCTTAGAGAAGAATTTCTACAATGCCTTTCTACTCATGGGGATTCACTTCTACATCTTGTTTGCATCTATTTGAGTCATTTTCTTTTGGTTTACAAGTGTGTATTGATCAGATCTATCATTTTCTAAACTCTGACTTTGTGAGTGTGTGTGAAACCGTTGGTGAACGGTTGAGGGTCTTTGTGCTGCGGTGTTGCAGCTTGTGGTTGTGGTTAGATCCGTGGTGGATCGTGTAGGAGACGGCGTCTCCGTGTCTCTTGGAGTGGAAGCTCCGTGCCCTTCATTTGAAGCGAGTGGATCCTCACCGTTTTGGTGAGGGGTGGATGTAGGGAGCCCGTCGTGGTCCCAAACCACCTAAAAATCTGTCTCGCATTGTGGTTGATTGTGGTTTGCTTGTTTACATAGTTTTTATTGATCGTGTGTGAACGGTAAGCTTGAGAGAATTAATTTCTTTACAGCTTGTATTTCATCCAATCATCATTTCCGTTGGTAGTTGTTGTTTTGTCTGCTTTAAATTCAAAAATTACCATCGTGCTTGGCGGGGACAATTCAACCCCCCTTCTTGTCCATACGAGAACCTTTGGGACAACAACGTTCCCGATTAGTTTCCGCTGCATAATCTTGGGACGTGATAGTTAAAGTGGTATCAGAGCCTAGGCTTAAGTAAGTCCTAGGAAAATATCCTGTCATAGGCTAAGTCCTAAGATTAAGGACCCATACCTATGAACTAGGAAAGAAAATTTTTGAACCCATGTGAGATCGGGTAGAGCCCGGGATGAGATATATTATTTAGACATTACCTTTAAGTAAACCTACATAAATTTCATAAGAAATAAATAATTGCTTATTTCTTTCAGGCACTTCACTCTTACAATGGCCGCTGAACATGCCGTAAATCACGCTACTTGGGAAGCGATGCAACAAATAGTTGCGGGTCTTACCCAGGCCCTACAAACTGTGGCCCAAGCTGGCACGAGTGCTGGCGTGGGTAATTTGCACAGGAATTTTTGGAGTATGAATCCTCCACGATTCTCTGGATCTTCTAAGCCTAACGAGGTGGAGAATTGGATCGATGAGATGAATAGAATATTCGATGTCATGCAATGCACCGACCAAGAGAAGGTCCGTCTCGCCACATTCCAACTGAACAAAGACGCTTGTACTTGGTGGAAGGCACAACCTAAAAATGATCAACTTACCTGGGAGGAATTTTTTACACTCTTCCATGCAAAGTACTTCTTCGAGCATGTCAAAGAAAGAAAGGCCGTTGAATTCACCTCTCTTCACCAAGGCATGGTGTCCGTGGCAGAATATGAACTTTAATTCTCTCGATTGGCATCATATGCTCCTCATTTGGTTAGCATGGATCTTTTAAAAGCTAACCGATTCATGGATTGTTTAAGGCCCGGCTTTATTCAACAACTTGGGCCTCAAAATATCTGCACATATACGAAAATGGTCCAACGGGCACATTTATGTGAAGGGACCCTGGAGAAGGTAGAGAAGTTCCGGGGGAAAGAAGAAAAGTCGAGCTGAAAACATGATAGGCGAGGGGGAAAAAGAAGAAAGGTTCAGTATCACGGAGGATGACGAATCCCATCATAACAAGAGGTCCCGTAATGGGAACGGTAATGGTAAAAGAAATAGTAATGAAAAAAGGAATGAAAATGGCAATGGCAATGGCAATGGAAAGAGTAAAAGAGCCAAGGGGGAGGAAGAAAAGTAGGTCATGGAGGTTTGCTCATTCTGTGAGAAGTTCAGACACACGGCTGAAGAATGTTGGAAGCATCTCGGCGCTTGTCTCAAATGTGGAAGTCGGGAACATCGCTTGCCCATGTGTCCTCTCATAAAGGAACAATCTTCAAGGGATAAAAATGGACACGGGCGACGAGGCCGACTAAATGCTATCTTAGACGGGGAAGGTAAGGCGATTGAAGGTATCACCTTGACTTATTTACATATTAGCATCACCTTAAGTATCAATCCGACTAATTAAAACACACTCTCCATAAAACTCATGCAATGAATTTAGGGACCAAATTCTTTTTAAGTGGGGGAGAGTGTAACACCCGTAATTTCTCTAGAAATTATTCGGGAATTTTTTAGGATTAAATATAATTATTAAGCATTTAAAAAGGCTTAATGGACTATTAAAAAGAATTAATGATTAAAAAAATCTATTTAAAGGCCCTATATTAACCAAATGGCTAAGCCCAATTTAAATAGGCCCAATGACCCAATTCTATTGCCTTTTGACCCAAGCCTATTACTAGAAACATAATTTGGGTAATTTACGAATTTAAATGGGATAAATATGCCAATTAACGGGATAAATAGGGAATATTAAGAAAATTCAAAATTTTTGGAATAAACGCCTAAACACGGTCTATCGCCCGACCGCTATCTCATAATAGCGACCCCCATCCGACCGCTACTATGTTCCGTGAACGGGGCTTTGGAAACACCAAACATTAGATTTTTATCCAGCCCAAATGCAAGAGTTCGATGTTATCTGATATGCTAACTTAGTCTAGGAATCTTAGGGATTAGTTCTACTCTTAAATAGAACTCCCAAATCGATCTAATCCTTCAAACCCTAGCAAACCCTATAAATAGGTCTTAGCTTCGGCCAACACAAACCCTTATTTTGGAGCACATAGTTCGACAGTAAGGAGACATTATTTCAGGTTGGTTATTTAGAACATTATGTTCATTTTAGTATTAACTAACATCCTTCCAAATTTCGTGATAGGAGGTTAAGCGTGTAGAAAGTTAGAAGCCCCCGAAGTTACTGTTCCCCTACAAGGTGCTCAGAAATCAGCGTGCTGGTCCAAGGAAGATCTAGGGATTAGAAGCCCTAATCGAGGTATTTGTTGAGTCTCTCCAGGTGATTTTGATGATAACAAAACCCTTGACGTGTCCTTCATCTCTTGTTGTGCATACTAGAACGCAATTAAGGCCAAACTCCATCTTATCAAATGCTTTAAATGATATAGTCTTCAAAATGCATAAACAAAGCTTAGACTGACTTCACATAGATGCAAACAAATGTTCAATCCAAAGGTTGATTATATAGATATACTTTCTTGGACTAAACTCTATCTTTTTGCAGGTGTTTCAGAGTTCGGTCGACCTGGCCAGCAGGGGCGGTCGACCTAATCTCCTAGAGCTGAAAACTCTGTAAAATTATAGAGTTCGGTCGACCGCCCCCACTGGACCTGTCGACCGATTCTCCCAGTGCTCAAAGTTTCTAACTTGTAAAAGTTAGGTCGACCGCCCAGCCCTATCCGGTCGACCGAACCCTTCGAAGCCCCTTTCTTTGACTTTGTTTTCTCCACGAGGTGAAAGTATCCATCAAGGATTTTTTAATCCCAAAAGTCTCCAGACATCCCTAGAATTGTGGATCTGTATCTTGGCATGTCCTTGACTATTCAAGTGTTATAAAAACACCTCTTACGGCAAATAACCCTTAATCACAAAAGGGAGATCAAGGAGGCTATCAAGGGGAGAAAGAAGGCTGCTACTGTAGTTCCGTGAACAGTGCTTCGTCTAGGAATTCTCCGTCCATCTCTAAGCTTTTCAAGATCAATCTGAAGACAATCAACCCCAAATCAAGTGGAGATTCAAGCTTCATCCAAAATTTGCATCATCTACTCGGGGGGAGTTTAAATCAGAGTTTTTCTTTTGTGTTTCTTCTTCCATATTCCATGAGCTTCAAGAGTGTGCCTTTGTAATATCTAAACATTCATGTGTGTGTGGATCTTTTCAGATTCGTGTGTGTGTGGTTGATTTCTGTCAGATTTGTGTGTGTTCCGGTGTGTTTACACCTTCGTGGGAGTTTCTATCTCCCTACATGTGTGTGTGTTCAGATCTTGCAATCCCTTACAAGATAGTGTGTGAATCCTCACAGTTTGTGAGGGATGGACATAGGTTGCCGTTGTTGCATCCGAACCACCTAAAAATCGTTGTCTCTTGTGTGGTTTGATCTTTTTCTCCTATCTCCATTCTATGTAAGCACACACGTAGATTAGATCATTTGTATCTCTTGAGTTAGATCTAGCACAACTTATCATCTTCACATCAGATCTCTGGTATATTAAAAGGTGAGTTCAGATAGACAAGGCAAACCTTGTCAGGAAGATAACACTTTGCGTGAGTAGAATCTTCGGATTCACATCTCCGCCACGGTACCAAGGATCAGTTTTCTGTGATCAATTTTTCTAGATCTAATAGTTTCTATATAGATCTGAACTTCTTTGTTGTTGTTCTTCACACTTGTTTAAATCGGCTAAGGTTTTGTTAAATTTTGTAATTACCCAATTCACCCCCCCTCTTGGGTGTCATTGATCGCGGGACTTCAATTGGTATCAGAGCTAAGGCTCTATATTCTTCCGATCTAACGATCTAGAGTAAGATCCAGATCAATGGCCAACAAGGGAATGATGCCTGAGGGTCACTCAATCCACCATCCTCTATACTTTGATGGCTCGAATTACTCCTATTGGAAAAATAGAATGCATGTTTTTCTGAGAGCCCAAGAGTACGAGATCTGGAGGGTGGTGGATAAGGGTCTATATGAGCTTTCCAAAAATGAAGATGAGTGGAACCCCGATGATATTAAAAAATCCACAGTGAATTTTAATGCTATGAACATTATGTAATGTGCTATTCATCCTAACGAGTTTTCTTGTGTATCTATGTGCAGTTCAGCAAAGGAAATGTGGGACAAGCTGCGACTTATCTATGAAGGAACCTCTGAGGTCAAGGAGACCAAAGCCAATCTACTCGTTAGAGATTACGAGCTATTCAAAATGAAACCCGAAGAAACCATTTCTGAGATGTTCGCAAGACTGACTGAGATCACTAATGGTCTCAAGAGTCTTGGAAAGGAATACACCAACTCCGAGCTCGTGAGGAAGGTGTTAAGATCTCTTCCATCTATCTGGCATGCAAAAACCACAGTCATTGAGTATTCGAAGAATCTGTCCACACTCTCCTTGGACGAGCTCATAGGGTCACTCATGACCTATGAGATTAACATCAAAAGAACTGCGGAGGAGGAATCCAAAGGAAGAAAACCGTGGGCTTGAAAGCCAACCAGTCTTATGACGACTCCCAATAAGAGGAGTCCAGCGAGGAGAGTAATGAAGAAGAAGACTTGGCTATGCTGACCCACCAAGTGAAGAAATTTCTAAGAAGAAAGAAGAATTTCCAATAAAATTTTAGAAAATGGCAAAGGAAGCCCTTTCAAACCAAGGGTGAGCTGAGCAAGCCTAACAATGTTATTTGCTAAGAATGCAAGAAGCCTGGGCACATGAGAGGATAGTGCCCAGATCTGAAAAGAAAGTTCAAGAAAGAAAAATTCAGAAAGTCAAAAGCTATGGTCACCACTTGGAGCGACGAAGAGGACGAGCAGTCTGAAGAGGAGCTAGAACAGCTCGTGGAAAGCCTGTGCCTCATGGCACATGAGGATGACTCAGTCGGGATAAATTTTGATCCTGATTTTATTTCAAATGAATAATGGGAGTCGGAATATGAAAAGTTGTATATGAAATACAAGAAAATCAGATCTAAAAATAAATCTCTCAAAAAGAAACTTGAAGATTTAGCACATGAGGACTCTACTGTTAAGTTTGAAAAACTCGAACAAGAATGGTTCGAGTTAACAGAAGAAAAAGAAAGTTTGTTACAAATAATTTTAGTCTATGAGAAAAGTCAAGAAGAATTGCTGTGTAAATTGTCTTAAATGGAAAAAGGTTTTGAAAAATTGAAAACTGAAGAAGGAGCTCTAAAATCCATAAATTCAAAACTTGAAAAGAGGAACGTGAGCTTAGTTGAAGAAGTTGCTGAACTACAGTCCATCTTATCTAAGTTTGTTAAGGGCAAACAAAACCTAGATAACTTATTGGGAGTTAAGGTTAACTTCTAGAAGGAAGGTTTGGGGTACAGTCTCCAAAACAAAAAACCTTTTGAGCATAAAATTACTACATCCTATGTTAATGAAAAAGAAAACAACTGTGCATCATGTTCACACTCCAATCCAAAACTTGTACAACCTAAACCACATAGATACCAAAGAAGATTTTCAAATGTCAATTGCTTTCATTGTGGTAGATTTGGTCATGTTATTGCTAATTGTTGGTTCAAACAAAACACACAAATAAATCATGGTGGTAGGACAACAAAAAGATATATGCAAAATTGGACTAACTCTCGTGGACGTAAATTAGTTTGGGTACCAAAATCAATTGGATGAGAATTTTGATTCTTCCAGATATGCCTTGAAGCAGGGGGAGCAAATGGTATCTACACAGTGGTTGCTCAAGGCATATGACAGGAGACAAGAAGGTGTTCTCTACTCTGCAAGATAAGGATGTAGACTCAGTTGCCTTGGTGGAAAGGACAAAGGTAAAATAATTAGAATTGACAACATAGATAGGAATTCTAAAATCTTGATTGAAAATATCCTTTTAGTGAAAGGCTTGAATCATAGCCTGTTGATCATAAGCCAATTGTGTGACAAGGGTTTTAAAATTATTTTTGATGAAACTCACTGCTATGTCATGAATAAAATCTCTAATGAAATCAGATTCATCGACAAAAGGAACAATAATATATATACTATTAATCTTGATGATATTTCCGGTGATGATATGTGCTTGGTAGCAAACAACCATGACAATGCATGGCTATGGCACCGAAGACTAGGTCATGCTAGTTTTGGAGTAATATCTAAATTGTCTAGACATGACTTGGTAAATGGTTTGCCAAAATTAAAATTTGAAAGTGATAAGATATGTGAGGCTTGCACAAAAGGCAAGCAACCACGCATCTCTTTCAAAAATAAAAACATTATTTCTACCGCTAGGCCTTTAAAACTGCTGCACCTTGATCTTTTTGGTCTGACTATGACATCTAACCTAGGAGGAAAATCTTATGGATTTGTGATTGTTGATGATTACTCCAGATTTACATGGGTGTTATTTTTAGTGAATAAGAGTGATGCCTTGATGGAATTTCAAGTATTTTGTAGGAAAATCCAAAATGATAAAGGGTACCTCATCACCACAATCCAAAGTGATCATAGTGGTGAGTTTGAAAATCATGAATTCAGCAATTTTTGCAAGGAACAAGGATATACGCACAACTTCTCATCACCCAGGATGCCTCAACAAAATGGAGTAGTGGAGAGGAAAAATAGAACCTTGATAGACATGGCACAGACCATGTTAAGTGAGAACTCCCTACCCAAATACTTTTAGGCTGAGGCGGTAAATACGGCATGCTACATCAACAACAGGGCAATGGTAAGGCCCATTTTGAAGAAAACCCCATATGAGCTCTATAAGGGTAAGAAACCAAACATTTCCTATCTTAAGCCCTTTGGATGCCCATGCTTCATCCTGAATAACGGTAAGTCTAACCTAGGTAAGTTTGATGAAAAGAGTGATAAGGGAATCTTCCTAGGTTATGCACTAAATTCTAGAGCTTACATGTTATTTAATAAAAGGACTTTGGTTGTTGAAGAAAGTCCTCATGTCATTTTTGATGAATCTGAATTAAAACTGACAAATCAAATTTCTTCTACCTTGGATGCAGATGAAGCTCCTAAACAATCAAATGATGCTGGAACATCTGAGGTTAAGGATGAACCAACTGAAGGAATCTCTAGCAATGATGAAAATGATGAAGATCCTTCAATTGAAACACTTCAAGAACAGCTACTACAACACCCTGACTTTCCTAGAGCTTCAACATACTTGAAAGATCACCCCACTAAAAATATCATTGATAATCCTAAAGATGGGGTAAGAACTAGATCTTCTCTAAGGCAAGTGGAAGAAGAGGATTTGATGGCCTTAATCTCTCAAGAAGAGCCTAAGGACATTCTTGAAGCTCTTCAAATGAATCTTGGATCCAGGCTATGCATGAAGAGCTGCACCAGTTCGAAAGAAACGAGGTGTGGACTCTTGTGCCGCGTCCTAAGAATCAACCCGTAATAGGAACCCGTTGTGTTTTCAGAAACAAGTTGAATGACACGGAATTGGTTGTTAGGAATAAGGCCCGGCTTGTAGCCAAAGGGTATAGCCAGGAGATGGGCATTGATTTTGATGAGTCTTTTGCACCGGTTGCTAGATTAGAAGCAGTCCAGATTCTATTATCCTTTGCTTGCTCTCTCCACTTCAAATTATTTCAGATGGATGTCAAATCTAATTTTCTTAATGGGTACATCAAAGAGGATGTTTTTGTAGAACAACCTCAAGGTTTTGAAGACTCAAAACATCCACAACACGTGTACAAGCTGCAGAAGGCCTTGTACGGATTAAAGCAAGGACCAAGGGCCTAGTATGAAAGGCTCACTTCATTCCTAATTGAAAATGGTTCAAAAGAGGTAAGGTTGACCAAACACTCTTCACAAGAAAATCAGGTAAAGACATATTAGTAGTTCAAGTGTATGTTGATGATATAATCTTTGGAGCTACTAATAATACCTTATGTGATGAATTTGCAGAAACAATGCAAGGAGAATTTCAGATGAGTTTAATGGGTAAAGTTACATTTTTCTTTGGGTTGTAGGTGAAGCAAACGTCTAAAGGAATTTTTATAAATCAATCTAAGTACACAATGGAACTGTTAAAGAAATATGGGATGGTAGAAGCAAAACACCTGTCAACTCTGATGGCCGCAACCACGAAGTTAGACAAAAATGAAAATGGTAAAACAGTAGATCCCACACTGTTCTGAGGTATGATCAGATCACTACTATATCTCACGGCATGTCGTCCTGATATTCAATACAGCGTATGTCTATGTGCTCGATTTCCATCATGCTTTAAAGAATCTCATTTATTGGCTGTTAAACTAATTTTTTGATACTTAATTGGCACAATAGACTTTGGCTTGTGATTTTCCATCGGTAGTTCATTTGATTTGATTGCATACATGGATACGGATTATGCTGGATGTATTGTTGATCGTAAAAGTACTAGTGGATACTATCAGTTTCTTGGTGGGTGCCTAGTTTCATGGGCCTCCAAGAAACAACATTCAGTAGCTCTCTCAATGGCCGAGGCTGAATATGTAGCCACCGAAAGTTATGGAGCCTAAGTACTTTGGATCAAAAATCAATTGCTTGATTTGGATCTGGAAATGAAATATGTTCCAATCTTGTGTGACAATACTAGTGCACTCAGCTTGTCAAAAAATCATGTACAACATTCTGGGACAAAGAACATTGACATTCGACATCATTTTTTGAGAGATCATGTAGGAAAATGGGTCTTTGAATTAAATTTCATTGACACACACAATCAGTTAGCCGATATCTTCATAAAACCCCTAAATCAAGAACAATTCAGCAAAATAATAAGAGAACTTGGCATGTGCAATGGTGAGAGCATAAATACCTAGGTTTGCACTTAGGTTAAAAGTTGCACATAAAGAAACTCATTTGCATATCGGGTAGATTTTCATGCATCTTCTATGTAGTTATGTTTCTATACCTTGCGTGTATATATACCCCTGCATACTTGAATGTATTTATACATACAACCTTTCTTGAAACTTTTCTAAGGCCAAATTTTCCTTGATTAAATAACTATGGACCCAGAGACCTCGGGATCCAAGGCACTGTCTGAGGGGGAGCTAGAAAATTTTCTCTATACTCCATCTCTTCTTACCTTAAGTCATTCTTTTGTCATTGCCCCAAGGTGTTGGTGCAATCAAGAAGGTCGTTGAAGTGTTATTTAAAAAAAAACACTTCGGTCGACTGCCGCACCCGGTCCGGTCGACTGTTTCCGGTGAACCGGCCCGGCCGAACCAACAATCGAACCACTACTTATGGGGTCTTCACACCCCATTCTCTCATTATATCGCCCCCATTCATTCTCCAACATATTTCCCTAACCCTAGAACACCCAAACTCCACCTCTCAAGCCCTAAAACCTCATCCTTCTTCCACCCGCACAAGATCTAGTCCGTTCGTCACGATTTCGGGATGACACTTCGGCGGCCATTCGTGCTAGTGTGAAGCTCTTTCCAAGGTTCCAGATTGTGGAGAAGATCATTTCAAGCCCTTGGAGTGTCTTTTGGTTCCTTTTCATCACCAGGGTTGAGATCGATCCTTTCAAGGGTTTCTACACTGGGTTTTCTAGTCTAGGATGCCGCCTAGAAGGAGTTCTCGGCGTTCTGCCCAAGGGGAACCAAATGCTTGGAGACGTGAGGCTCCGGCTCATCCACCACAGTGGGCACCTGTTCCTCCTTGCGCACCGCGGTTGCCTCCAAGGCCCATTATAAACCCTCGACTGGTCGACTTCAATGAGGTGAATGAACTTCTACCCGATCTTTGTGCCGTCTTTGAGATTCAACAAGGTTGGACCGATTTTGTCACTAGATATACCAGATATTACCCAAATCTAGTGTAGAAATTTTATGGACATTTGGTTGAGAGGAATACGGTTGTTCAAGGAGTTGAGATTCACATTACTCCGGACCTTTTTGAACATGCTTTAGGAGTATCAGCCATGGGAGCTAACATGGTTTTTGGTCATGGCAAAGTTGAGGATACATTTATTGCTATGACGAAGTATGATTATGTGCCTGGTGTTAGTGATTTGATTACCTTAAATGCAATTTATTTTCCACCACTGCAGCGGATTCTGCATCACATGTTCACCAAACTTATATATCCAAAGAGTGGGAGTAGGAATGAAGTGACAGAGGTTCACAAATTTCTGTTTTACCATGTTATGAATGGAATTTTAGTCAACATGGGTCGGCTGATGACAGATTTGATTAGGACATGCTGAACCCAAATGAGAATATCTTTGCCTTATGCTTCTCAATTGATGGGAGTTTTTATATATGCTGGGATCAATTTGGCTGATGAACTGTTTATTCGAGTTAGACAAGATGATATCTATAATAAGCATAAGATTTTCACAGATTTTGGATACTATTGGGGTCCAGATGGTCAGCTTCGTAGAAATGTGCCCATTTATGGAGAAGAATCTGAAGAAGAAGAGGAAGACGAGCCACAGCAGCAGCAGGGTCAAGGGGAAGCCCCTCCTCCAGTTCAGGCAGAGGACCAGCCTCCTCCACCTTCACCTCATCATATAGCTCCAGAGATGCCTCATCCACCACAGTTCTTTCATGGGGAGTCTTCTACTCAAGGGGCCGGATAGCACACTTGGGTAGACTATGAGACTTTTGACAGGTGTCTTACTGGGCTTGAGACTCGAGTGGACACCTTTGGGGGTCACCTCTCTACCATTGGGGATAACATAGACACTACGGGTGATATGCTTGACAACATGACAGGTCATATTAATTCATTCTCCACAGTCTTGGACACCCTATCCACATAGATGACCACTCTCTCCACCCATATGACTACCCTCACCAACAGTCATGCATATTCTAGCCAGGCCTTCCGCATCATGAACAACACACTTCTTGATATGTAGCACCGTGACATAGCCTGTGACAACTCCATTGCCAATATTCAGTACCGGCTTCAATTCCAAGACCATTCACTTGCGGATATCAGGTGCCGCCTTGGCTATCAGCCTCCTCCTCTAGAGGATCAGCCTCCTACAGATGACCAATGAGGATTTTCTTTTGCTTCCTACCTCTAGTCTGTTGTACTTGGGTCATGTGTCTTTTGGGTCTATTGTTCATCTATCCCATCCCCTCCTTTGATGATGCCAAAGGGCGAGAAGTAGTTATGTAGGGTTTTATATCTTATATAGATTATGAATGCATGTCCTTGTGTTTTGTATGAATGATCATTTGTGAGGATCTTGAGTCATTGCATTTTGTGAGTCAGTCTTGCATTTGCCTTTGTCATGTGTCTAGAAGTCTTGCATTCTCTCAAGCATCAATGTACTTTGTAATGAAATAATGAAATGAATGTAACTTGGTATTGCACATCACATGATAGTTCTTGTCTCTCATTTCTTCTCTATTTGGCAAATAAAGTGTTGAATGGTTTGCGTTGCCCTGACTAATGAAATGAATTCACGGTTTGATCACCTTGTGAATTATTGGCTTTGCTCATCCTCAATTGGTTCTACGCATATCAAATGGTGTCAGATGAAAGACAGGCTAGCCAGTCCAAAATCCTTCATTACGCGTGAGTGCAAACTCCGCCATGTACAAGAACCAAGTGGGAGATTCCAAGTATGGAATACGTTGATTTCAAGTTCTAAATTTGGCTATCAGCACATAAATGCATCTTTTTGTCTAGAGTTTTATCATCATCAAAAAGGGGGAGATTGTTGAGTCTCTCCAGATGATTTTGATGATAACAAAACCCTAGACGTGTCCTTCATCTCATGTTGTGCATACTAGAATGCAATTAAGGCCAAACTCCATCTTATCAAATGCTTCAAATGATCTAGTCTTCAAAATGCATAAACAAAGCTTAGACGGACTTCACATAGATGCAAAAAAATGTTCAATCCAAAGGTTGATTATATAGATATACTTTCTTGGACTAAACTTTGTCTTTTTGAAGGTGTTTCAGAGTTCGGTCGACCTGGCCAGCAGGGGCGGTCGACCTAATCTCCCAGAGCTGAAAACTCTATAAAATTATAGAGTTCGGTCGACCGCCCCACTGGACCGGTCGACCGATTCTCCCAACGCTCAAAGTTTCCAACCTGTAAAAGTTAGGTCGACCGCCCAGTCCTATCCGGTCGACCGAACCCTTCAAAGCCCCTTTCTTTGACTTTATTTTCTTCACGAGGTCAAAGTATCCATCAAGGATTTTTTAATCCCAAAAGTCTCCAAACATCCCTAGAATTGTGGATTTGTGTCTTGGCCTGTCCTTGACCATTCAAGTGTTATAAAAACATCTCTTAGGGTAAAGAAACCCTAATCACAAAAGGGAGATCAAGGAGGCTATCAAGGAAAGAAAGAAGGCTGCTACTGTAGCTCCATGAACAGTGCTTCGTCCAGGAATTCTTCATCCATCTCCAAACTTTTCAAGATCAATCTGAAGCCAATCAACCTCAAATCAAGTGGAGATTTAAGCTTCATCCAAAATCTGCATCATCTACTCAGGGGGAGCTTAAATCAGAGTTTTTCTTTTGTGTTTCTTCTTCCATATTCCTCGAGCTTCAAGAGTGTGCCTTTTGTAATCTCTAAACATTCGTGTGTGTGTAGATCTTTTCAGATCCGTGTGTGTGTGGTTGATTTCTTTTAGATTTCTATATGTTTCGGTGTATTTACACCTTCGTGGGAGCTTCTATCTCCCTACGTGTGTGTGTGTGTGTGTTCAGATCTTGTAATCCCTTACAAGATAGTGTGTGAATCCTCACAGTTTGTGAGGGGTGGATGTAGGTTACCGTTGTTGCATCTGAACCACCTAAAAATCATTGTCTCTTGTGTGGTTTGATCTTTTTCTCCTATCTCCATTCTGTGTAAGCACACACGTAGATTAGATCATTTGTATCTCTTGAGTTAGATCTAGCACAACTTATCATCATCACATCAGATCTCTGGTATATTAAAAGGTGAGTTCGGATAGATAAGGCAAACCTTATCAGGAAGATAACTGATGTGGAACGGGATGTGAACCTAGGACTCTAGCTCGTGGATGTCCCTAAGCGAGGGAAACGCATGGATCTGTGCGGTTGAGAAACCGGTAATGAGTCTCAGGTATCGACTTTTCCGCGTGCTTGGATCGAGTCACGGGACGGGTTCCACTCACTCACTCTTGCAGCGGTGATAAAATTATAACGAGCTTAATTCCTATCACTCATGCAGCGGCATATGAAAATATATGAGATAAGTAAAATGTCAAAGTAGGGAGCGGACACGATACCTCCACGCTCTGGGCGTGGGTAGACGACCCCGACCGAAACTCGTACTCCCGGTGTACAGTAAATAAATAATTACAGCAGTGAATTTAATTGCCCACTCCATGCAGGGAGGTAAAGGGCTACATGTGGGACCCCGAGAGTAGCTAACTCGGGTTGACGGGCAGCAAGCCGGAAGGCTCTCAGGCCCGAGACGGGCTGCTGGTCCAGCTCCGTTCTGCGGGGCCCACAGGATAGCAGGCGAGTCCGGCTGCTGGGACGGCGGTGCCCGGGTGTCTCCTTGATGCGGCAGCTGGCTGGGACGCTGCTAGGGGGTTGCCGATCGATCTCCGGGAGAGGCGGTCGCCGAATGTGAGTCGGCATATTTTACCAGAATTAGCCGGTGGACTGCTCTGTTGGCCTATTCTCGGGACAGAATTGCACGTCTCCACGAAAATAATTGTTGCGCCCAGATCCGATGTCGGATCGAGGCGAAATTAGTACCGTTGGAAACTAGACTCGAAGGGATACAACATATATTATTGTCAGATCCATCCAACAAACGAATTTGAAATAAAAATGACTGTAACACTGTAACTACCTCTGGCTCGGAACTCAGAACACACAGGATAGAAAAGGATCTGTCTGAAGATGAACTTTGACCAAAATAAAAATGATGGATTGAGATTCTGGGAAAATTATGGGTGTAAAGGGGGGATGTGAGGATCATGTATGAATTTTTTGGAATTTTTTGGATATGACTAAGGGGGCGGGAAAAATACAAAAATAGGCTACTATCCCGCAGATCTGCAAACTGGCAGATTGCTGGAGGGAAAACTAAATTACTGGGAAAAATAGTAAATGAAGGCAGAATGACACAAAATTTAAACTGGAGATGGGGGATGACAGGGGGAACAAACCCTCAAAATTTGAGGTCGAAACGATCTATGTATTGGAAGATAAAATTCCGGCCTCCGCTTGTTGTCCAGTAGAGAACATACCGGAGACGGTTGGCGGTGGTGGTGCGACGGCGGATCGATGGCGGCGGCGGCGGTGGTGCTGAGTTTCTCACTCAGAGAGGGGTTGATAGGGAGGCTTCACACCTCAGAAGATCAGAGCTTTCACAGCTCCAAGGGGGAGAGAGGGGAGAGGGGGCTGTGCCCTTGGGCTTGGAGGCAAAAATGCTACTTTTTTCTTTCATTAATTCTATGAAATATGGAAAATACAAGTGTTTTATAGGAAATGTAAATGACCTAAACTAACCTCAGATCTTGGGTTAGGGAGGGGTAATTAGGGGAGAGAAGAAATTTCTCCCATGTGGTCAAATACAACAAATATAAACAATAAAAAGGGGGATTAATTAAATCCCACATGGGGACAAAGGAGGGGGCGCCCCCCTCTTGTAGTCAACAAGGTAGGCTTGGTCTAAGATGCCATCTTGGACCTTGGACCAGCCCCACATGGGCCTTAGAGAGCCTAGGTGGCCCAATGGGAGAGAGGGTGGGGGTCCCGCCGGGCCTACGTGGTCTTTTTGCAAAGAAACCCAATGACTTAGCCTAAGTAACCCATTGGCTTATACTTGTCATACATTTGCAACCCAATTAACCCAAGAACATAAATGCAAACAAAAGGATACAAATACAAAAATAAAATGTTAGTGTCCGGTGTTAATTCTCATCGATTCTCCTCGGGTGGGAAGAACTTGACCCCATCGAGTAAGAGGTGCGGCTGCTCGTGTGGATCCTGCGGATCTGTCACCGTACCAGGTAGCGCGGAGTACGCTCCACTCCAAGTAATCGCCACCTGCTCATCTCGTATATATTCAATATGCACATGCTACTGTGGGAATGAGGCTAGTGGTGGACACTCCGGGGTGGGGTCACTCTCAAAGGAAAAAGACGGCTCAATGACTCACTAGGAATCATCGCGGAGTCCCTATATGTCACTAGATCCGAGATATTGAGGTAGAGCCGATCCTAAATTCTGACAAGTCTACAACATACGCAGTAGACCCGACTTGTCTCACACTCGAAAGGGATTGACATCGCAAGCTGACATGAGACTGACTCGACTCTATGCATGTAGACTGCTAACAAACTGTACAAAAGAAAACAGACTTCTATGTCCTAGACAAACCTAATGCTATGCAAACCCATGCATATGCAATGGTAGACCGGGACACCCGAATGTGTGACTAGCATACACTCGATGCAATCGGTGGTTGGCGGAATGGAAAACTCTTAGACATCCTAATACGTCCCTAGCATGCGGCTGCCTGTTGGATTTGGGAGACTTGGGAGGGCCAGGAGAGCCAAAGTTACCTTCTTCCTCACCCCTATATGTATGTATCTCTTGCCAATGAATAGGCTCGAGGAGCATAGGTGGACCGGCCCGTGGGGAAGGGGTGTGATGGGGGACTTCCCTGGCAAGGTGAAATGGATAAGGTGGGTCATAAGGTTCACTAGGGAAGGGGTCGAAGGGATCAAAGAATGTGTGACCCCTCAAGCTGGGTTCCCATAGGTCACGGTCCCATGTTTAGAATTCTTGAAGGTGTAGGTGGTCACCTTCATGCACTGGGGTAGATGGGACAGTGGTCTCATATAGTAGATATGGTTCCGCCCTCGGGACGGCAATATCGTAAGAGGGGACAAAGTCAAGCTCATCGAGAACGGGGAAGAACAACAGGACCTCGGTGGTGATATGACCCAAGGTGTACACCGAGGTAATAGACCCCAAAGCCGAGAGCATGAAGCTATGACTATAGGGTTGGTCAGACCCAAAGACCAATACATATGTCAGCTCCCATTGACATTCTAAACTTCTTTAGTAGATCCTTCACAGTTTCTACGAAGCAAAAGGATTGGAATGTGGTGTGAAAGGAGTTAATGGGTACTCCTGGGAGTGTTGGGTCCATGGATGGGTAGCAAGGCGGTCTAGGGACAAGCCTATCTTAAGCCAACTAAGTAGTGGCTCGGCGATGAATAGCTTTCCCGTTAGAAACACGGGTGGCTCCAAATGAGGTGGCTCCAGATAAAGATCGGAAGGTAAAGTAGGTGGCAAAGGAGCTCTAGGGGAAGGGTTCCCCGACTGTGGTGGGTGACGTCACGGGGCAGGAGAGTCCTACCTCGTGGGCTCATGTGGCTCTCCGACCGGCTCGACACTCTGCTGAGAGGTAGATGCTCGCCGTAGGGCAGCATTAAACCTTGACTCAAAAGGCTCAACCTCTAGAGCGACCTGATAAGAATGCTCCAGAGTGGTCACATCGCAGCAAAGCAATTCAAACTGGTAGTGAAGCCGTAAACCACTCCGGAACTGAAATGCGGTCGTGGTGCTCTTCTCTCCAACTGCATTTCCCAACCGGTACTCATCAAAGTCCCTAATGTACTCAGACACGGACTTGTTGCCTTAGACGGGCCTGATCGGGGCTTCCTATAGGGTGGAGACTCGTGTAACTAAACCTTGGATAGTCCGGTCGGTAGCGTCCATCCTATCCTCGATGGCTTTAAACCTACCCTCGGCATGACAAAAATATTCCCGCGTGTCTCGGTCAAACCTGTCCATCCTATCCATGAGGGCATGCACTATTTTGACCAATGAAGAAAGCCTTGGGACTTGGGCGTAAGGGTTGGCCATGGTTGCAAAAGAGATGAGAATTGGTCCCCCTAAGAGTGGGCATGCAATGGAACAAAGTGCAAGAGACTTTTTTTTCTTTTTATGCAAAACTAATGTAAGCACCTAGACACTCTACATGGTGACAAGGGGTAAAATGCGGACTCTAATACAAACCTATACTCAACTAGTATCTGGTACGTGGCGGAGGTTTGATCTGAAGATCACACTCACGCAAGTGCGTCGCCTTCCCAATAGGCGTAACCTATCGTTCCGGAGGCACCTTTTAATATACCGGGTAAAGGGTGCAATATGAAACCTTGGACCGACTACCCCAGACTAGACTTAGCTCTGATACCAATTTAATGCGGAATGGGACGTGAACCTGGGACTCTAGCTCGCGGACGTCCCTAAGCGAGGGAAACACGTGGATCTGCGCGGTTGAGAAACCAGCAATGAGTCTCGGGTATCGACTTTTTCGCGTGCTCGGATCGAGTCACGGGACGGGTTCCACTCACTCACTCTCGCAGCGGTGATAAAATTATAACGAGCTAAGTTCCTATCACTCATGCAGTTTCATATGAAAATATACGAGATAAGCAAAATGCCAAAGTAGGGAGCGGACACGATACCTCCACGCTCCGGGCGTGAGAAGACGACCCCGACCGAAACTCGTACTCCCGGTGTACAGTAAATAAATAATTACAACAGTAAATTTAATTGCCAACTCCACGCAGGGAGGTAAAGGGCTACACGTGGGATCCGGGAGTAGCGAACTTGGGTTGACGGGCAGCAAGCCGGAAGGCTCTCGGGCCGAAGATGGGCTGCTGGTCCGGCTCGGTTCTGTGGGGCCCGCAAGACAACAGGTGGGTCCGACTGCTGGGACAGCAATGCTTGGGCGTCTCGTTCCTGCGGTGGCTGGCGGGGACGCTGTTGGGGGGTTGCCGATCAATCTCCAGGAGCGGAGGTCGCCGAATGTGAGCCAACATATTTTTTTGGAATTAGCCGGCGGACTGCTCTGATGGCCTGTTCCCGGGACAAAATTCCGCATCTCCACGAAAACAATTGTTACGCCCATATCCGATGTCAGATCGAGGCAAAATTGGTACCGTTGGAAACTAGACTCAAAGGGCTACAACATATATTATTTCAGATCCATCCAACAAACGGATTTGAAATAAAAAGGATTGTAATACTAAAACTATCTCTTGCTAGGAACTCAGAACACATAGGACAGAAAAGGATCTGTCTGAAGATGAACTTTGACCAAAATAAATAAGATGGATCTAGACTCTGAGAAAATTATGGGTGGAAAGGGGGGATATGAGGATCACGTATGAATTTTTTGGGATTTATTGGAGATGACTAAGGTGGCGGGAAAAATACAACAATAGGCTACTATCCCACAGATCTGCAAACAGGCAGATTGCTGGGGAAAAACTAAATTATTGGGGAAAATAGTAAATGATGACAGAATGACACGAAATTTAAACTGGGGATGGGTAATAAGGAGGGAAATGATCTCTCAAAATTTCAAGATCATCAGATACACGGATTGGGAGGAACAACCTTTCCTTTGAGCTTCTATCCTGGATCTCAGAATCCTGGACAACACTTCAAAGAACGGGCTGTGGTGGCTCGATGGCGACACGAACGGAGGCGGCAGCGGGGGTGGCTGGAAGTCGCATCCTGCAGATGTGATGGAGGTGGGAATCACTCCCAGAATCAAGGCTTCACACCTTGGATTTGATGCAACTCTCACAGCTGCAAGAAGGGGAAGAGAGAAGAGAGAGGGGCACCCTTGAGCATTCTTGTGCACAATACAATTTTTTTCATCATTAATTCTATGAAATATGGAAAATACAAGTGTTTTATAGGAAATGTAAATGACCTAAACTAACCTCAGATCTAGGGTTAGGGGGGGTAATTAGGGGAGAGAAGAAATTTCTCCCATGTGGTCAAATACAACAAATATAAACAATAAAAAGGGGGGGATTAATTAAATCCCACATGGGGACAAAGGAGGGGGCGCCCCCCTCTTGTAGTCAACAAGGTAGGCTTGCTCTAAGATGCCATCTTGGACCTTGGACCAGCCCCACATGGGCCCTAGAGAGCCTAGGTGGCCCAATGGGAGAGAGGGTGGGGGTCCCGCCGGGCCTACGCGGCCTTTTTGCAAAGAAACCCAATGACTTAGCCTAAGTAACCCATTGGCTTATACTTGCCATACATTTGCAACCCAATTAACCCAAGGATATAAATGCAAACAAAAGGATACAAATGTAAAAATAAAATGTTAGTGCCCGGTGTTGATTCCCATCAATAACACATTGCGTGAGTAGAATCTTCATATTCACATCTCCGCCACGGTACCAAGGATCCGTTTTGTGTGATAGATCTTGTTAGATCTAATAGTTTCTATATAGATCTGAACTTATTTGTTGTTGTTCTTCGCACTTGTTTAAATCGGCTAAGGTTTTGTTAAATTTTGTAATTACCCAATTCACCCCTTCCCTCTTGGGTGTCATTGATCGCGGGACTTCAGTATTTAGAAGTTCAGCCTTTAGAACAATTTGTTAACTTTTATATCTTCTACCTACCCTCCAAATTTCATAGATTTAGGTCAAGTGGTTAAGGAGAACGAGGGACGGGAAGTTGCTGGTTTTGCACAGGACGTGCAGAAACTAGAGCGTCCTTCCATTCCAAAATTCAAAATCTAAAGATTGTTATAAATGTAGGTTATCTCATGAATGGCTCAATTAACAAGTTAGGAGCAAAAGTCCTCGGTTTCCATGTGATTTCATGCATTGTACCCGTCGTATTTTATGGTTTATTTTCACTGCGCATATAGGATTACTTCTGCATGCATGAATTCTGCCCTTAAGAAAAAATATGATAATTTGATTAATTCACGCAAATCCATGCATCCCCATGCATTGTGTATTACCTATCATGACTTATCCCTCGGTTTGGCATGATTTTCATCTATTTTATTACCCTAGAATGAGACTTAGACGTTGCCCTAAACTTCTGCCTGTTACAGGGAGGAGGCGGCTCCATTGAGATCGCTACAGTCAATACGTGGTCCCAGAAGACCGCTACTATCAGAAATGGTCCTCATAAGATCACCTTCATATTTCTGTGACCTACACCCTGTTAACCCTAAATAGATTGCAGATTAGCCCTATTAAACCTGGGTTAAGCCTTGTTAATAAGGTTCTATTAGTAGTTATGACTTTACATATATGAACTTGGTTATATTGAGCACCAATCATGCAAGGTTTCATGTATTTCATGATTTAAAAACCTATTTTAAACTTATGCTATTTTCATGCCAAAACTCTTATAGTTTGTATTTGATGGGGGCATCTCTCACCCTTCTTATTTCTCCACAGCTCGCAAGCATGGCTCCAATGTGTCTGTTACATTTTTATGAGTTGAGTCATGTAATTTTCATATTTTCTTTGAGTCATAATTATGTAATTTTCCTTTTATTTGGGTCTTGTACTTAGGTTAGGTAGTCATTTACCTAAGTATGAGTGTCATTAGGTTGATTAGGTTGTTAATGGACCCATTTCAGTGGGCTTGTCCCAGGGGCGCCCCCTTCCCCCCTTGGTTATTTGTCATTAGTCCTAAAGTCAGGGACTTATTGTAAAATGTGGGTTGCCTATAAATAGGACCCCATTTCCCCCATTTGAAGCTAATGAAAATATACTATTTTGAGTCTAGAAAAAATATTGAATTTCTTTGGTGAGAAGTCATTAGAGTGGAGTGAGAAGCTCCCCTCCCCTATTCCCCCGCTCTCTCTCTTCTCTCTCTCTCTCTCCTACCTGCCCCACATTCACTCTCCTCCCCACTGCCCACCTCATCCTCCACCTCAGCCCTAGTTGCCAACCTCATCCACTCCTCACTTGCCACCTCATCCCACCTCTTCATCTCCCTAGAAGTAATAACTATCCCATTTAATCCCACCCATTCTCCCAAGCACCCCTTGGCATTCCCCATACACCTCCTCCATCTCCCAAGGTAGAACACCTCTCCCCAAGCCACCCTTTCATTCTCCCAAGCACCCATCTACATTCCCCACACACCCTTTCCCCTCCCCAAGACCACTATTAACCACCCCTCTTTAATCAAAATTCAAGCACCATCCTTTCCTTAAGGCCAATTGCGCCCCTCCCCTTTCTCCCCTCCACCTTTGGCCGTAGCTCTCTCTTCCCCTCCTGCTAGCTTCGACCCAGTAGCCCCCACACCCCCTCCCACACCCTGGGTCGTCCCCCCTGGCCCCTCTCTCAACCAGGAAGCATTCCCGAGTCCATCTCCCACCATTAGCTCCTCTTAAACCCTCCATTCTTCCCCTAAATTCCCCTACTACCAGCCTGGAACCTGTAGCAGCAGAATACCATGAAGTTGTAGAGGCTGCCATGTCTTCACCGAGCATCTTCTGGAGGAGTATCCTATATTTCTGGAAAGATCTTCGAAGTAGATTTCCAGACGTGGTAGTCTCGCCATCAATCGACTTCGGGGCTGCCCAGAGGAGCCGATCTCCCCAGACTGCGCATTTCCTCCCAGGCAGATGACCAGCAACGACTTGCAGAGGCTTCCACGACCAGAACCCTGGGCTTCCTGAGGCGCAACTTAGCTGAGGGCTTCTCCTTCAAGTTCCCTTCCATCTCCAAGAAGTAGAATCATTTTTGGATCCCGGAGTTAAGAGTTTCAAATTTTCTCCCCAAGGTGCGCCAGGTCAGTTCCCCTGAGCCAGTTCCGACACCCCTCTACTGTTCCGGTTGTCGCAGTCAGCTCTGACCTCAGACGACGGGCCCGTTGGTCCTGGATTGAGGAGGACTCGTCCACAAATGCATAATTTCCATTCCCACGTTATTTGGAGCCCAGGAGTGTTCGTGGCACCCTCGTCTTCCTGTAGCAGCACTCTAGGAACAATCAGAGCCAGAACAATTCAATCCTAGTCCAGACCCTGCCCCAGCCATTGTCGACGTCAGGAAATTCCCCAGAAATTCTAACATTCTCCTGGGCCAACCCAAGAGGTTTTACGCTAGTTTCGTCAACAACGGAGTTCGGGAGAGCCTGTGACAGCGCCGATAGCGACTGCCTATCTCGCTTTCCATAGAGCTGGCAGAACCGACAGTCATCTTCCACTCGGCTTTTGCTTAATTCCCCATCCCCGCCTGGCCGGCTTATAGCCCCTCCCTGCGTGGAGGTAGTGTTTCGGTGTAATTCAAAATAACCCCCACCCCAAGATCCCCCTCCTACGAGAGGCGTAGTGGTGTACTATTCTGAATTTTCAGGTTAGAACTACACGGCGCAGCGTGCGGGGTATACCCACGCTTCCCCGCTCGCCTCGTCTCCGGCCGGGATCGGCATCTTCATGCTGACCAGGTGAGTTTCGGGCCCCATCCTCTACTCATTTTATCATTGCTTAGCTTAGTATTATTTCTAGTTGCTCCGTCGGCAGTGAGAGAGTTCTCACTCCAATTATTCGATTATTTGAGTGCCACCGCGGGCGAGTTGTAAGAGATACCCTTCATCCCATGCCCACGGCGTGCTGGATTCCCGTGAATTGGTCATCCCTGGACCCTTGGGGGTTCAATCCCAAGCTAGCCAATCCCCGGAGTAGCGAGGTCCCACCTCGAACGCTCACCACCATCATCGGGTTGCCTACGGGCACTAGTGTGCGCTTAGCGGGTGAGTCCGCTCGAGTGACGATACCGGTCCGTTGAATTGTGCTTGTTTGCTAGGTCCAAGGGGTTGGTCGGTCTAGTTGCTGCATCCCATAGGTTTATCATATCCATTTTGGTCCTTGTCATCAAGTGGTAGATCAAAAGACATCGCGGGACGTTCCGGTTATGCCGGTTCGGAGCGCGGCCTTTCTAGCGTCGAGGAAGCCTTCGGGCTCGTCCTTCACCACGTACCACTCGGTGTTGGGGTTACCACATCCATCCTAGATCGTGTCACACCAGATTGGTATCAGAGGAAGTTCTGGACTTGTCTTTACTATGTCTTATCCTAGGGCCATTGCATTTATTCCCCCCGTTCATCATGGCCACTTCCTACTTAGTCTACTCGCCACCCTTGGGCATCATTCTAGAAGAGGACATTACCTTTGACGGATCACGTTCTAGTGATTATCTTAGGTGGGAGGCTACCATGGAAAAGTACTTTGAAAAGACTTGGGTATATGGAACCGCAAGAGTCCGCGTTGCCAAGGGGTGACTTCGGGGTCAAGCCAAGGAAAAATGGCGGAACATAGTGGGCTTAAGGGATGTTAGGAGACAAGAATCCATTCACTCATGGGAAGAGATGAAGGTAGAACTTAGGAAGATCTACGTCCCCAAACGTTCCCCCTCCTCCTACTCAAAGACCCCTAGCCCGAGGAGCACTACCACTCCTCCATTCTCGCCCGACCAGTTCAAGGCCGCCATTAAGTCTCTCTACACCTCCCAACCCCCACAACACCTACCACTTCCTACCCCAATCAAAACATCTATACTTTGCCACCCAACCTCCACCATTCAAACCAAATTGGCCCCCACTTCCACCCCTCCACAACCGGCCGATCCCAAGGGCAAAAGAACCATAATCGACCCGATTTCCCCGATGAGGACCACCACTCCCCGACCCAAAGTCACTCACCCTACCCTCACCATTCAAACCCAAGTGGACCCTGTGTCCACCCCTCCACCTAGGCCCAGGATGACCACTACCCCCGAGCCCACAATCCATCACCAAACCCATACGCCACAAGCCCCCTTGGTTCCCACCACTACCCCTCCATCATCCTCAAAAAGGGACGCACCCCCCAAATTCAATCAACCCAAACCTTCTCACCCAACCCACCTTCTTCTTCCAACCCCAATCCTACCCCAACCTAGGCCTCTACTACTTCCCCTACCAATCCCAAACTAAGTTTCCCTTTACCCTCCACCTCGGGTGCACCATACAACATCCTTCATCACCCCACCCCCAAAAGACCCTCTCACCTCCTTGGTAGCGGAACCCATACCCGACCCCATAGTGGTGAATACTCCGGATCCTATCTCCCCCATGAAGATCACCCATGTCCAAGTTGAAGGAAAGGCCTCGCACGGTGGTCTTCACCTGACACCACCCTCTCTAGTTAGGGCCGAGCTCATCTTAGGAGAACCCCTTGCTAGTTGGCTAAGGGAGAACCCAATTAGAGAGATCATGGCCCATATTTGCCCTCCCATGGAGTTAGACCTCTCCATAGTACCCTTCTCCTCCTATCACAACACAATCCAATCATCCTACCAAGTAGAGACCTTAAGGGATCTTCTTAAGGGCTTAGCATGGCAAATGAAGTTGACCGGCATGTTGACCACATCAGCCAACCAACCTAGGAGCCTTGACCTCCTACACCTATGTGTCGGGTCTATCACCTCAACTTGCACTATTGGTTGCTACACTAGCAACCTTCTATTATTCCTCCCTGCACCCGATGAGCCCGACCTTCTCCTCAATTTGGAGCTTCTTATCTCGGGTAGGAAGCCAAGCCATCCCCTCATAGCCGACCCACTCACCAAAGACTTCGGCCCAATTGTTTCATTAGAGGAGGATGGTCCACCACCACTTGAGGACCTTAAGGACATAGAGACCCTCTCCCTTGGTAACCCATTTCATGATCCCTTTGATCCCTTCCAATAGGAGCCAAGGAACCCATGTGACCCAACCACCTTACCCACCACCCACCTTTTCCTACCCCAACCCACCACGTTTGACCCAATCCACCCCTTCCTAGACTCGGGTTACACCATGGGAGCCATGACTTTAGGCAAAATACACATAGGGGTTAAGGAGGAGCCTCTCTCCAAGATGTCCACCTTCCTAGATCTCTTTAACCATTTCAAATATAAGTTTAAAAGCCATCCCGCCCCCCCACACATGGAAGACATCCTTGGAGTAGGAATGCATATGTCTTGGCACCTTCCACCACTTGGCATGATTAGTAAGTCGGGTCAATTCATTCATATCACCCACATGTCAAGTAGGAAGCACGAGTGGTCCATATTTGGGTGTAGCGGCCCTCCTCGATTAATCATTGGTCTTACGTATGTTAGGAGCATTCATGGATGCCCGGGTCCTTCGGCATTCATCACACTCACGCATGAGAGGCACACTTATGGATGCCCCGGTCCTTTCAAGCTCATCCAAGTCAATGTGGCATTAAAGCATGATAGGGCCATCCATGGTTGCCCAGGTCCACCTTTGCATACCTTTCATTTCACACCCACACTGCATAGTAGTGCATGTCATAAGCATTCACGCAAGCATCTAGCAACGAGCGGTGAGGATCACAAAGAGCGGGCAAAAACTCGTGAGTGCCACTTGGAATTCCAAGTAGGCAACTTGGTGATGGAGACATTGGAGTGGTTCTACCCTAGGGTCATCTCCAAATCGAGGGCACGAGGACTTGGACCATGCCAAGTTCTGAGTGACTTTGGCAACCCGGCTTACGGGTTGGACTTACCGATGGATTTTGGGATACACCCCACTTTCTGCGTGGCGGATCCGGCACCCTCTAAGGGCACCGTGGTGGAACCCAGTGAGCACCTTGAGCCTACCCCCACCTTTGTGAGTGATACCCTCGGAGAGCCTCCACATATCAGCCTGAGAGTCCGACGTGTGCACACGGATGTAATACTAGGCAAGCAGGGTACCATCGCCAGTAAGAGGGAGTGCCCAAGCCACCTTGAGAGAATGAAGAGCTGTTCCCCGGCTATGGACGCGAGGAAGAGATTGGAGGTCGTGGCTCGCCCAGAGCTACATTCGAGGACCACTTCCCTGGCAGACCCATACTCGACGGAGTCGAGTTCTTCACACCCCGGGGGTATGATGGGGGCATCTCTCACCCTTCTCATTTCTCCACAGCTTGCCAGCATGGCTCCAATGTGTCTGTTACATTTTTATGAGTTGAGTCATGTAATTTTCATATTTTCTTTGAGTCATAATTATATAATTTTCCTTTTATTTGGGTCCAGTACCTAGGTTAGGTAGTCATTTACCTAAGTATGAGTGTAATTAGGTTGATTAGTTGGTTAATCGACCCATTTCAATGGGCTTGGCCTAGGGGCGCCCCCTTCCCCCCTTGGTTATTTGTCATTAGTCCTAAAGTCAGGGACTTATTATAAAATATGGGTTGCCTATAAATAGGACCCCATTTCCCCCATTTGAAGCTAATGAAAAACTAGTATTTTGAGTCTAGAAAAAAAAAATTGAATTTCTTTGGTGAGAAGCCATTAGAGTGGAGTGAGAAGCTCCCCTCCCCTATTCCCCCCTCTCTCTCTTCCCACTCTCTCTCTCCTACCTGCGCCACTTTCTCTCTCCTCCCCACTACCCACCTCAGCCCTAGTTGACCACCTCATCCACTCCTCACTTGCCACCTCATCCCACTTCTTCATATCCCTAGAAGCAATAACTATCCCATTTAATCCCACCCATTCTCCCAAGCACCCCTTGGCATTTCCCATACACCTCCTCCATCTCCCAAGGTAGATCACCTCTCCCCAAGCCACCCTTTCATTCTCCCAAGCACCCATCTACATTCCCCACACACCCTTTCCCCTCCCCAAGACCCCTATTAACCACCCCTCTTTAATCAAAATTCAAACACCATCCTTTCCCCAAGGCCAATTGTGCCCCTCTCCTTTCTCCCCTCCACCTCTGGCCACAGCTCTCTCTTCCCCTCCTACTAGCGTCGACCCAGCAGCCCCCACACCCCCTCCCACACCGTGGGTCATCCCCCTGGCCCCTCTCTCAACCAAGAAGCATTCCTGGGTCCATCTCCCACCATTAGCTCCTCCTAAACCCTCCATTCTTCCCCTCCATTCCCCTTCTACCAGCCTGGAACCTGTAGAAGCAGAATACCACGAAGTTGCAGAGGCTGCCACGTCTTCACCAAGGATCTTCTGGAGGAGTATCTTATACTGCTGGAAAGATCTTCGAAGCAGATTTCCAAACATGGTAGTCTCGCCATGAACCGACTTCGGGGCTACCCAGAGGAGGCGATCTCCCGAGACTGCGCATTTCCTCCCAGGCAGATGACCAACAACAACTTGCAGAGGCTTCCATGACCAGAACCCTGGGCTTCTAGAGGCGCCACTTGGCTGAGGGCATCTCCTTCAAGGTCCCTTCCATCTCCAAGAAGCAGAACCATTTTTGGATCCTGGAGTTAAGAGTTCCGGATTTTCTCCCCAAGGTGCGCTAGGTCAGTTCCCCTGAGCCAGTTCTGACTCCCCTCCACTGTTCCGGTCGTCGCGGTCAGCTCCGACCTCAGACGATGGTCCCGTTGGTCCCGGCTCGAAGAGGACTTGTAATACCCCGGTTTTAAAAATCTAAAATTTAATTGAAATGAATGAATTGCGGAATTTAATATTTAATTCCTTAGTAAATAGAACTAGTGAAATTTTTGACTACCTTATAAAAATCTATAAAAATGGTAAAATGGTAAATGATGATTTATTTAACTACTTTGTCTTCTGTGGTCGACCCAACAAAAATCCGTAACTAGGTCTAATCTTTGGTTTTAGTCTAAAGTGCACACTTACTTAACCTTAACTTAAATCGCAGAATTAGAGTTTAATACTCCATCAAATGAGCCCAAATCGGTGGCAAATGAAAGGCCATGATCTAAGGATCATTTCCCCTCTGCCAATTCATCGAAACCCTAACCCTAAAACTTGTAGTCGGCCGAGCTTTGGTGAGGTCTACTATTACGGCGCCGTTTCAATCACTCAACTTGCTTCGACGAATTCTCCCAACACCGAAGCTCCAGAAGGTGTATGAGCTATAAAAATAAAGCTCTGCAACCCTAGAATCATTTGGTAGTAGTGGCGGCCGTGTTAGCTAGGTGCGATTGATAAACACAGATCCAGAGGGGGGGTCAATGGATCTTTCAAAGAATTCTACCCAATTTAAAATTCGCATGAGATGATAACAACTAGATCTGTGGACAATTGATCAAACATAAGATATGCAAACTCAATTAAACTCTAGGGATAGATAATCAATTAAATCACGGTCCTAGGATGCATCTAGCGGAAGCAGGCAATCAACCAAACCACTGCACAATAATTTTTAGGTGGTTCGGTCCAAAGACCTACGTCCACCCCTCACTCCCAACCGGAGTGAGGCTTCCACTAGTAACACTAGCACATCAGTCTCAGTCTGCAACAAATTGTTGCCAAACAGCTTGACCAGGGGAACACCCTCCCCTCTTCCTCCCAACCGGAGGGACACCCCAAGTGACTCCCAGCCACTTGGAAACCAGAGACACACGGTCTCTCTTCCTCCAGACCCGGAGAGAACCCCTGGACTTGCTACCCACAAGTCCAGAACCGGAGGACCAAACCTCCCTTCCTCCAAACCGGAGGGGAACCTAGAGACCCAAGTCTCTCTTCCTCTGAAACCCAGAGGGTAGCACAAGTGACACCAAGTCACCTGCAGACTAGAGGTCTCGACCTCTCTTCCTCCCAACCGGAGAGAAACAACCAATGACGACCAGTCAAAGGCAACCAGAGACGCAAGTCTCTCTTCCTCCACACCGGAGGGAACCCGACCTCACACTAGAGGATCGGAAGAACAGCAAGTGAATAGTTCAAAGGAAAAACAAAAACGCAGTAACAGAAAGCTGAAAAGATAAAATCAAATGTGGCTCTCGCAGGAGCTAGCTGGCCTGGATTTGATCCACGGTCCAGCAGGAGCTTCTTCTTCTTCTGTTTCTCTCTTTCTCCCAGCACGAACTCTCTTTTCTTCTTCTTCTCACTGCTTCTGCCTTCTCCTTCTTCTCACTTCTTTCCTTCTCTATTCTCTATATCATGAAGGCACTCTCTGCTCTTCAGCTTTTCTCGATTGCTCTCTTTTGCTCTCAGATGGCCTCTTTTTCTTTTCTTCTTCCTTGGAGTGAGCTTTTATAAGCGATCAGGAGGGTTCATGCAAGGCGTGTGCTTCCCGCGCTCGATCCAGAACCTTCTTGCCACGTGCCCTTATAGCATTGGTTCCTTTAGTATTGGATCACGTGCAACCCAGACACTGGGGAATATTCTTCCTCGGACCACCTTCTTCTTTTTATTTTTCTTCTTCTCCTGCAAAGAAATTAAAACCATTAAAACTCAGGGCCACAAAAACTAAAACTGCATGAGGTATGTGATAGCAATACGAGATGCACTATATTGAGAACGACACGAGATACACAAGATGACTACAGCACGAAATAAAGAGAGAATGACACGAGGTCAGATGAGAACAGCACGAGGTGAGAAGGAAATAACACGGAGTGAAACGATAGAAACACACGATCAGAGGAACCTTGGACGAAGATAGAAAGAAGCAACACGAAGACACAAATACAAAAACAACATGAAGACACAAAAATAACAACACGAAGACACAAACACAGAAACAACACGAAGACATTAAAAAATGACTCGAATACAAAATTGCTCGAACTTACGAACGACTCAAAGACGAGGACGACACGGACTGAAACCAACTCGAAGACGAAAATAGAACCCTACACGAAGTGTGGTCACAAAGCAAAAAGGACACGGGGTCTAGGAAAAACAACACGAAGACAGAAGACAGGACGGCTACAACGACACGTGATAAAACAGTGAAAGCAGGAAAACGACTCGAGTAACTACAGTAAATGACACGAAAACACAAGAGCAAAAATAAAAAGGATGACTCGAGATGAGCAACTAAATACTGAAGAAACGACACGAGGTTCACAGGAAAATGACTCGAAGTTCATCAGAACAAGTCGAGCTGCTTCAGTAAACAGCACGAAGACAATCAACAAACATAGTTGGAGCAACATGACGTACAAAAGGACAGCACGAAGTGTAGTAAACACAAACAACACGAAGTATGAAAGGAACAGTACGGACATACAAGGTACTACCTCATAGCAGTTTTCCTGTTAATCATGGAAATTTAAATGCATAACATTACGCAAGATATCTGATTAAAATGATAATATTTAACATAGTGATGCTCATCATCAAAACACTAGGGAAGTCACAAAAAGCCAAATGAATGTATGGACTTCATTTCAAGCAACGTAGGTAAAAGAGACAATGTATAGACTTTCATACAAAAGGTAGACAAGGCAGCATGGCGTCAACCCAGCTGATCCACTGCGTCAACGCAGCTAGTGAACCAGCAACTACTGCGTCAACGCAGTGTCCTTGTAGCGTCAACGCAGCTAGTGAACAGACAGCCAATGCGTCAACCCAATCTCCAACTGCGTCAACGCACTGCATGAACAATTAGCCACTACGTTAACCCAATCTAGCCATATTCATGAATTAGCTATTCAAGCAAACAATCAGATATTCAAGCAGTCAAACAGTCATCTAAATTAATTAGCACACCTCAGTGTGACTCATGGTGTGTCAGCCATCATCAAAACCACACAGGGGCACAACAATCTCCCTCTTTTTGATGATGGCAACACTATGAGTTACACTAACTCAGATTAGATTCTTCTCCCCCTTTGCCTTCATCAAAAAAATGAAATAGGGAAACAATTCAGTAAAGCACAGGAATGTTATACTTCCCTTTGGATTGTTGATGGTTCGAAGGAGGCCTTTTCATTGGAGATAGCTATCTTCCAAATGTATCCTTTCAAGAGCTTCTCACCCTGTAGATATGTCATATCTTCAATCACACAGGTGCACTGAAGTATGAAGAACTCAACCATGAATCATGTAAGGAGTTCGGAGCTCAATAAAATGCATGAATCAAGTCTCCCCCCCCCCTTTTTTTTTGAATTATGGAAAGAGCAGCTATTTTCTGACACCAATTGAAAATTTCTGACATAACAAATTTCCCTTAACGAAGTGGAGCATAGCAGCAAGCACACAGGGAGTTCCAATTGGATCTGATTCCAGGACTGTAGGAGTCGACCCATGAACACAGCAAGCAGTGACTTATGCATCAGAACATAAGGTCATCTCAGCAAAAATAACATTGAAAATTGACTCTCTGAGTGCAATGAACTATATGAATGCAATCAAAAATCGTCAACTAAAACGATGTTATGAATGCAGTACAATTCATGTAGGATATTGGAACTATGCATGAGTCAAAAACTGAAAGGCATGTTATGCATTTAGTTTGACTAGCTCCCCCTTAGTCATACAACCCTTATGCATCCACCATGCTTATGCAGGCCCAAGATATGAGTGGAAGTTGACAGTTGGGACCAATTGATAGAATTGAGTGCAAAGGAAACAGTCAGATTGGTCTGAATGACTGGAGTCCAATATGAGAGAGTAAAAAGAATTTAGATAGAATGAGAAAATTTTAATGGAATATCAACTTTCATAAATCTGATTTAAACAGATGATTACAGACTCTTCCATCATAGAAACCTATGAATGAACCTACGTTGACAAACCAGATCAGAATTTTGTGTATGCAAGGTTTGAACATGAGCCTTTTCTACTCATATCTGAAATCAGTTTTCTTAATAACAAGTGAACCAAGTTTTCATATTGAGAGACCTTTTTAACCTTCTTCATTCTTACTCACTTAATTTCAAAGATTTCCTCAAGAAATGCAATCGATAGTATTGAGGATAAACAAACAAGAAACCATTTATTTCTGTCAAAATTTCTATTGAAAGAAGATTCTTTTCCAAACAATTTCAGATGATATGCTAGATAGGCAACGAATTTTTAACAACAATATTCAGGAGCAATTAAGTTAAGTACATCCTTACAACTGGAGGATACACGTTGTTTAGACGCCAGTATCCCTAAGTGCTTGGAAGGACTAACTGTCATGCTTCTTAAGAACAGAGATGGCATTTACACCTCATGACACACTGAAACTCATTTCTTTGATGAGGGACATGTATTTCTCAGTGTGCCTGCCATTGTTCTGCCAGATTTTTAATCAACATATTTAAGCAGAGATAACTATGGCACTTCATGACATATCTTAATTCACTTCTTTGATGAATGAGATGTGTTTCTCAGTGACCAAAGACATTGCTCTAACAAGATTTGGTATTTGACATAATCCATATTCCCTGATGTTTAAAAACAATACATATTCTCATACAAATCAGTCAAGGAAAATCATGATTTCAGAATTTCAGATTTCAGAAGAGTTTAAAAGACACAACATGAAAGGGTTGGTTAAAGTTTATTAAGACTAACTCAGATATTTTCAGGAAGAATTCATAAGCAAACACAAGAAATACATGAAACTTCAACCGGCTGAAAGCTTCAGACATTCATAGTCCTATATGATAGAAATTTCCTTAAAAATAATGTTTTCGGATTTATGATCAAGATATGCGCAGAGAAATCTTTCTGGGACTTCAAGGAAGGCAAGAGCATTTTTCAGGTACAGCCAAGTCAACAAATGCCAATGGATACCAATTGATAGTATGAGTGACAATGGCTGACAAGAGTTGAAGCAAGAGGCTGAAATACAATGCATTTCACAATCACCAAGGAGTTTGTCAAGATTGCAGTTCAAACAGGAAGGTGAGTATTAGTCATCAGACATGAGCTTTGATGAGAGGTATGATGGTCACATGCAATTACATGAATGAATAATGAGAAATGCTCCCCCTCACTAAATGCATAAACTGAAACCCTCCCTTTTCTTTTGAAAAATTTCATGATTAAGTGATGCCACTCTAAGATGCAATTAGATGCATTAACTACTCATGAAGGGCATGAAGACCCTGAAGGGTATTAGACTAGTCAAATGTGCATGACATGCAGTGCAGCTCCCCCTGACGGTATGCATTCAAAACATTTAAAAATCATTCATGAGTCATAAATTCTAGATGTATGCAGTCACAGAATGAGCATATCCAAACGCAACAACTATTGCATGGAAATGCAAACATGCATGTTTAAACCACTAATTAACAAAACTATCTATATACCTAATGCCATCTAAGCAGACTCATTAAAAAGTCAAGAGACTTACCTGAGAAGTGCATGAGTGGGGTTTACCTTCTTAGGGTGTCTTGGTTTATTTGCCCCTTTTATTTCTCGTTCCCAAGACACACCTGCAAAAAGTTTCTCACTTGGCACATTTTGGTACCCAAGTTTCCTTGGGTCCTGCAGGGTTAGTGGCATTTTGATGGGATGTTTTCCAAGGCTTCTGAGCCATCATATCATCATGCTTTTTCATATAGCAACTAGGCATGGAATGTCCAGACTGACCACAATAATCACATGAACCACTCGGTCTGAATTTATTACTATGCATGTAAGCAGGTGTGCTAAATTCATGAGCATGAATGTTTCTGTTTTTACCACCACTTTGTTTCAGATGGTCAGAAAACCAGCAATCAGTCACCTTGTGACCTTGCTTTCCACACTCAAAGCATGTGAGGGATTTTCTTTTTTGAACAGATTTGTTCCTACCAAACACACTTTGTTTAACAAATTTAGAGTTGACCTTCTTTCTCTGAGAATGCCAGCAGTCTTTGACTGTATGGCCAGGTTTCTCACAGTGATAGCATAAGATGGAATTTCTTCTACCAACATTAAGCCAGCAGTCAACCGCCCTATGGCCTGACTTGCTGCAGGTGGAACACACCATGTGTTGGCCCCTGGACCCATTTTTGTTCCTCTTAAAGACATGCTGATTTTCATACAAATTGACATGATTAGAATTTGAAAAATATTTGCCTTTACCTTTGGCAAACCAACATTGTTCACTAACATGACCTGTTTTTCCACAATGATAACAATAACTTTTTCTTTTCTTTTCAACAGGACTGTTTTTGTTATTGTACTTTCTAGCATGCATTCTATTATCCTGTTCCATCAATTTACATTCATGCATCAAGTGACCAAACCTATGACAGTAATGGCATGAAATTTTCTTTTTATTTCCATGAATGTGTTTGTTCAATTTAGGCACAGCATTCTCAGTTTTATCATGAGAGTTCCTTGAATCTTTGTTCTGAACATGAACAGTCTTTTTCTGTTTTTGAACTTGTTTCTCAGACTTAGGGCTGTCAGTGGAATTTTGATTCTTCTTAGCACTAAATTCAAAAATAGGCACATTCAATGTGCTGCCAGACTTAGAGCTACTCACGAATGAAGTTTGAAGCTTACTTTCAAAGCTCTTTTTATTTATTGGTTTGTAGCCCAAACCCTCTCTTCGGAGATTCACTTTAGATCCAAGAATTTTATCAAGATTTTCTTTTCCACTGACAAATTTCTCAAGAGATTTCCTCAATTCAGTAACTTCTGATCCAAGCTTTGATACATGGACTTCATATTCATCAGCTTTCTTTTTATAGCAAACAGCATCTTCTTTCAACATTTGATTAACAGTCCTAAGACTTTCAATTTCCTGTTCAGCTTCCATTAGCTCATCAGAGCTATCCAGGCTAACACTCTTCCCTTTTTCAAGAGTGATAAGTCTCTCAGACATAGCTATATTTAATTGTTTTAGCTTGCAGATCTCCTGTCTCATTTTATCATTTTGTTCCAGGATTTCATCATCAAATTTCAAACCACTTAAGGAGGTCTGACATTCACTAAACACTTCTTGTTCATCTTTAGATTGAAGATTTTCAAGCCTTTTCTGAAGTTCTGAGTTTTCTATTCTGACAGTCTCCAAAGTTTCAGAAATCAATTTATTTTCATTTTCAAGGCTCACTGATTTAGATCCAGATTCCTCAGTTTGTTTTTTGAGTCTAGCATTTTCAGATTTCAGATATTCCAGATCTGAAGTAATAGAATCAAGATCAGTCAGCTGTCTTCTAAATATCTGATTTTCAGTTTTCAGAGTATCACTGTCCTCACCAGTAAGTTTAGAATTCTCAAACCTATCTAACCGTTTTTTCATAGATCTGTTTTTCTTGCTCAATTTATTGCTAGATCTTAACAGCTTGGAATAAGCATCTACCCAATCATCTAAGGTATAGTCCGCAAAGGGATTTACCTGAACTTCGTTCTCTTCTTTATCATTGTGGCTGCTGCTATGGTCGCTCCCATCAGCCATCATGCAGTTTTCCTTCCCTGTTCTGCAAGTTAGTTTCATCTTGTCCAGAATATCCCTAGCAGACCTGGAATCATGAAGGCAGAAGTGTAAGGCCTTGTTAATGGATGCTTTTATCAGATTTATAGCTTTCTGATTTTCTCTATGCAATGATCTATGATGATCAGTCCATTTGGACTCTTTTCGTGGTAACCTATGAGGACCATGAGTAATTAACTTCCACAAATCGGGATTATCTAGATTGACGTAGTTACGCAAACTACTGAACCATGAATCAAAGTTAGACCCATTGAAAACCACTGGAAGAGCCATTTATAGGCTATGATCAATTAGAAAAAAAAATCAAGGAGCAGTAAACCGGAATAAGCACCGAGAAGCACGAGGATCACTGCAGATTGTTGGATCTTGAAGCAGTAACTTCTCTGATACCAATTGTTAGCTAGGTGAGATTGATAAACACAGATCCAGAGGGGGGGTCAATGGATCTTTCAAAGAATTCTACCCAATTTAAAATTCGCATGAGATGATAACAACTAGATCTGTGGACAATTGATCAAACATAAGATATGCAAACTCAATTAAACTCTAGTGATATATAATCAATTAAATCACGGTCCTAGGATGCATCTAGCGGAAGCAGGCAATCAACCAAACCACTGCACAATAATTTTTAGGTGGTTCGGTCCAAAGACCTACGTCCACCCCTCACTCCCAACCGGAGTGAGGCTTCCACTAGTAACACTAGCACAGCAGTCTCAGTCTGCAACAAATGCTGCCAAACAGCTTGACCAAGGGAACACCCTCCCCTCTTCCTCCCAACCGGAGGGACACCCCAAGTGACTCCCAGCCACTTGGAAACCAGAGACACACTGTCTCTCTTCCTCCAGACTCGGAGGGAACCCCTGGACTTGCTACCCAGAACCGGAGGACCAAACCTTCCTTCCTCCAAACCGGAGGGGAACCTAGAGACCCAAGTCTCTCTTCCTCTAAAACCCAGAGGGCAGCACAAGTGACACCAAGTCACCTATAGACTAGAGGTCTCGGACCTCTCTTCCTCCCAACAAGAGAGAAACAACCAATGACGACCAGTCAAAGGCAACCAGAGACGCAAGTCTCTCTTCCTCCACACCGGAGGGAACCCGACCTCACACTAGAGGATCGGAAGAACAACAAGTGAATAGTTCAAAGGAAAAACAAAAACGCAGTAACAGAAAGCTGAAAAGATAAAATCAAATGTGGCTCTCGCAGGAGCTGGCTGGCCTGGATTTGATCCACGGTCTAGCAGGAGCTTCTTCTTCTTCTGTTTCTCTCTTTCTCCCAGCACGAACTCTCTTTTCTTCTTCTTCTTACTTCTTCTTCTTCTCACTGCTTCTACCTTCTCCTTCTTCTCACTTCTTTCCTTCTCTATTCTCTATATCGTGAAGGCACTCTCTGCTCTTCAGCTTTTCTTGATGGCTCTCTTTTGCTCTCAGATGGCCTCTTTTTCTTTTCTTCTTCCTTGGAGTGAGCTTTTATAAGCGATCAGGAGGGTTCATGCAAGGCGTGTGCTTCCCGCGCTCGATCCAGAACCTTCTTGCCACGTGCCCTTATAGCATTGGTTCCTTTAGTATTGGATCACGTGTAGCCCAGACACTGGGGAATATTCTTCCTCGGATCACCTTCTTCTTTTTATTTTTCTTCTTCTCCTGCAAAGAAATTAAAACCATTAAAACTCAGGGCCACAAAAACTAAAACTGCATGAGGTATGTGATAGCAATACGAGATGCACTATACTGAGAACGACACGAGATACACAAGATGACTACAGCACGAAATAAAGAGAGAATGACATGAGGTCAGATGAGAACATCACGAGGTGAGAAGGAAATAACACGGAGTGAAACGATAGAAACACACGATCAGAGGAACCTTGACGAAGATAGAAAGAAGCAACACGAAGACACAAATACAAAAATAACATGAAGACACAAAAATAACAACACGAAGACACAAACACAGAAACAACACGAAGACATTAAAAAACAACTCGAATACAAAATTGCTCGAACTTACGAACGACTCGAAGACGAGGACGACACTGACTGAAACCAACTCGAAGACGAAAACAGAACCCTACACAAAGTGTGGTCACAAAGCAAAAAGGACACGGGGTCTAGGAAAAACAACACGAAGACAGAAGATAAGAACGGCTACAACGACACGTGATAAAACAGTGAAAGCAGGAAAATGACTCAAGTAACTACAGTAAATGACACGAAAACACAAGAGCAAAAATGAAAAGGATGACTCGAGATGAGAAACTAAATACTGAAGAAACGATGCGAGGTTCACAAGAAAACGACTCGAAGTTCATCAGAACAAGTCGAGCTGCTTCAGTAAACAGCACGAAGACAATCAACAAACATAGTTGGAGCAACACAGCGTACAAAAGGACAACACGAAGTGTAGAAAACACAAACAACACGAAGTATGAAAGGAACAGTACGGACATACAAGGTACTACCTCATAGCAGTTTTCCTGTTAATCATGGAAATTTCAAATGCATAACATTGCGCAAGATATCTGATTAAAATGACAATATTTAACATAGTGATGCTCATCATCAAAACACTAGGGAAGTCATAAAAATCCAAATGAATGTATGGACTTCGTTTCAAGCAACATAGGTAAAAGAGACAATGTATAGACTTTCACACAAAAGGTAGACAAGGCAGCATGGCGTCAACCCAGCTGATCCACTGCGTCAACGCAGCTAGTGAACCCGCAACTACTGCGTCAACGCAGTGTCCTTGTAGCGTCAACGCAGCTAGTGAACAGACAGCCAATGCGTCAACCCAATCTCCAACTGCGTCAACGCACTGCATGAACAATTAGCCACTACGTTAACCCAATCTAGCCATATTCATGAATTGGCTATTTAAGCAAACAATCAGATATTCAAGCAGTCAAACAGTCATCTAAATTAATGCACACCTCAGTGTGACTCATGGTGTGTCAGCCATCATCAAAACCACACAGGGGCACAACAGGCCGCAGTGGAGATCGATCAAGGGAGATCTCTGGTGTTTAGTGATGACGTGTCGGCGTCCGTTCTTCTTCCTTTCTTCTTCCTTTCTTCCCTGATTGAGGTAGGTTCTCTCGGGCTCAAACCTCAAGTAATATATCAAAATGTTCAGCATCAAGTCCTCTTTCTTTTGATATATAAAGCTCAAATATCATGTAGTATCCTGCGAGTATTTTGAGGTTTAGTAGAAGCATGTCAATTTAGGGTTAACTTTGTTCCTCTTCAATTTAAGTAGAGACTTAAGAGAGTAAATAGGAAATTGATCCATGCATCTTGTAGAGTTTTTCGTGTTCTTTCCATTGATTATACAAGCCCTAAATTCTATGGATCACGTTTAGAGAATTTTTGATCTGAGTAAGAATATGTCTAGACTTGGTTTTTGATGTATTCTTTTGAGTTAAATTATGATTTCGAGTTGTTAATCTTAATCCCCATATAGCACGTCATATATGGTTGGAATCAGCGTCGAGTAAGCTTTCTTTTGATATAAAAATCCCCAATTTTCATTGTGTATATTGTGAGAATTTCACGATTTAGTAACAGTATGTCCAAATTAGGGTTTTTATTGTTCCTGCCATTATAAATCATGATTTCAGGAAGTAATTATGAAATTGACCATGCTGTTAGGTAGTATTTTTCATAACCTTTCCAACGGTACCAAAAGCCCCTTGTTTCAAGTCCGTTTCCATGAGAAATTAGTGTCTTAGATCCAACCACATCAACCCTCGACCTTCCGGCGTTCATCGGACGTCGAAGGGTGACCGGAATACACCCAGAGTTGGACGGTCTTACGATAGACCGCACAACTCAAGCCCAGACTTTGACCCTGGTATAGCACAAGTTAAACGATTTCCATCTGACCACACAACTGGATGGACGGTTCTCAGCTAACCACATATCCCCTGACAGATAAACGGCCCCCTGAAGGACCACATATCGGGATGGGCGGCCCTTACTAGACCGCACATCCAGGGGATGGGCGGCCTACCCTGGGCCGCACAAGACCTTGGGCGGCCCAGTACCAGCCACCTAACCCCCTGGGCGGCTGTGGACGGAGGCCATACGTCGCAACCGGAACGTTCTAGGAATGCCGACAGCGGCCCTACCACAGCCGCCCAACTCCCTATGCCAGAAGATGTAAGGTTTGTTCTGGACCGTTTATCTATGCAATAAATGGCTTAGTATGAACTCTTAATGATTCATGTTAGTAACTTAATTGGTAATTAGTAAGTCAGAAATGCATCTGATAAGTGGTAAATTATGCAAGTAAATTTCTGTTAGATGCATGCTAATTATCCATACATGAACTTGGTCTTCATCATTACCATCCCGATTCACCTTATTCGCAATTAAGTTAATGTAAAACTTAATCCTTGATTATTTGACACGGAAATTAGGACTAAAACTGAATGTTAGGTTGCTGGACAACCACTCTATCCCAGAAGAACGTTTTGAACCTTTGGCAGACTTCTAGTAAGTCATTAGCCCTATTAGTTGTGTTAGCTTTGAACTTACCCGCGGACACTCCATCCAGCCAGTAGTGGACCGCATATCCTTAAAGGCGGCCCAATAACGACCGCATATCTTTAATACTGCCCAGTATGGTCCGTATATCATGTTCATGGGTCTTAATGTCTTCTGGACATGCGCGGCCCTTAACGCACCGTTCATACTTTAGAGCGGCATACTGTCAGCCGTTCATCCTTGACCTCGTGGGCAGAGTTTCAGTCCAGTTCCTATATGCGCGGCCCAATATTAACCGTATATATATCGAGCGGCCCTTGTCTGACCGTTTATATGATAGTTTTTTGAAAAGTGATTATTTCATGAATTTCAAATTGTGTGAGCTAACCAAGCCTATGTAGGCTATGGTATTTCATGATTTGACCTATTGTTAGGTCCATTGATCATTAATTATAGTCTTTAGGGACAACTATTCTTCTCGATTAAGGAGCTTATTGTTTGGACTCTTAAGAATCATTATTTTTACGTCCTTTACCTTGACTACATGAACTTGACCTTGGAACTCTTTGCCATTAAATATTATGAATGTCTAGATTCATGGGATCTATGATCCAAACAAAAATCAATGCCAAGGCAAATAAATGAAGGGTCCAGTCTGGTCCTGGGAGGAGCACCCGAAAAGTACTTGATCCCCCGGGGAGGTGAATGACTAGGTGTGGCATTTGGCACCGGTACTATCTAGCGTGTTGGGTCTATGACATTCCACATTCTCGTGAAACTTGCTATTCATGCTTAAAGTATGAAGTACTTGCTTGCTTGCTTGACATGACTCGAAATTGACTTGTAAATGGCCATTCACTAGAAAATCTTGTTAATCTTGCTTGATATCTCGACATGCAACTATTTCTTCCATTTAATTATCGTTACTCTTTCTATCTTAGTGATTGTTTAGTTCTGCTTATTTTATCGCGTTAATCATGCATATTCATTAATTGGTTAACCACTTAAACTATGCCTGACGATAGAGTATAATTCGTACTGAGCTTCTTGCTCACCCCTACTTCCAATCCTTTTCAAGTAACGCAGTAAACGGTACGTTGCAAATGGGGATCAGATCAGTGTGATCGAGTGAACCTGGAACCTAGAGATCGGAGCCTATCTTTTTACCTTCTTGAGTCTAGCTAGTGTCGTGAGTCTGGTTATTTCTTTTTCATTCCCTTGTTCTTTTAAAAATCTAATATTGTAAGAGTGGGTCAAAATTATATTTTTAATAAGAGCTCGTATTTTCAACGTGTGTTTATGGCCTCCATGTGTTTAATTGTGGTTATTTATTTTCACTCTTGTTATCATGACTGTTAACTGCCACGTTCCGAGCATCGCTTCCCGCTGCTATCGGTTCGGGGCGTGACAGAGGTGGTATCAGAGCCTCCATTGCCTGAGTCCTAGGTTTTTGTCGTAGAGTATAGGTTTCCCTAAGTTTTAAGACCTGTGTCATCCCTTGTCACCTGGTGAGATTGGGTAATATCTTGGGTTAAGTAATAAAATATATGCAAGATTGCGTTGTGTTACGCGTAAGGGTAATGAAAAAGTTAACCATATAACTATTTTGTAGGTCTCTAAGTCATTATTAAAATGAAAGCGAGTGGGTCCATGGGTAAGCTAAGATTCGATTCTATTAGAGGCTGGCGAGTCTGTCGTAAGGAAACCCGAAGTAATAATTAGAAGAAGAGCAATATTACGCAAATGAAATGTTTGTACTGTCACAAACTTGGTCATCTCGCAAAGGAATGCTGGCGAAGGAGCGGAGCGTGTCTGCGTTGCGGAAATCAGGATCATAAAATGGCTAACTGTCCTAAGTTACTTCCACAAGCAAAAATATAAGAAGAATAGGAACCAACTTCTATCGAATGAAGAATTATATATGGTATTGTTCTCTTTTATCCCTAGCTATAGCTAAATTCTTTCGTCATTAGTTGTATGATTAACATGTTATTTTGATAAATAAGATCATCTTAGTTCAAATATTCAAATAATTGGTAATACCCGACGAATTTGGGGACCAAATTCCTTAAATTAGGGGAGGATATAATACCCCAAATTTAAAAATCTGAAATTTAATTGAAATGAATGAATTTCAGAATTTAATATTTAATTCCTTAGTAAATAGAACTAGTGAAATTTTTGACAACCTTATAAAAATCTAGAAAAATGGTAAAATGGTAAAGGACGATTTATTTAACAACTTTGTCTTCTGTGGTTGACCCAACAAAAATCTGTAACATGGTCTAATCTTTGGTTTGAGTCCAAAGTGCACACTTACCTAACCTTAAGTTAAACCGCGGAATTAGAGCTTAATACTCCATCAAATGAGCCCAAATCGGTGGCAAATGAAAGACCACGATCTAAGCATCATTTCCCCTCTGCCAATTCATCGAAACCCTAACCCTAAAACTTGTAGTCGGCTGAGCTTTGGTGAGGTCAACTATTGCGGCGCCGTTTCAATCACTCAACTTGCTTCGACGAATTCTCCCAGCACCGAAGGCTCCAGAAGGTGTATGAGCGATAAAAATAAAGCTCTGCAACCCTAGAATCCTTTGGTAGCAGCGGCGGCCGCAGTGGAGATCGATCAAGGGAGATCTCTGGTGTTTAGTGATGACGTGTCGGCGTCCGTTCTTCTTCCTTTCTTCCCTGATTGAGGTATGTTCTCTCGGGCTCAAACCTCAAGTAATATATCAAAATGTTCAGCATCAAGTCCTGTTTCTTTTGATATATAAAGCCCCAAATATCATGTAGTATCCTGCGAGTATTTTGAGGTTTAGTAGAAGCATGTCAATTTAGGGTTAACTTTGTTCCTCTTCGATTTAAGTAGAGACTTAAGAGAGTAAATAGGAAATTGATCAATGCATCTTGTAGAGTTTTTTGTGCTCTTTCCATTGATTATATAAGCCCTAAATTTTATGGATCATGTTTAGAGAATTTCCGATCTGAGTAAGAATATGTCTAGACTTGGTTTTTGATGTATTCTTTTGAGTTAAATTGTGATTTCAAGTTGTTAATCTTGATCCCCATATAGCATGTCATATATGGTTGGAATCAGCGTCAATTAAGCTTTCTTTTGATATAAAAAGCCCCAATTTTCATTGTGTATATTGTGAGAATTTCATGATTTAGTAAGAACATGTCCAAATTAGGGTTTTTAGTGTTCCTGCCATTATAAATCATGATTTCAGGAAGTAATTATGAAATTGACCCTGCTGTTAGGTAGTATTTTTCATAACCTTTCTAACGGTACCAAAAGCCCCTTGTTTCAAGTCCGTTTCCATGAGAAATTAGTGTCTTAGATCCAACCACATCAACCCTCGACCTTCCGACGTTCATCGGACGTGGAAGGGGTGACCGGAATACACCCAGAGTTGGACGGTCTTATGATAGACCGCACAACTCAAGCTCATACTTTGACCCTGGTATAGCCCGAGTTAAACGGTTTCCATATGACCACACAACTGGATGGACGGTTCTCAGCTAACCACATATCCCCTAACAGGATAAACGGCCCCCTGAAGGACCACATATCGGGATGGGCGGCCCTTACTAGACCGCACATCCAGGGGATGGGCGGCCTGCCCTGGGCCGCACAAGACCTTGGGCGGCACAGTACCAGCCACCTAACCCCCTGGGCGGCTGTGGACGGAGGCCATACGTCGCAACCGGAACGTTCTAGGAATGCCGATAGCGGCCCTACCACAGCCGCCCAACTCCCTATGCCAGAAGATGTAAGGTTTGTTCAGGACCGTTTATCTATGTAGTAAATGGCTTAGTATGAACTCTTAATGATTCATGTTAGTAACTTAATTGGTAATTAGTAAGTCAGAAACCCATCTGATAAGTGGTAAATTATGCAAGTAAATTTCTGTTAGATGCATGCTAATTATCCATACATGAACTTGTTCTTCATCATTACCATCCCGATTCACCTTATTGGCAATTAAGTTAATGTAAAACTTAATCCTTGATGATTTGACATGGAAATTAGGACTAAAACTGAATGTTAGGTTGCTGGACAACCACTCTATCCCAGTAGAACGTTTTGAACCTTTGGCGGACTTCTAGTAAGTCATTAGCCATATTAGTTGTGTTAGCTTTGAACTTACCTGCGGACACTCCATCCGGCCAGTAGTGGACCGCATATCTTTATAGGCGGCCCAATAACGACCGCATATCTTTAATACGGCCCCGTATGGTCCGTATATCATGTTCATGGGTCTTAATGTCTTCTGGACATGCGCGGCCCATAACGCACCGTTCATACTTTAGAGCGGCATACTGTCAGCCGTTCATCCTTGACCTCGTGGGCTAAGTTTCAGTCCAGTTCCTGTATGCGCGGCCCAGTATTAACCGTATATATATCGAGTCGCCCTTGTCTGACCGTTTATATGACAGTTTTCCGAAAAGTGATTATTTCATGAATTTCAAATTGTGTGAGCTAACCAAGCCTATGTAGGCTATGGTATTTCCTGATTTGACCTATTGTTAGGTCCATTGATCATTAATTATAGTCTTTAGGGACAACTATTCTTCTCGATTAAGGAGCTTATTGTTTGGACTCTTAAGAATCATTATTTTTACGTCCTTTACCTTGACTACATGAACTTGACCTTGGAACTCTTGGCCATTAAATATTATGGATGTCTAGATTCGTGGGATCTGTGATCCAAACAAAAATCAATGCCAAGGCAAACAAATGAAGGGCCCAGTCTGGTCCTGGGAGGAGCACCCGAAAAGTACTTGATCTCCCGGGGAGGTGAATGACTAGGTGTTGCATTTGGCACTGGTACTATCTAGCTTGTTGGGTCTATGACATTCCACATTCTCGTGAAACTTGCTATTCATGCTTAAAGTATGAAGTACTTGCTTGCTTGCTTGACATGACTCGAAATTGACTTGTAAATGGCCATTCACTAGAAAATCTTGTTAATCTTGCTTGATATCTCGACATGCAACTATTTCTTCCATTTAATTATCGTTACTCTTTCTATCTTAGTGATTATTTAGTTCTGCTTATTTTATCGCGTTAATCATGCATATTCATTAATTGGTTAATCACTTAAACTATGCCTGACGATAGAGTATAATTCTTACTGAGCTTCTTGCTCACCCCTACTTCCAATCCTTTTCAGGTAACGCAGTAAACGGTATGTTGCAAATGGGGATCGGATCAGTGTGATCGAGTGAACCTGGAACCTAGAGATCGGAGCCTATCTTTTTACCTTCTTGAGTCTAGCTAGTGTCGTGAGTGTGGTTATTTCTTTTTCATTCCCTTGTTCTTTTAAAAATCTAATATTGTAAGAGTGGGTCAAAATTATATTTTTAATAAGAGCTCGTATTTTCAACGTGTGTTTATGGCCTCCATGTGTTTAATTGTGGTTATTTATTTTCACTCTTGTTATCATGACTGTTAACTGCCACGTTCCGAGCATCGCTTCCCGCTGCTATCGGTTCGGGGCGTGACAGAGGTGGTATCAGAGCCTCCATTGCCTGAGTCCTAGGTTTTTGTCGTAGAGTATAGGTTTCCCTAAGTCTTAAGACCTGTGTCATCCCTTGTCACCTGGTGAGATGGGGTAATATCTTGGGTTAAGTAATAAAATATATGCAAGATTGCATTGTGTTACGCGTAAGGGTAATGAAAAAGTTAACCATATAACTATTTTGTAGGTCTCTAAGTCATTATTAAAATGAAAGCGAGTGGGTCATGGGTAAGCTAAGATTCGGTTCTACTAGAGGTTGGCGAGTCTGTCGTAAGGAAACCCGAAGTAATAATTAGAAGAAGAGCAATATTACGCAAATGAAATGTTTGTACTGTCACAAACTTGGTCATGTCGCAAAGGAATGCTGGCGAAGGAGCGGAGCGCGTCTGCGTTGCGGAAATCAGGATCATAAAATGGCTAACTGTCCTAAGTTACTTCCACAAGCAAAAATATAAGAAGAATCGGAACCAACTTCTATCGAATGAAGAATTATATATGGTATTGTTCTCTTTTATCCCTAGCTATAGCTAAATTCTTTCATCATTAGTTGTATGATTAACATATTATTTTGATAAATAAGATCATCTTAGTTCAAATATTCATATAATTGGTAATACCCGACGAATTTGGGGACCAAATTCCTTAAATTAGGGGAGGATGTAATATCCCGATTTTAAAAATCTGAAATTTAATTGAAATGAATGAATTTCGGAATTTAATATTTAATTCCTTAGTAAATAGAACTAGTGAAATTTTTGACTACCTTATAAAAATCTAGAAAAATGGTAAAATGGTAAAGGACGATTTATTTAACAACTTTTTCTTCTGTGGTTGACCCAACAAAAATCTGTAACAAGGTCTAATCTTTGGTTTGAGTCCAAAGTGCACACTTACCTAACCTTAACTTAAACCGCGGAATTAGAGCTTAATACTCCATCAAATGAGCCCAAATCGGTGGCAAATGAAAGACCACGATCTAAGCATCATTTCCCCTTTGCCAATTCATTGAAACCCTAACCCTAAAACTTGTAGTCGGCTGAGCTTTGGTGAGGTCAACTATTGCGGCACCGTTTCAATCACTCAACTTGCTTCGACGAATTCTCCCAGCACCGAAGGCTCCAGAAGGTGTATGAGCTATAAAAATAAAGCTCTGCAACCCTAGAATCCTTTGGAAGCAGCGGCGGCCGCAGCGGAGATCGATCAAGGGAGATCTCTGGTGTTTAGTGATGACGTGTCGGCGTCCGTTCTTCTTCCTTTCTTCTTCCTTTCTTCCCTGATTGAGGTATGTTCTCTCGGGCTCAAACCTCAAGTAATATATCAAAATGTTCAGCATCAAGTCCTGTTTCTTTTGATATATAAAGCCCCAAATATCATGTAGTATCCTGCGAGTATTTTGAGGTTTAGTAGAAGCATGTCAATTTAGGGTTAACTTTGTTCCTCTTCGATTTAAGTAGAGACTTAAGAGAGTAAATAGGAAATTGATCCATGCATCTTGTAGAGTTTTTCGTGCTCTTTCCATTGATTATATAAGCCCTAAATTTTATGGATCATGTTTAGAGAATTTTCGATCTGAGTAAGAATATGTCTAGACTTGGTTTTTGATGTATTCTTTTAAGTTAAATTGTGATTTCGAGTTGTTAATCTTGATCCCCATATAGCATGTCATATATGGTTGGAATCAACGTCAAGTAAGCTTTCTTTTGATATAAAAAGCCCCAATTTTCATTGTGTATATTGTGAGAATTTCACGATTTAGTAACAGCATGTCAAATTAGGGTTTTTAGTGTTCCTGCCATTATAAATCATGATTTCAGGAAGTAATTATGAAATTGACCCTGCTGTTAGGTAGTATTTTTCATAACCTTTCCAACGGTACTAAAAGCCCCTTGTTTCAAGTCCGTTTCCATGAGAAATTAGTGTCTTAGATCCAACCACATCAACCCTCGACCTTCCGACGTTCATCGGACGTGGAAGGGGTGACCGAAATACACCCAGAGTTGGACGGTCTTATGATAGACCGCACAACTCAAGCCCAGACTTTGACCCTGGTATAGCCTGAGTTAAACGATTTCCATCTGACCACACAACTGGATGGACGGTTCTCAGCTAACCACATATCCCCTGACAGGATAAATGGCCCCCTGAAGGACCACATATCGGGATGGGCGGCCCTTACTAGACCGCACATCCAGGGGATGGGCGGCCTGCCCTGGGCCGCACAAGACCTTGGGCGGCCCAGTACCAGCCACCTAACCCCCTGGGCGGCTGTGGACGGAGGCCATACGTCGCAACCGAAACGTTCTAGGAATGCCGACAGCGGCCCTACCACAGCCGCCCAACTCCCTATGCCAGAAGATGTAAGGTTTGTTCAGGACCGTTTATCTATGTAGTAAATGGCTTAGTATGAACTCTTAATGATTCATGGTAGTAACTTAATTGGTAATTAGTAAGTCAGAAACCCATCTGATAAGTGGTAAATTATGCAAGTAAATTTCTGTTAGATGCATGCTAATTATCCATACATGAACTTGTTCTTCATCATTACCATCCCGATTCACCTTATTGGCAATTAAGTTAATGTAAAACTTAATCCTTGATGATTTGACATGGAAATTAGGACTAAAACTGAATGTTAGGTTGCTGGACAGCCACTCTATCCCAGTAGAACGTTTTGAACCTTTGGCGGACTTCTAGTAAGTCATTAGCCCTATTAGTTGTGTTAGCTTTGAACTTACCCGCAGACACTCCATCCGGCCAATAGTGGACCGCATATCCTCATAGGCGGCCCAATAACGACCGCATATCTTTAATACGGCCCAGTATGGTCCGTATATCATGTTCATGGGTCTTAATGTCTTCTGGACATGTGCGGCCCATAATGCACCGTTCATACTTTAGAGCGGCATACTGTCAGCCGTTCATCCTTGACCTCGTGGGCTGAGTTTCAGTCTAGTTCCTGTATGCACGGCCCAGTATTAACCGTATATATATCGAGCCGCCCTTGTCTGACCGTTTATATGATAGTTTTCCGAAAAGTGATTATTTCAGGAATTTCAAATTGTGTGAGCTAACCAAGCCTATGTAGGCTATGGTATTTCGTGATTTGACCTATTGTTAGGTCCATTGATCATTAATTATAGTCTTTAGGGACAACTATTCTTCTCGATTAAGGAGCTTATTGTTTGGACTCTTAAGAATCATTATTTTTACGTCCTTTACCTTGACTACATGAACTTGACCTTGGAACTCTTGGCCATTAAATATTATGGATGTCTAGATTCGTGGGATCTGTGATCCAAACAAAAATCAATGCCAAGGCAAACAAATGAAGGGCCCAGTCTGGTCCTGGGAGGAGCACCCGAAAAGTACTTGATCTCCCGGGGAGGTGAATGACTAGGTGTGGCATTTGACACCGGTACTATCTAGCGTGTTGGGTCTATGACATTCCACATTCTCGTGAAACTTGCTATTCATGCTTAAAGTATGAAGTACTTGCTTGCTTGCTTGACATGACTCGAAATTGACTTGTAAATGGTCATTCACTAGAAAATCTTGTTAATCTTGCTTGATATCTCGACATGCAACTATTTCTTGCATTTAATTATCGTTACTCTTTCTATCTTAGTGATTATTTAGTTCTGCTTATTTTATCGCGTTAATCATACATATTCATTAATTGGTTAATCACTTAAACTATGCCTGACGATAGAGTATAATTCCTACTGAGCTTCTTGCTCACCCCTACTTCCAATCCTTTTCAGGTAACGCAGTAAACGGTACGTTGTAAATGGGGATCGGATCAGTGTGATCGAGTGAACCTGGAACCTAGAGATCGGAGCCTATCTTTTTACCTTCTTGAGTCTAGCTAGTGTCGTGAGTCTGGTTATTTCTTTTTCATTCCCTTGTTCTTTCTTCCCTAAATTTAAAATCTAATATTGTAAGAGTGGGTCAAAATTATATTTTAAATAAGAGCTCGTATTTTCAACGTATGTTTATGGCCTCCATGTGTTTAATTGTGGTTATTTATTTTCACTCTTGTTATCATGACTGTTAACTGCCACGTTCCGAGCATCGCTTCCCGCTGCTATCGGTTCGGGACATGACAGAGGTGGTATCAGAGCCTCCATTGCCTGAGTCCTAGGTTTTTGTCGTAGAGTATAGGTTTCCCTAAGTCTTAAGACCTGTGTCATCCCTTGTCACCTGGTGAGATTGGGTAATATCTTGGGTTAAGTAATAAAATATATGCAAGATTGCGTTGTGTTACGCGTAAGGGTAATGAAAAAGTTAACCATATAACTATTTTGTAGGTCTCTAAGTCATTATTAAAATGAAAGCGAGTGGGTCCATGGGTAAGCTAAGATTCGATTCTATTAGAGGCTGGCGAGTCTGTCGTAAGGAAACCCGAAGTAATAATAAGAAGAAGAGCAATATTTCGCAAATGAAATGTTTGTACTGTCACAAACTTGGTCATCTCGTAAAGGAGTGCTGGCGAAGGAGCGGAGCGTGTCTGCGTTGCGGAAATCAGGATCATAAAATGGCTAACTGTCCTAAGTTACTTCCACAAGCAAAAATATAAGAAGAATCGGAACCAACTTCTATCGAATGAAGAATTATATATGGTATTGTTCTCTTTTATCCCTAGCTATAGCTAAATTCTTTCGTCATTAGTTGTATGATTAACATGTTATTTTGATAAATAAGATCATCTTAGTTCAAATATTCAAATAATTGGTAATACCTGACGAATTTGGGGACCAAATTCTTAAAGTGGGGGAGGATGTAATACCCCGATTTTAAAAATCTGAAATTTAATTGAAATGAATGAATTTCGGAATTTAATATTTAATTCCTTAGTAAATAGAACTAGTGAAATTTTCGACTACCTTATAAAAATCTAGAAAAATGGTAAATGGTAAATGACTATTTATTTAACAACTTTGTCTTCTGTGGTCGACCCAACAAAAATCTGTAACAAGGTCTAATCTTTGGTTTGAGTGCAAAGTGCACACTTACCTAACCTTAACTTAAACCACGGAATTAGAGCTTAATACTCCATCAAATGAGCCCAAATCGGTGGTAAATGAATGGCCACGATCTAAGGATCATTTCCCCTCTGCCAATTCATCGAAACCCTAACCCTAAAACTTGTAGTCGGCTGAGCTTTGGTGAGGTCAACTATTGCGGCGCCGTTTCAATCACTCAACTTGCTTCGACGAATTCTCCCAACACCGAAGGCTCCAGAAGGTGTATGAGCTATAAAAATAAAGCTCTGCAACCCTAGAATCATTTGGTAGCAGCGGCGGCCGCAGTGGAGATCGATCAAGGGAGATCTCTGGTGTTTAGTGATGACGTGTCGGCGATCGTTCTTCTTCCTTTCTTCTTCCTTTCTTCCCTGATTGAGGTATGTTCTCTCGGGCTCAAACCTCAAGTAATATATCAAAATGTTCAGCATCAAGTCCTATTTTTTTTGATATATAAAGCCCCAAATATCATGTAGTATCCTGCGAGTATTTTGAGGTTTAGTAGAAGCATGTCAATTTAGGGTTAACTTTGTTCCTCTTCGATTTAAGTAGAGACTTAAGAGAGTAAATAGGAAATTGATCCATGCATCTTGTAGAGTTTTTTGTGCTCTTTCCATTGATTATATAAGCCCTAAATTTTATGGATCATGTTTAGAGAATTTTCGATCTGAGTAAGAATATGTCTAGACTTGGTTTTTGATGTATTCTTTTAAGTTAAATTGTGATTTCGAGTTGTTAATCTTGATCCCCATATAGCATGTCATATATGGTTGGAATCAGCGTCGAGTAAGCTTTCATTTGATATAAAAAGCCCCAATTTTCATTGTGTATATTGTGAGAATTTCACGATTTAGTAACAGCATGTCCAAATTAGGGTTTTTAGTGTTCCTACCATTATAAATCATGATTTCAGGAAGTAATTATGAAATTGACCCTGCTGTTAGGTAGTATTTTTCATAACATTTCCAACAGTACCAAAAGCCCCTTGTTTCAAGTCCGTTTCCATGAGAAATTAGTGTCTTAGATCCAACCACATCAACCCTCGACCTTCCGACGTTCATCGGACGTGGAAGGGGTGACCGGAATACACCCAGAGTTGGACGGTCTTACGATAGACCGCACAACTCAAGCTCATACTTTGACCATGGTATAGCCTGAGTTAAACGGTTTCCATCTGACCACACAACTGGATGGACGGTTCTCAGCTAACCACATATCCCCTGACAGGATAAACGGCCCCCTGAAGGACCACATATCGGGAAGGGCGGCCTGCCCTGGGCAAACAAGACCTTGGGCGGCCAGTACCAGCCGCCCAACCCCCTGGGCGGCCCTGCCACAGCCGCCCAACTCCCTATGCCAGAAGATGTAAGGTTTGTTCAGGACCGTTTATCTATGCAGTAAATGGCTTAGTATGACTCTTAATGATTCATGTTAGTAACTTAATTGGTAATTAGTAAGTCAGAAACCCATCTGATAAGTGGTAAATTTTGCAAATAAATTTCTGTTAGATGCATGCTAATTATCCATACATGAACTTGTTCTTCATCATTACCTTCCCGATTCACCTTATTGGCAATTAAGTTAATGTAAAACTTAATCCTTGATGATTTGACATGGAAATTAGGACTAAAACTGAATGTTAGGTTGCTGGACAGCCACTCTATCCCAGTAGAACATTTTAAACCTTTGGCGGACTTCTAGTAAGTCATTAGCCCTCTTAGTTGTGTTAGCTTTGTACTTACCCGCGGACACTCCATCCGGCCAGTAGTGGACCGCATATCCTTATAGGCGGCCCAATAACGACCGCATATCTTTAATACGGCCCAGTATGGTCCGTATATCATGTTCATGGGTCTTAATGTCTTCTGGACACGCGCGGCCCATAACGCACCGTTCATACTTTAGAGCGGCATACTGTCAGCCGTTCATCCTTGACCTCGTGGGCTGAGTTTCAGTCCAGTTCCTGTATGCGCGGCCCAGTATTAACCGTATATATATCGAGCCGCCCTTGTCTGACCGTTTATATGACAGTTTTCTGAAAAGTGATTATTTCAGGAATTTCGAATTGTGTGAGCTAACCAAGCCTATGTAGGCTATGGTATTTCGTGATTTGACCTATTGTTAGGTCCATTGATCATTAATTATAGTCTTTAGGGACACATATTCTTCTCGATTAAGGAGCTTATTGTTTGGACTCTTAAGAATCATTATTTTTACGTCCTTTACCTTGACTACATGAACTTAACCTTGGAACTCTTGGCCATTAAATATTATGGATGTCTAGATTCGTGGGATCTGTGATCCAAACAAAAATCAATGCCAAGGCAAACAAATGAAGGGCCCAGTCTGGTCCTGGAAGGAGCACCCGAAAAGTACTTGATCCCCGGGGAGGTGAATGACTAGGTGTGGCATTTGGCACCGGTACTATCTAGCGTGTTGGGTCTATGACATTCCACATTCTCGTGAAACTTGCTATTCATGCTTAAAGTATGAAGTACTTGCTTGCTTGCTTGACATGACTCGAAATTGACTTGTAAATGGCCATTCACTAGAAAATCTTGTTAATCTTGCTTGATATCTCGACATGCAACTATTTCTTCCATTTAATTATCGTTACTCTTTCTATCTTAGTGATTATTTAGTTCTGCTTATTTTCTCGCGTTAATCATGCATATTCATTAATTGGTTAATCACTTAAACTATGCCTGACGATAGAGTATAATTCTACTGAGCTTCTTGCTCACCCCTACTTCCAATCCTTTTCAGGTAACGCAGTAAACGGTACGTTGCAAATGGGAATCGGATCAGTGTGATCGAGTGAACCTGGAACCTAGAGATCGGAGTCTGTCTTTTTACCTTCTTGAGTCTAGCTAGTGTCGTGAGTCTGGTTATTTCTTTTTCCTTCCCTTGTTATTTCCTCCTTAATTTGAATCTAATATTGTTAAGTGATATTTTTAATATTAATAAGAGCTCGTATTTTCAACGTGTGTTTTGGCCTCCTTGTGTTTAATTGTGGTTATTTATTTTCACTCTTGTTATCATGACTGTTAACTGCCACGTTCCGAGCATCGCTTCCCGCTGCTATCGGTTCGGGCGTGACAGAGGTGGTATCAGAGCCTCCATTGCCTGAGTCCTAGGTTTTTGTCCTAGAGTATAGGTTACCCTAAGTCTTAAGACCTGTGTCATCCCTTGTCACCTGGTGAGATTGGGTAATATCTTGGGTTAAGTAATAAAATATATGCAAGATTGCGTTGTGTTACGCGTAAGGGTAATGAAAAAGTTAACCATATAACTATCTTGCAGGTCTCTAAGTCATTCTTAAAATGAAAGCGAGTGGGTCCATGGGTAAGCTAGATTCGGTTCGCTAGAGGCTGGCGAGTCCGTCGTAAGGAAACCCGAAGTAATAATAAGAAGAAGAGCAATATTACGCAAATGAAATGTTTGTACTGTCACAAACTTGGTCATCTCGCAAAGGAGTGCTGGTGAAGGAGCGGAGCGTGTCTGCGTTGTGGAAATCAGGATCATAAAATGGCTAACTGTCCTAAGTTACTTCCACAAGCATAAATATAAGAAGAATCGGAACAAACTTCTATCGAATGAAGAATTATATATGGTATTGTTCTCTTTTATCCCTAGCTATAGCTAAATTCTTTCGTCATTAGTTGTATGATTAACATGTTATTTTGATAAATAAGATCATCTTAGTTCAAGTATTCAAATAATTGGTAATACCCGACGAATTTGGGGACCAAATTCCTTAAAGTGGGGGAGGATGTAATACCCCGGTTTTAAAAATCTGAAATTTAATTGAAATGAATGAATTTCAGAATTTAATATTTAATTCCTTAGTAAATAGAACTAGTGAAATTTTCGACTACCTTATAAAAATCTAGAAAAATGGTAAAATGGTAAAGGATGATTTATTTAACAACATTGTTTTCTGTGGTCGACCCAACAAAAATCCGTAACTAGGTCTAATTAGTGGATTAAGCCCAAAGTGCACACTTACCTAACCTTAACTTAAACCGCGAATTAGAGCTTAATACTCCATCAAATGAGCCCAAATCAGTGGCAAATGAAAGGCCACGATCTAAGGATCACTTCCCCTCTGCCAATTCATCGAAACCTTAACCCTAAAACTTGTAGTCGGCCGAGCTTTGGAGAGGTCAACTATTGCGGCGCCGTTTCAATCACTCAACTTGCTTCGACGAATTCTCCCAGCACCGAAGGGTCCAGAAGGTGTATGATCTATAAAAAATAAAGCTCTGCAACCCTAGAATCCTTTGGTAGCAGCGGCGGCCGCAGTGGAGATCGATCAAGGGAGATCTCTGGTGTTTAGTGGTGACGTGTCGGCGTCCGTTCTTCTTCCTTTCTTCCCTGATTGAGGTAGGTTCTCTCGGGCTCAAACCTCAAGTAATATATCAAAATGTTCAGCATCAAGTCCTCTTTCTTTTGATATATAAAGCCCCAAATATCATGTAGTATCCTGCGAGTATTTTGAGGTTTAGTAGAAGCATGTCAAATTAGGGTTAACTTTGTTCCTCTTCGATTTAAGTAGAGACTTAAGAGAGTAAATAGGAAATTGATCCATGCATCTTGTAGAGTTTTTCGTGCTCTTTCCATTGATTATAAAAGCCCTAAATTTTATGGATCATGTTTAGAGAATTTTTGATCTGAGTAAGAATGTGTCTAGACTTGGTTTTTGATGTATTCTTTTGAGTTAAATTGTGATTTCGAGTTGTTAATCTTGATCCCCATATAGCATGTCATATATGGTTGGAATCAGCGTCGAGTAAGCTTTCTTTTGATATAAAAAGCCCCAATTTTCATTGTGTATATTGTGAGAATTTCGTGATTTAGTAACAGCATGTCCAAATTAGGGTTTTTAGTGTTCCTGCCATTATAAATCGTGATTTCAGGAAGTAATTATGAAATTGACCCTGCTGTTAGGTAGTATTTTTCATAACCTTTCCAACGGTACCAAAAGCCCCTTGTTTCAAGTCCGTTTCCATGAGAAATTAGTGTCTTAGATCCAACCCCATCAACCCTCAACCTTCCGGCGTTCATCGGACGTGGAAGGGGTGACCGGAATACACCCAGAGTTGGACGGTCTTACGATAGACCGCACAACTCAAGCCCAGACTTCGACCCTGGTATAGCCTGAGTTAAACGGTTTCCATATGACCACACAACTGGATGGACGGTCCTCACCTAACCACATATCCAGTTGAACGGTCTTTAAGTGACCACATATCCCCTGGTAGGATGAACGGTCTCACAGAGACCACATAACTGGATGGGTCGCCATCCAGGTGACCGCACAACCCAGGGATGGGCGGCCATGCCCATGACCGCCCAACCCCATGGGCGGCGCCCAGAGAACCGCCCAACACCTTGGGCGGTCCTGACCTAGCCGCCCAAGTCCCTTCAGTCCAGAAATAGTCCCTGTTAGCTCGGTAGATATAAGGTCATTCCAGAACCGTTTATCTATGCAGTAAATGACTTAGTATTAGTTCTATATGATTCATATTAGTATCTTAATGGTTAATTAGTAAATTAGAAACCCATATGATAAGTGGTAAACCATTCAAGTAAATTTCTATAAAATGCATGCTATTTCATTCCTACATGATCTTGTTCATCATCATTACCATCCCGATTCACCTTATAGGCAATTAAGTTAATGTAAAACTTAATCCTTGATGATTTGACATGGAAATTAGGACTAAAACTGAATGTTAGGTTGCTGGACAGCCATTCTATTTTAGTAGAACAGGTTGACCAAGTTGCTGACTTCTAGTAAGTCATTAGCCCTATTAGTTGTGTTAGTCTTGAACATATCCCGGACACTCCATCCGGCGGACTTACCATCATCTTGGGATCTTGTTATATCCCTGCTAAAACCCTTTGGACCTCCAGTAACTTTGTTTTACGTGACTAAACCACTGGTTTTAAGTCTTGAACCGAATAGGGCTAAATAGGCATGTGCGGCCAGTAGTGGACCGCATATCCTTATAGGCGGCCCTATAACGACCACATATCTTTAATATGGCCCTGTATGGTCCGTATATCTTGTTTATGTGTCTTAATGTCTTCTAGACATGCGCGGCTCAGTATTAACCGTATATACCCTTGAGCGGCCCTTATCTGACCGTTTCTATGATAGTTTTCCGAAAAGTGATTATTTCATGAATTTCGAATTGTGTGAGCTAACCAAGCCTATGTAGGCTATGGTATTTCGTGATTTGACCTATTGTTAGGTCCATTGATCATTAATTATAGTCCTTAGGGACAACTATTCTTCTCGATTAAGGAGCTTATTGTTTGGACTCTTAAGAATCATTATTTTTACGTCCTTTACCTTGACTACATGAACTTGACCTTGGAACTCTTGGCCATTAAATATTATGGATGTCTAGATTCGTGGGATCTGTGATCCAAACAAAAATCAATGCCAAGGCAAACAAATGAAGGGCCCAGTCTGGTCCTGGGAGGAGCACCCGAAAAGTACTTGATCCCCGGGGAGGTGAATGACTAGGTGTGGCATTTGGCACCGGTACTATCTAGCGTGTTGGGTCTATGACATTCCACATTCTCGTGAAACTTGCTATTCATGCTTAAAGTATGAAGTACTTGCTTGCTTGCTTGACATGACTCGAAATTGACTTGTAAATGGCCATTCACTAGAAAATCTTGTTAATCTTGCTTGATATCTCGACATGCAACTATTTCTTCCATTTAATTATCGTTACTCTTTCTATCTTAGTGATTATTTAGTTCTTCTTATTTTCTCACGTTAATCATGCATATTCATTTATTGGTTAATCACTTAAACTATGCCTGACGATAGAGTATAATTCCTACTGAGCTTCTTGCTCACCCCTACTTCCAATCCTTTTCAGGTAACGCAGTAAACGGTACGTTGCAAATGGGAATCGGATCAGTGTGATCGAGTGAACCTGAACCTAGAGATCGGAGTCTTCTTTTTACCTTCTTGAGTCTAGCTAGTGTCGTGAGTCTGGTTATTTCTTTTTCCTTCCCTTGTTATTTCCTCCTTTAATTTGAATCTAATATTGTTAAGTGATATTTTTAATATTAATAAGAGCTCGTATTTTCAATGTGTGTCTATGGCCTCCATGTGTTTAATTGTGGTTATTTATTTTCACTCTTGTTATCATGACTGTTAACTGCCACGTTCCGAGCATCGCTTCCCGCTGCTATCAGTTCGGGCCGTGATAGGACTCATCCACGATTGCAGAGGTTCCAGTGCCACATTATTCGGAGCCCAGGAGTGTTCGTGGAGCCCTCGTCTTCCTGCAATAGCACTCTGGGAACAGTCAGATCCAGAACAATTCGGTGCTTGTCCAAACCCTGCCCCAGTCACTGTCGACGTTATGAAATTCCCCTGAAATTATGACATTCTCCTGGGCCAACCCAAGAGGTTTTAGCGCTAGTTTTGTCAACAACGGAGTTTGGGAGTGCCTATGACAGCGCCGACAGCGACTGCCTATCTCGCTTTCCAGAGAGCTTGCAGAATTGACGGTCATCTTCCACTTGGCTTTTGCTTAATTCCCCATCCCCGCCTGGCCGGCTTACAGCCCCTCCCTAAGTGGAGGTAGTGTTTGGGTGTAATTCAAAATAACCCCCACCCCAAGATCCCCCTCCTGCGAGAGGTGTAGTGGTGTACTATTCTCAGGTTATTGCTACACCGGCACAGCGTGCGGGGTATACCCACGCTTCCCCACTCGCCTCGTCTCCGACCAGGATCGGCATCTTCATGCCAACCAGGTGAGTTTCGGGCCCCATCCTCTACTGGTTTTATCATTGCTTAGCTTAGTATTATTTCTAGTTGCTCCGTCGGCAGTGAGAGAGTGCTCGCTCCAATTATTCAATTATTTGAGTGCCACCACGGGTGAGTTATGAGAGATACCCTTCATCCCACGCCCACGGCATGCTGGCCGCCCGTGAATTGGAGATCCCTGGACCCTTGGGGGTTCAATCCCAAGCTAGCCAATCCACGGAGCAGTGAGGTCCCACCTCGAACCCTCACCACCATCATCGGGTTGCCTACGGGCACTAGTGTGCGCTTAGCGGGTGAGCCCGCTCGAGTGACGATATCGGTCCGTTGAATTATGCTTGTTTGCTAGGTCCAAGGGGTTGGTCGGTCTAGCTGCTGCATCTCATAGGTTTATCATACCCATTGTGGTCCTCGTCATCAAGTGGTATATCAAAAGATGTCGCGGGATGTTCCGGTTACGCCAGTTCGGAGCGCGGCCTTTCTAGCGTCGAGGAAGCCTTCGGGCTCGTCCTTCGCCACGTACCACTCGGTGTTGGGGTTACCACATCCATCCTAGATCGTGTCACATCTGAGTCTAGTCCATGGGCACGCTTGTATTAGAGTCACCTTCGGATCACCCTATGCACTATCTACCCCCCAATGTCATTGAGTCTACGGACCAAAAGGCCCCACTTCCCATCATATTCCAAGCATACCTACCTAATGGGAGCCCCACAGAAATTGACTTCATTGACATGGTAGAAGATAATTGGGTATCCCCCGATATCGTAGCCACCCTTTCTAGGACCGGACAAATTGTGCACAACGGAGACCAAGTCTTTGTTGAATTTCATAAATGGTTTGGGAAGAATAAATATTTTGATGGGGCTTGGTGTCAAATTGGTACTTTGGCAAGTCCTTGCATAATCCTAGGGAAACAATGGCTTGATGAAAGGAATGCCACCTTCGACCCAATGCGTCGGTCTTGCCTAGTTCATCCCCCACATCTCTCGGGAGCCTATGGTTTCAACACCCTTGTGTTCCCTCGCCCACCAGAGCCCCGTACCTGGCCACCATGCCCTCTCAACCCACTTCAAAGAATAAACAAGGCCATGAGTGAACATGAGGAGACCACGGCCCACAAGACCGAATCTCCGAGAATGGACACCAACCCAAAGCCTTCCCCACCCTTTGAGGAAATCCATACTCATATCAATAAAGAGGAAGGACATCAACTCATCCCCATCCAATTAACCCATACCTCCCCAAGCCACTCAATCTCACCCAAAAGGTGGTGACCATAGGAGAACTCATCATCAAATGGCTCAAGCAAAATCCCATCTCTCATGCCTTGTATGATGTGATACAAAAAAAAACCCGAGTCTGAAATTTTCTTTATTCCTCTTTCTCATTTTTTCTTTTTTTTTAAATTCCCTTTTTCTCTCATTATTTTTTTCTAAAAATATCAACCTTTTTTGTATCTTTCTTTTTTTCACAACTCTTTTTTTTTCTCTTCACCGGAGATAACTTCTCTTTTTTTTATCACCTTCCTTTTTTTTCTCCACATATCTTCACGAGAGAGAGAGAGAGAGAGAGAGGGCTGGGGGGTCGACCCATCCTTCCCCTGGATGGGACAGTTGCACCAAACGGTGCTATGTTCTGAGCCCATTCTCAGTGGACGTCTGTGCTGAGCTTTCTCTGATGTTTAAGGGTGTAAAGGGTAGGGGGTGGAGAGGAGTGGAGGAGGGATGGTAGTTATAGCTCGGTTGCTATGAGAGCAGGAAAGGGAGAGGACATGGGGAATGGAGGGGTAGTATGCAATACCTTGTTTTCAGATTATCTGCATTTTTTTGAACTTCTCTCCTTCCCTTTTTCATTTCTAGAAATATTTTCTTCATCATTTTTTTGTCATTTTTTTAAACATTCGCTGCCTGCACCCCCATTCTTTCATTCATTTTTTTCAAAAGAACACTTCTGTGAGAGAGAGATAGAGAGAGAGAGGGAATAGAGAGAATGAGAGGAGTGATGAGAGAGAGAGACACCCACAGCCATGCCACTAACGTGGGGAGGGAGGAGAGAGAATGAGAGAGAAGAGGGAGAATGGGATGTGATAGTCACAGCGGGGAGGGCGTGGGAGCCGGGCTTGCCAACCGGAGAACCTATCGGCGTCCTCGGACTGGACCACCGACGTGCTTGGAGGGGCGTCGTGATCACCATGCTTGGAGGGGGCATCGTGGCGTGCTCGTATGCTAGAGCATGGTGCCGTGGCGGACTGCTCAACTGTCGTGCGCAAAGGCTCTGGAGGTAACGGTGCTGCCGCGGTGCCCTTGGCAGCTGCTTCACCGACGACGACGACCAGACATTGGCGAGGCAGAGGATGACGAGGTGCAGTAGAGGTGAGTGGGGAAGAGGAGACAACAAGCGGCTGTTGCTGGTGCAGGCTGGCAGCGTCTAGGGGCCAACTGACTTCGCAGTGAGGTTGCAGGCAGGTGGGAGTCCTACCCTGAACCGGTGATGGGTTGCATGTTGCGTAGAGGAGAGGGGAAGCCATTGGGAGTGGCTAGGACGTGGACGCTGGTGGCTATGTAGGTGGACCGTGGCAGCGGCGAGGCTGCACGCAGGGACCGCCGTGACGAAGGAGTGGTCCCGTCAACGCTGCATGCAAGGACTGTGACGAGGGAAGTAAGCCCACGCTTCTCTGCTATTGTGTTGGCGGGGTGGGCCGAGGGGGAGCTGGGGAAGCCACGGCGGTGGCGTGAGAACTGTCGGTGCGGTGTGCAGAAGAGAGCAAAAGGGAGAAAGTGAGGAGAGAGGGGGGGTGTCGCGATGGTGGTGTAGCAGAGAGAAAGAGGGAGAAAGAGAGAAAGCAAGAGGGTGGGGAGATGCCACGTGTGTGTGAGAGATAGTGAGAGAGAGAGAGAGAGAGGAGAGAAGGACAGGAGGGAAAGGGGAGGCCGCCGGGGGGGGGGGGTTCACATGGGTGCTGGGTTCAAAGATGGGAAGGTTGGGGAGCAGAGCGGTGGTTGGCTGGGCAGGATGGTGACAATGATCCCGGGGGTAGAGAGACGTGCATGGTTTGGGCTTCTCACCGTCTCCCTCGCAGAGACTTGGCAACCATGGGCTTCTCACCGTCGATGCCGCTGTGAGAGGGGCTGTAGGAAAGAGAAAGGGAAGGGGCAGATGAGGGTAGAGGGGAAGGTGGTGGGCGGTGGGTAGAGGGGGGGCATCTCACCCCGGGGTATCTCACCCCAACTCCTTCTCGGAGAAGAGAATGCAAGCAAGGCTTCACACCTTCCGAAATATGGTTTCCAAAAATTCTAATCACTTCATTCTTCTAAAGAAAGACTACATGACCCCTTTTATAGACTCTATAAAGAAAATCAAAAGACAACTCACCTAACACCTACTCATCATAACTTTCTTGGGAAGACACTCTCTTAGGAAGACTAAAAGATAAAAAAAAAGACTCTTACAGGATTTTTGTGGACATAATTACTACAAACATAAAACATGACCCATTAAGCTCATACATGTGGCCCAATTATAAAAAAAACATCTATTTGATCATTTTGTTGAAGCCGCTTGTCAATCCCTTCAAAAGGCAGGCCGACTCTTATCGACGTCACCAAGAATTCCACGTTGGTAACTTTGTGATGGTGAGGATAGAGAGACTCTCCCCAGGAGCCATCTCAAAATTGAGGTCTCGTGGGGCTGGTCCCTTCCAGGTTCTGAGATGCCTTGGCACTAATGCCTATGAGTTAGATCTTCCCGAGGAGTATGGAGTGAGTCCCACATTCAATGTAGCCAACCTAGTGCCATATAAGGGGCCCATGGTGGTACCCAGTGAGAATATTGAGCCTATTCCTCCTGTTGAGAGAGCACCCACCTGTGAGGAGAGATCACCAGCCAAGAGAGCCCAGCGTGAGCGCATTGAACGAATATTGGATGAACAGGTCACTATCACCAGGAGCAAGGTGAATGAGCGCTACCTCGTCGGGTGGATGGATCGGTCTCCTTCGAAAGACTTGAGGGCGGCATCACTTCTACACCCTCTGAGGAGGGAAGGACTCTTACTCGACGGAGTCGAGTTCTCCGCACCCCGGGAGTATAATGGGGGCATCTCTCGCCCTTCATATTTTCAAAACCCCGGTTGCTCGCTAGCATGGTTCCAATGTGTCCGTCACATTTTCCTTAGTCAACTCATGTAATTTTCATATTTTCTTTGAGTCATAATTATGTAATTTTATTTTTATTTGAGTCTTGTACCTAGGTTAATGAGTCATTTACCTAGGATTAAGTGTCACTAGGTTGATAGATTAGTTTATGGGCCCAATTCATTGGGCTAGGCCCAAGGGCGCCCCCCTTCCCTTGGTTATTTGTCATTGTTGCAAGAGTCAGGGACTTTTTGTAAAATGTGGGTTGCCTATATATAGGACCCCATTCCCCGCATTTGAAATCAATGAATGAAAATTGCCATTTGAGAGTTCAAATTTCCTATTGGAGAGATTCCATTAGTTGGGTGAGAATCCCTTAGGAGTGATTCCCTCTATGCCCCCCCTCTCTCTCTCTACCTCTCTCTCTAATAAGTCATTTTTTCTCTCCTCCACTTTCTCTCTCTAAAACCTACGCCCCTTTATCTCTCCTCCCCTCCCAACCACCTTTATCTCTCTTCCCCCCTCCAATAACTCATCCCCAACTCCCCACCAACCCACCTTAACTCCACCCCAGCCCCAAGGGAGATTCCACCACTCCCCACTCCACCCTCCAACCACCAATCACCCACTCCCCTTCCCCAAGCACCCTCTCATTTCCCAAGGGAGAATTCCCACTCCCCAAGCCCCCTTTTACCTTCCCCTACACACCTCATCCCATCCCCCAAGACCAAAATTTAATCCCACCCTTAAACCCATTTTCAAATACCCTTTCCCTCTCACCCACCTTCCCAAATTCGTAGCTCCTCCTCCCACCACCTGTTAGACCCCCTTCCAGACCCCATTCTTCCCTTCCCCCACCTTGGAACACCCCCTCCTAGACCCCCTCACAGCCCGGGCTTTCCCCACACTCATCCACACCCATTTCCCCTCCCATATACCCCATTCCCCCCCCGTCATCTTCAACCTACAGTTCCCAGTTGCAGATCTACAGAAGAGTATCAGCTTACAGAGGTGACCACGGTTTCCTCCGGACATTTCTGAAGGATCAAGAGCCATCTTTGGAAGCGTCTCCCAGTCCTCTTCGCAACGGCGGTGGTCCCATCCCGTTCTGAGTTCGTGATCGCCCAGGGGAGTCATTCTTCCCCCACTGCGCAAAGCCTCCCTGGAAGGAGACCAGATCCGGAGTGGAAGCCCGACTGCGACGGTCCTGCTTGGAATCCGATCAAGAGTTCTTCTTCAAAAAGCTTCTACTACGAGTCTTCTTTCTTCTCCAAAAAGCATAGCTCAGTTTGGCATCCGGAACCAGGAGTTATCAATTTTCTCCCCCGGGTGCGCGGTTCTGCTTCCCCACAGTCTGCACTGACCTCTCATCAGAGTTCAGAGCCCACTGGTCTTCTCTGACAATGTTTGGCTTCCCTGCCAGCATTGCTTCGAAGAGGACCCATCAACGGTTCCAACGGCTCTGGCGGCAGCTGATTCTGAGTTCGGGAGAGGTCGTGGCATCCTCTTCTTTCTGCTGTTGGAAACCTGAAGCTGTCAGAACCGAGGGTCTGCCACCCTATTCAAGCCCCTACCCCGACAAGCAGCGGTGCCCAAAGAAATCAAAACAATTCAAGCATCATCCCGATCCAGCTACGAAGAATCTCCAAGTGGTCTCGTCAACGGAAAAATTCTGGAGTGGCCACAGCATCGTGATAACCATCAGTCAGTCCTGAAGCACAGATAGCGGACAGAACCGACGTCGGCTTCCTTGTTGATCACTAGTTCGGTGTCACCCCTCCCCGCTTGGCCGGCTGAAGGCCCCTCCCTATGTGGAGGTAGTTTTGGATGTTATATCAGTTGACCCCCACCCCTAGATCCCCCCCCCTTGCATGGGGTGTAGTGTTGTAACAATTTGAGCAGGTCAAGCTACCCCGGCGGGGCGTGTGGGGAACCCACGCTTCCCCGCTCACCCAAGTCTCCGAGCGGGACCGGTTTCTTCAAACCGGTCGAGTAAGTGCTCCACTCCTAGATCCATTTAGTGCTTGTTTTTTCTAATATTAGTTCATAAACTCTGCTGGCCATGAGAGTGAGAGCCCGATCCTTGAGCTCCTTGCTTCAAGAGATCACCGTGGGGTGAGGAGTGTAACCCGTGCCTTGGCACCTCGTCGGCTCCCTTGAATTGGGCTGCCATTACCCTTGGGAATTAACCTAGGCCTTGCTGGCCCTCTACCAGCAAGGGCCCAGCCCTCACAACCTCTCCTTGGCATTTCCAAGCTACCTTGGGTGAGCATCAGGTGAGCGGTCGCCATTATCGGTCCGTTTGAATTGCAAATTGTGCTTGTTCATTTTGGTCCAAGGGTGTGTCACATCAATTGGTATCAGAGCAAGTTCTAGACTTGTCTCTACTAAGTCTTGTCATAGGGCCATTGCATTTTTCACCCGATCATCATGGCCACTTCCTACTTAGCCTACTCGTCTCGCTTGGACCCAATAGACGTCTTTGTGTTTGATGGATCCCACCCTAGTTTATATTTAGAATGGGAAAGCTCTATAAATCACCACTTTGGGAGGTTCACCCTGTCAGGGTCTATGCAAGTCAACTATGCCAAAAGTTTACTCTGGCGCCAAGCTAGGAATGAATGGCAAAACATTGTAGGCTTAAGGGAAGTTGGAAGGCAAGAGCCCATCGACTCTTGGGTTGAGATGAGAAATGAACTTAGGAAGATTTATGCCCATATGGACCCTCTTATCATCATAGAGGAAGCCCAAGCTCCCACCAATAAAGAAGAAGAGCCTCAATCTTCCCCCACCCCTCATGGTCCGGATCATCAAAGGCCATGCACCGTCACACATGGCACTCTCACCATAGATGAGTCCATACTCAAATGGCTCAAGCAATGTCACACCCTCCCTAGCTCACCCCCTTTGGGATATAAATCCCAAATTGTTCCCACCCGACCTCCCCATGTCACTTATCAAAACTTCTACTCTGTGGAAGACTTGGGAGACCTTGTGGATTGCCTACATTGGCAAGCCCACTTAACCGGCCTACTAGCCATGGGACCATTGGAGCCTAGCACCGTCAACTTTGTCCACCCATCCATCGGTTCCATCACCTCCCTTTGCACAAGTGGGCATTGTACTAGTGAGATCCTCCTATTTCTCCCCTTGGAGGAAAAACCCATCCCGGTCTACTCCCCACCCCTTGAGATCCCAAGTACCTTGAACGGTCAACCCACTAGAGACCTTGGACCAACTACTTGGGAGGAGGATGACTCACCACCTTGTGAGGACCTTGGGGACATGGAGTTCCTCTCTCTAGGTAGCCCTTACCATGATCCCTTTGACCCCTTCCAATGGGCGTACAGATACCCATGTGGCCCAACCACCTTACCCACCACCCACCTTTCCCTACTCCAACCCACCGTGATGGATCAAACCTACCCCTTCCTAGACTCGAGTTACACCATGGGAGCCATGACTATGGATAATATACTCCTAGGGATCAAGGAAGTGTCCCACTTCATGATATCCACCTTCCTAGACCCCTTTGATCCATTCCAATGGAAATCCAAAAGCCCACACATAGGAGACCTCTTTGGCACAAGAGTGCATAAGTCTTGCCGTACAACACCACTTGGCATGATTCATAAGTCGGGTCCACTCGTTCATATCACCCACATGTCAAGTAGGTTGCATGATTGGTTCATATTCGGGTGTATTAACCCTCCCTCATTTAACATTGGTCATACACATGTCAAAAGCATCTACGGATGTCCGGGTCCCCCGACATTCATCACCACTTTGCATGATAGGTTCACCTACGGGTGTCCCGGCCCACCTAGGCCCACCAAAGTCTACATGACAGCATTGCATGATAAGTCCACATATGGTTGCCCCGGCCCTCCTAATTCCATCAAAGTCTTCTTGGCATCAAAGCATGATTGGTCTACTTTTGGTTGCCTAGGTCCACCCATCACCCCTAGAATGTCAGCATTCACAAAATTACATAAAAACCTTGGCAAGCACATCAGCAAAAAAAATGAGACTTATAAAAGGCAGGCCGACTCTCATCGACGTCACCAAGAATTCCACTTTGGTGACTTTGTGATGGTGAGGATAGAGAGACTCTCCCTAGGAGCCATCTCGAAATTGAGGTCTCGTGGGGCTGGTCCCTTCCAGGTTCTGAGACGCCTTGGCACTAATGCCTATGAGTTAGATCTTCCCGAGGAGTATGGAGTGAGTCTCACATTCAATGTAGCCGACCTAGTGCCATATAAGGGGCCCACGGTGGTACCCAGTGAGAATATTGAGCCTATTCCTCCTGTTGAGAGAGCACCCACTCGTGAGGAGAGATCACCAGCCAAGAGAGCCCAGCGTGAGCGCATTGAATGAATATTGGATGAACAGGTCACTATCACCAAGAGCAAGGTGAATGAGCGCTACCTCGTCGGGTGGATGGATCGGTCTCCTTCGAAAGATTTGAGGGTGGCATCACTTTTACACCCTCTGAGGAGGGAAGGACTCTTACTCGACGGGGTCGAGTTCTCCGCATCCCGGGAGTATGATGGGGGCATCTCTCGCCCTTCATATTTTCAAAACCCCGGTTGCTCGCTAGCATGGTTCCAATGTGTCCGTCACATTTTCCTTAGTCCACTCATGTAATTTTCATATTTTCTTTGAGTCATAATTATGTAATTTTATTTTTATTTGAGTCTTGTACCTAGGTTAATGAGTCATTTACCTAGGATTAAGTGTCACTAGGTTGATAGATTAGTTTATGGGCCCAATTCATTGGGCTAGGCCCAAGGGCGCCCCCCTTCCCTTGGTTATTTGTCATTGTTGCAAGAGTCAGGGACTTTTTGTAAAATGTGGGTTGCCTATATATAGGACCCCATTCCCCGCATTTGAAATCAATGAATGAAAATTGCCATTTGAGAGTTCAAATTTCCTATTGGAGAGATTCCATTAGTTGGGTGAGAATCCCTTAGGAGTGATTCCCTCTATGCCCCCCCTCTCTCTCTCTACCTCTCTCTCTAATAAGTCATTTTTTCTCTCCTCCACTTTCTCTCTCTAAAACCTGCGCCCCTTTCTCTCTCCTCCCCTCCCAACCATCTTTCTCTCTCTTCCCCCCCTCCAATAACTCATCCCCAACTCCCCACCAACCCACCTTAACTCCACCCCAGCCCCAAGGGAGATTCCACCACTCCCCACTCCACCCTCCAACCACCAACCACCCACTCCCCTTCCCCAAGTAGCCTCTCATCTCCCAAGGGAGAATTCCCACTCCCCAAGCCCCCTTTTACCTTCCCCACACATCTCATCCCATCCCCCAAGACCAAAATTTAATCCCACCCTTAAACCCATTTTCAAATACCCTTTCCCTCTCACCCACCTTCCCAAATTCGTAGCTCCTCCTCCCACCACCTGTTAGACCCCCTTCTAGACCCCATTCTTCCCTTCCTCCATCTTGGAACACCCCCTCCTAGACCCCCTCACAGCCCGGGCTTTCCCCACACTCATCCACCGCCATTTCCCCTCCCATATACCCCATTCCCCCCGTCATCTTCAACCTATAGTTCCCAGTTGCAGATCTGCAGAAGAGTAGCAACTTACAAAGGTGACCACGGTTTTCTCCGGATGTTTCTAAAGGATCAAGAGCCATCGTTGGAAGCGTCTCCTAGTCCTCTTCACAACGCCGGTGGTCCCATCCTGTTCTGAGTTTGTGATCGCCCAGGGGAGTCATTCTTCCCCGACTGCGCAAAGCCTCCCTGGCAGGAGACCAGATCCGGAGTGGAAGCCTGACTGCGACGATCCTGCTTGAGAATCTGATCAAGAGTTCTTCTTCAAAAAGCTTCTACTATGAGTCTTCTTTCTTCTCCAAAAAGCATAGCTCAGTTTGGCGTCTGGAACCAGGAGTTATCAATTTTCTCCCCCGGGTGCACGGTTCTGCTTCCCCACAGTCTGCACCGACCTCTCATCAGAGTTCAGAGCCCACTGGTCTTCTCCGACAACGTTTGGCTTCCCCGCTAGTTTTAATTCGAAGAGGACCCGTCAACGGTTCCAACGGCTCTGACGGCACCTGATTCTGAGTTCGGGAGAGGTCATTTCATCCTCTTCTTCTTGCTGTTGGAAACCTGAAGCTGTCAGAACCGAGGGTCTGCCACCCTGTTCAAGCCCCTACCCCGACCAGCAGCGGTGCCCAAAGAAATCAAAAAAATTCAAGCATCATTCCGATCCAGCTACGAAGAATCTCCAAGTGGTCTTGTCATCGGAAAAATTCTGGAGTGGCCACAGCATTGTGATAACCATCAATCAGTCTTGAAGCACAGCCAGCGGACAGAACCGACGTCGGCTTCCTTGTTGATCGCTAGTTCGGTGTCACCCCTCCCCGCTTGGCCGGCTGAAGGCCCCTCCCTATGTGGAGGTAGTTTTGGATGTAATATCAGTTGACCCCCACCCTTAGATCCCCCCCCTTGCATGGGGTGTAGTGTTGTAACAATTTGAGAAGGTCAAGCTACCCCGGTGCGGCGTGTGGGGAACCCACGCTTCCCCGCTCGCCCACGTCTCCGAGCGGGACCGGTTTCTTCAAACCGGTCGAGTAAGTGCTCCACTCCTAGCTCCATTTAGTGCTTGTTCTTTCTAATATTAGTTCATAAACTCTGCTGGCCGTGAGAGTGAGAGCCCGATCCTTGAGCTCCTTGCTTCAAGAGATCACTGTGGGGTGAGGAGTGTAACCCGTGCCTTGGCACCTCGTCGGCTCCCTTGAATTGGGCTGCCATTACCCTTGGGAATTAACCTAGGCCTTGCTGGCCCTCTACCAGCAAGGGCCCAGCCCTCACAACCTCTCCTTGGCATTTCCAAGCTACCCCGGGTCTTGGGTGAGCATCGGGTGAGCGGTCGCTATTATCGGTCCGTTTGAATTACAAATTGTGCTTGTTCATTTTGGTCCAAGGGTGTGTCACATCATTGTACTTACAAACCTCAACCATGGAGCACCCTTTCCAATTAGTGCCCATTAACTCCTATCGCACCACATTCCAATCCTGCTTTGAGGTAGAGACTTGGGAAGATCTTCTTAAGGGCTTAGAGTGGCAACTTGAGCTGACTAGCGTGTTGGCCCTGGCAACCGACCGACCTAAGAGCCTTGACTTCCATCACATATGTGTCGGGTCCATCACCTCAATTTACACTATTGGTTGCTACACTAGCGACCTTCTTCTATTCCTTCCCACACCCGATGAGCCCGACCTTATCCTCAACTTAGAGTCCCTCATCTCGTGTAAGAAGACAAACCTTCCCCTCGAAGTCAATACCCCATCTTCCGTCTCACTTAGAGATGACCCATCACCTTTTGGGGTCCTAAAAGGGATAGAATGTCCCTCACTAAGTGGCCCTTTCCATGACCCCTTTGACCCCTTCCCATGGGAGTGTGTATATCTATATGGCCCACTGGCATTGCTCATCACTCACTCATTCCTACCCCCACCCACCCCGTTGGATCAAGCCCCCCTCCCTCAGGACCCGGGCCATACAAGGGTAGTCATGACCATGAGCAACCCATACCTAGGGAATGTGGAGTTGCCCTACACAATGATGTCCACTTTCATAGACCCCTTCGACCCTTATGAGTGGAAACTCCCAAACCAATCCACACACATAGAAGGGACCGTCTAGATAGGAGTGCATGTGTCACGACATTTTGCATCATTTGGTAGGGCTAGTAAGGCAAGTCATCTCATTTGTGTCACACACATGCTAGGTCCAATACACGACTGGTTCACATGTGGATGTGCGGGCCCTCCCCCATTCATCGTTGGCATTATGCATGAAAGGTTCATATTTGGATGCCCCGGCCCGCCCGTCTTCACCCACCTTGATAGAAGGCATAAACCAGCTAGACCCACTTTTGGTTGTCCAGGTCCACCCATAACCTTTAGGAGGTCAGCATTCATCAAGTTGCATAATCACCCTTGCAAGCACATCGACAAGAGCCATGACACTTACAAAATATAGGTCGACTCACACCGATGCCACCAAGAAATCCAAATGGGTGATTCCGAGATGGTGAGGAATGAGAGACTCTCAAAATTGAGGTCTTGTGGGGTTGGTCCCTTCATGGTTTTAAGGTGCACTAGCACCAATGCTTATGAGCTAGACCTCCTCAAGGAGTACCAAGTTGGTTTCACTCTCAATATGGCCAACCTAGTGCCATTCAAGGGCCCCACGATGGTACCTAGTAAGGATATCGGGCCTAATTTCCCCCTTGAGAGAGCACCCACCCCATGAGAGCACCATCAGCCCAGAGAGCCCGACGCACGCAACTTGAGAAAATATTGGATAAACAGGTCACCACCACCTAGAACAAGGTGCACGGGCGCTACCTCGCTAGGTGGAAGGATCGGCTACCTTCAGAAGGCTTGTGGGTGGCATCACCATGGCTCCCTCCGCATACGATGGATCTTTTACTCGACGGAGTCGAGTTCTCCGCACCCCGGGAGTATGATGGGGTCATCATCTTCACCGCTCCGAGATTCACAGTCCATCTCCACGCACCAGAAGCATTCGGCTCGGACTAGCCATTTATTTTTGAGTCATATGTTGTAATTTTCTCTTTATTTGAGTCTTACTACTGTAAGTTTTCTTTAATTGAGTTAGTAGAGTAGGTTACTAGGACAATTAGATGGCATATTAGGCTTAATGGGCATAATTGTATAAGCTAGCCTAGGGGTGCCCCCTTCTGGATAGCCTTGGTCATTTTGTGTTAAGTCAGGGGTATTTTCGTCCTGTGAAAAGTTGGGCTCCTATAAATAGGACCCAACACCCTTCCTTGAGACCTAATGAATATTTGAAGTATTTCCAGATTTCAATCTTGTGTGTTCCCTTGGTGAGAAGCCAACCCATAGGGTGAGAAGCCCTTGGAGTGAGAAGCTCCCATATCCCTCTCTCTCTCTCTTGCGCCACTTTCTCTCTCCTCCCCTTCTCTCTCTAAAACCTACGCACCCACCTCTCTCCTCTCTCCACCACATCACCCTCCACCTCATCTCCACATCAGCCTTCCTTGTCCACCTCAGCTGCCACCTCCTCCCACCCTTTCAACTCCCATTGCCACATTAATCCCCTCCATTAAATCTTCCACCACCCAAGGCAACCTTTCATTCTCACACACACCTCTTCCCTTTCTAAGCAACCCTTCACTCTCCCAAGACACCTCTTCCCATCCCCAAGGCCAAAATTAATCCTCCATTATTCACAAATTTAAAACTCCATTTCCCTCCCCACCCCAAGACCATTTGCGCCCTCCACCCACTTCCCCTCTCTACCCAGGCCGCAGCCCACCTCCACCACCCCTAGCTTCGACCCCTACAGCCCCCAACACCATCCTCCCAGCCAGACTCGACCCTAGACTTCCCCTTACCACCTCCCACCCTTCATCCACCACCATCCCCTTGCAAATCCATGCTCCATTCCCCTCAAATTCCCCATCCCATATCTCTTCTGCCCAAGATAGGGTCGCAGGCAGTAGCAAGGAACCAATTTTAGAGATCCTCACGGCTTCTCTGCGTCATTTCTGGTTGCAAGTCTTATACCTCTGGAAAGGTCGTCCAAGGAGCTTTCCAGGCAAGGTGGTTTCGTTGACATCCAAGCTCTGTGCTGCCCGGGAGGTCTGTTATTCTCCGACACCGCAGATCAGGCCAAAATAGCGACCAATATGACTTTCAGAAGTAGTCCCGGCCATCCCCCACAACACCTGGTCGAGCCCTTTGGTTCTGGTGTGCTAGACCTCACTAGCTTTCAACCAGCACTAGTCTTTCCCCATTTGGAGCTCCGGTGTGAGAGTTCTACCCTCGTCAAGTTGATCTTGGTTCGCATTCCGACCTGTCAGCGTCCCGGATGAGCAGCCAGCCTCAGAAGACCTCACGACCACTACAGTTAGTTTCTGCTCCAACCCTTTGGGGACGGCATTAATAGGTTAGTAAGCTTCCAAACGGGCCGTGTCTCACCTTGTTCTGAGCTTCCTGTTGGGCGTACCACCCTCTCCACCTCCCCTCTGTCCGACTGGCTCCTACAACTGCGCGACTTCACAAAATCTGGTGCTGCCGGTGCCTCCCACCTCAGAATTGGGTCAAACAAGTTCTGGGAGCTCCTAGGGCCGTCCCTCTTCGCGACGATCCCCCCCCCCTCCCCCCCCCAATCTGACCTCAGGTCCTGCGGGTACATCACCTGCAAGGCAAGACAGATTCTCTGCCCTAGTGCCCAGCGCGACCCAGTCATCATCCAGAGGCTGCCACCGAGCGACCGAGATGAATCAGACTGAGATCTTTGACCATGACACACCAGGAAGGATTGTCTCTCATCCAGAGGTGGTCCCGCATCGATCCGATCTCCCAGTTGAGAGTACGACGTCACCCAAGCGCCCTCAAGCCTGCAGCTGAATAGAACCGACAAAATTCGGCCACCCGGTCGAGCCGCTTCGGCACCTAATTTCCCCTCCCCGCCTGGCCGGCTTACAGCCCCTCCCTGCATGGAGGAAGTGTTTGAGTGTAACCAACTGTCCCCTACCCCGATTTCACCCCCCTGTGAGGGGAGTAGTGCTGTAAATTCATATAACCTACAGGGTGAAGCTTCATCGGCGCAGCGTACGGGTAGCCCACGCTTCCCCGCTCGCCCATGTCTCCGAATCGGGGCCGGTTTCTTCAAACCAGCCAGGTGAGCTCACTGCCCTTGCTCCTAATCGTGCTTGTTTATTCAATATTCCTCAATTACGTAGCTAGATAAGGGAGAGAGTGCCCGGTCACAAGGTTCCACTGCCTCCGAACGACCGCCGTGGGTGTGAGTGAGTGGATCCGTGCCCTTTGGCACCTTTCGACCTATTGAGGTGGGCGACCATATCCGAGGGGAGACTAACTAAAGTGCTGCTCATCCTCTACCAGCAAGGGACCCGTCCCACATCCTCGACTCGGCATCCCCGAGTCACCCCCGGGTTGACCGTCCGTGCCGTACGAGTGTCCGCTTGCGTAGGCATCTCGCCTTGTGGTTGTGCTTGCATCTTTAGGTCCAAGGGAATTCGGTCTAGTCACTGCATTCCACTTAGGGTGTGTCACATCAGTATTAAAGTTAATTATACATGGTTCATGGACTTGTCTTATTATTATTTTGATCGTTGTTTTATCACGATTCACTCTCATCCTTGGAGTCTTTTCTTAAGTACATGGTACATATTCCGGTACGGTGTCATTAGTTACACTTTGCACTTATAGGCACATTTTCTTGGACTTGCGAAGCTCTCCATCGGATATTCCTTCTGTCGGACTAGGTGATCTTGTTTCAAGGCCTCCGTAAGTCTCTGCGAGCCAGGGATTCCCACTAGGACGCCGAGCTGGTCGTACCCTCAAAGCCCATTGATCTAGAGAGCACTCAAGCTTATCGATGTTTTCTGCAGCCAGGATAATTGCGATTCTCAGGCGACTGCTATTATCTAGTAGCGATTCTGGAACGACCGCGTTATGCCAGACTGGTCCCTACGTCGACCCTTCTCTCTCTCTCTGGTGTCGACTCCATCTAGTAGCGATCTTGGTTGAACCGCCTCTTCATAGAAACGGTCCTTTCATGACCACTATTTCAAGAAATGGCCCAGACGTGACCGTTTTATGTCTAAGTATTGATTAACCCGAGGTTTGACCTAAGGGTTGATTTTTCTATGTTACTAGATGGTCTATTGATTATCTAGAACCTAACACCTTGTTCAATAAGTTATTAATGAATTATGAAGGTTAAGGAATATTTCATTATGCTGCTGGATTTCTTCCGTAGCATGACCTTGTCATTAAATCATCTTTGATCTCATGATTTCGATTTGGAACGTTCTTACCTTGTTATTGTTATCATGGAACTATTGCTTGAACCTTACATTATTGGCCGAACTTTATTTATATCTCATGGAAGTAGCTTGATTTATAATGTGAAGATTCAGATCGGGCACTGATTGTGTCCAAGGGCTCGACATTAGCCTCCTCGGTTGATTGTCGGAAACATACTATGAACCATGGGGTATAATGAAACACTGGCATCGCATTACGCCGGGAGTACTTTGTTTATAGACGAGCGAAAATCATGAGGTAATCTAGTGAAATTACATTCTTACGTGTTAAGTGACTTTCTAGTGCACAGCGTTTATGGTTATGAAAAGTGCATTCTCGTTACATTCTTATTCATGAAAGGCCATATTTACATTCATGTTATATTCTTGCTTGATCATATTCCCAGTCTACATGAACTCTTATATCTCATCTTGATCATATCTTGTTACTTGTGTTACTTTGGTTTATACCGCATGTTTTACCGTATGTCCTTTATCTTATTTTCTAGAGCTAAAATGTTAATTACTTAAATTGCGCCTTCATGTTGATACGAAGATGCCTACTGGGCGAGTGTGCTCATTCCCTACTTTTCCAATCTTTTCAGGACATTCTAGCGGGTCGGATTCAGACTATTCAAGTGATAGATCCAAGAGCGATTGATGGTTCGAGAGAAGCTGTAGCTAGTCTAGTCAATAGTCAATTATGTAATTTTCCCTTTATTGAGTCTAGTTAGTCAAAGAGTCTTTGTAATCCTTTCATTATGATTCAATAAAGTCAAGGAATTTTGAATTATACCCTCTTGTGTTCACTTTTATGTGTGAATGATTAGCGCTCAGATTATTGTTATCACTTGAGACTTCTCTTGTCGGCTATTCACATTCCTGATTAATTTTCCCTGCATAATCTCAGGGAATGACACTCGTAGACTACTATCCCGCTATTTATGGCTCTTGTAGCCTGCTATTTCACAGTTTCTGGCTCTTGTAGCCTACTATTCTGCTATCTCTGGCTTAGCTTGCTAACTCTAGCTCTCATAGCTTGCTGTTCCACAATTTCTGGCACTTGTAGCCTACTATCTCTGGCTTAGCCTACTGTCTCTGGCTCTCGTAGCCTGCTATCCCGCTACCTCCTATCTTTTTACAGCCTACTATTACCCTATTTTTTGGCTTTTGTAGCCTGCTATTCCACTATCCTGGCTTTTATAACCTCCTATCTTGCTATCCCCCAACTTTTTTAGCCTTCTATCTCGCTATCCTGACTCCTGCAGCCTGCTATTCTAGCTTTTATAACCAACTATCTCGCTACCCTCTCTGGCTTTACAGTCTACTATCTTGGCTCTTGCAGCCTGCTATCCCATTATCTCTGGCTCTTGTAGGCCGTTGTCTAGCTATCTTTGGCTTTCACAGTCTGCAACCCTGTTACCTTCTGGCTCTTGCAGCCTACTATCCCACTATTTTCTGGCTCTTGCAGCCTGCTATCCTGCTATCTTTCAACTTTTATGGCACGCTTTATTACTACCTTTCGGCTTTCACAGCCCATGTTCCTACTACCTTTCGGCTTTCACAGCCCATGTTCCTACTACCTTTCGGCTTAGACCTTCGGTTAAGGCCCACTGCTGTTCGGATTAGACATATCGTCGAAGCCCGGTATCTTGCTATCCTCTGGCCAAAGCCCACTATCTCGCTATCTCTCAGCTTAGACAGATCGTCGAAGCCCGCAATCCTCATATCTCTCGGCTTAGATTTTTCGTCAAAGCCCATTGTCTCACTACCCTTTGGCTTAGGCCTATCTCAATAATTACTATCATGTCCCACCGTAATAATCGGTACAACACATTGACTTAGGCTTCCCCTCGAAGCCTACTATCCCCCTATCCTTTGGCTTACACAGTCTACTCTCCAAAAATTATCCCGATACCCTTCTGTTTGGCAAAGGTCACTCTCCTACTCTCAGGCTAGACCTCCCATCAAAACCCGATGTTCGCTTCCGGGTAAGACATCCTGTCACGACCTGTCATCTCATCTTTGACCCAGACTTACCGTCTGAATAAAATGACCCTCGTTGGCTAACGCCAACCCTTTCGTCCCACCAGGACTCACCATAGTGCATAAAACCCTTTTCCTTTAATTTGGCAGTATTTTTTATATATATATACCCTCAAATGACTAACTTGCAGGTATTCGCATCGAGCGGAATGATGATATATAGGATATGCGGGTATAATAATGATATATACCTATATACATATATATATTTGTGTGTGTGTAATCTCTTCTGCATGCTTTTAATTCTGAATGCTTGCTTACCCTGCTTGCATGCTTACCTACAATATAGTTTAATCCACCTCCTTCAAATCTTCTAGGGCCGTGCTTCCTTGACTAAATAACGTCACCCCGATTCTAGATATGTGTGTGCCACATCATATACTAAGGAATGAAAAACCAATTTTTGGTGAGTGCATCCGTCAAGGGGAAGAGTCATAGCTATGTTGCTAGCGTAGCTCCTGAAATACACCCAGATGAAACTCTCACACTCTACACACAATGTGAGCAATGGCCCTCTTGTACCCGGACTATTTCCAGCTAAAATAACAAGGAGTAAGGGTTCGGGCATTTCCCCGAACACCTTCAAGGCACGGGCTATCTATCCCTTTCTACAACCCCGCGGGTCCCCACAAGAAAGAAAAGTGCCCGATACCATCGTGAGAGGCATGCAACCGTAAGGAGGATACCCGAGATATATCAAACTCCCGTATCTTCCTTCCCCGATGTATCCCTTTCTTCACCCCGATAATCGACATAAAAAACCCGCGCAACAGGCCCTTAGCCGTAGGGACGTCAGAAATTATCCCTAACACTTCATGGATGCTTGAATTTCTACACTCGCACAAAGGGTGATCATGAGGAAAAAGCTACCTACCCACTTTTTTATTTAAAAAAATAAAAAAATAAAAAAATGATTAGTGAATGATGATGATAAATGGAATACGAATTTAGGAAGCTGGGAATCTCCACTAAAACAAATGAGGAAACTCGCGTGAAATGGTGAAGCAAACTCCACAATAAAATCGCTATAATGGGATGCAGATCCAAGAAACCGAGAATCCCCACTAAGACAAATGAGGAGACTCGCATCACTCGGTAAAGCAAACCCCACAATAAAATCATAATAAAGGATGAATCCTAGTAACTGAGATTTTCCATTGAGACACATGAGGAGACTCGCGTCGAACAGTGAAGTCCGGGATTTAGAATAAACAAGAGGGTTGTGCGAAGCTACCAAAAGTCGAGAACCCCAAATGTACGTGTAGACACTAGAGTAATCCTTTAGTGTTACTTAGAATGTCTGTATATCCCTATATCTTGGGTTCACTGCTCATATACTCACACTATCACATCACAGAGAAATAATCTTGGGTGTAGATTATGATTTAGGCTATGCACATATTCTATGCGGTGCCCTCTTTATGAATGCACATCTCCTTAGTTATACTTCGTGAGCCGCACTCCATCCATGGATCATGGGTGCTGTTCTTATCCCATCCCTGATGGAGGGGAGCTATCATATATATATTTATATTATACCTACCGTTAATGAATGCCTGCATGCTTGCATGAATAAAAATAAAGAATAAAAAAGACACATATAACACTTTCAAACAGGACTGCACCCACAGGCCCTGCTCACTCATCCCTCATTCGCACCACCTCGGGTGGGGGGCATTTGTTGACACAAGAAAAATAATACTAAAGCATTTTTTTTGCTATTTCTTATTTTCAGAAATGAAGAAGAAAGGAGGAAGGAAAAAGAAGAATAAAAGCGACAAAATGGGCTAAAGACAACAAATGGGCCAAACAAGTGAACCGGTGGCCCTCAACACAATGGTGAATTGGCGCAAGGGGGCCTTGGCCACAGTGAATCGGCGTAGGATCCATTGGCCACATGAACCAGCGCAAGGGGCTTTGGCCACATGAATCACCCAGGGCCTGCTTTGCCATATGAGTCCGTGCACCCCTTGCTGTTTGAACCAACATAAGAAGGGGCAGGCGCGCCGGTGATCCGGTGTACGTCCGTGCCCGCCGGATCACCTGCGGACCCCCATTTTTGCCTATAAATAGGCATGCTCGATCCAGAAAGAAAGAGAGATTGGAAGGCCATCAGAAGAGAGAACAACAGCTAGAGATAGTCTTTGAAGGATTAGGATCCCTCAGCCACAATCTCACAACCCTAGTTCGTTCCAGAGAGCTCGAGTGAGAGTCTGTTCCGATACTGTGTTCTTCACGCATGTAGGTGGTTTCTCACTGCAGATCGTGTCCAAGGACCGTTGATTCTTTCATTCTTTTCTTCATGTAATTTTCCTTTCAAGTCTATAAAAGGGCGATGACATTCCGAGTCCGAAGGACCATTTCTCTCTTTGTCGAGTCCCTTCCCCCTCTATCTGTAATGATGTGGCTTTTATCTTTTCTTCATGCGTTCTGTAATAAGGTGATACTCATGGTAGTCTCGCTTTGAGGGAATAAATTCCGCAAAAGCCCTCTAGGCGACATGTTTTCTTTTCCCTCTTACTGTTTGTAGTTATGTGTGAATATACTTGGTATTTAGGAGTTGTCCGTCGCTTGGCTTGTTTCCTTTTACCTTCCTTCGCATGGTCCATATGATCGCGTCCAATCAATAAAATGCATACTTCCCGATCGTGAGGAGGCCTCTCGAGGCTACGCGCTTACAATCCTTTGATCATTTGGGCAATGCTAATATCAAGGGTTGGATCTCGCATTTGAGTGGCCATTGGCCATGCCATCACAGGCGACAATAAATCTATTCCTTCCTCAATGCATTAGACTGGTCTACTTTGCTCACTGTGGTGCACGTCTCTCGAGCACGCGTTATTTCTGTGTTGATTCGGGGTGTACGTGGCTCTGCATGTGTCTAGCATATTCATCGCAGCGATGGCCGTAGGTCCTCTCATTCGTAGCCATGAGTTGTGAGGCCTCACCATCCCTTCCTCAGTTCTCTAGAAGTTTGTGTTTGATTTTATCCGTTAAGGCACTGATGTTCATATATGTAATGATCGCCTTGGCCTTCAGGCTAGTCGTGCAAGGGCACCACTCTGTTCGTTAAAATGCTTATTGGGGATTTCAGCTGTAATCATTTCTCGTATGTATGCCAGTGTATCCCCGTCATATATGAGTCGATATCGTTGATTCAGAATACCAATCGGCATATGAGTCTCAAACTCCATTGGCCAGAACATTGGTTATGCCTGGGTCTTAATGGGGCTTTCTATTAAGAACTACCCTATCAATGTGTTCACCGAAATATCACACACCTTGTACTTATCAGAGTTCATGAGTTTACTATCCTCCATATCATGATTCATAGCTCTCTGCATCTGAGTAGTGTTACGTCTTTCCGGATTTGTCCGACTTCCATAACAAATATGGACCTGTAATTCCAGGGGAGGGAATACATCCCTTTGTTCGAAGCAACCATGTTGATTTCTAATGCATATCTTTATTGGATTGCTTTTCGATAACCAAATTTCTTAAATCACTCCAAGTTTTCAGGGACTTACCTCTTCATGGTATGGTCTCCGGGGAACCCCGTCTATAGGGTGAATAATAACATCTGTATGTTCGGCGACACAAGGAATCCATGTCCCAAAGCTTTAGACTTTATTGGCCGTGGATCCTCGTAGTCCCTCGTAAGCTAGCCCTCGGGACTTCCGCATCCAATTCTGGTCATGGGGTCGCCGCTTTTGGCTTACCAGAGAGTTGATGAGACCATCTCGGTGTCTTCCGTGGGTAGATATCTTTTTGTCCCCCTTTCGATCTCCTGGGACAAGGGGAGATGCTGCTGAAATTCATCCAGTAATGTTTCGGCTTTTCCGATTAGTTTGCTTTCATTGCCTCAATTGAAATTGAAATCCATAATAAAAAAATGGTAGTAACAATATATGCATCGTGTTAATAAGCTAATCATGAAGTTCTTGTTGTGCTGTAGTGTATAAATTTGCCCCGGACCATATAGAACCCGTGCTCGAGTATGAACCTCGCACGAGGACTGATCAATTGAGCGTGTTTCATTTGTTTGTGTGAGTTCGAGGCTAATGAAGCTGGCATATGTAACCCACGCATAATGGTATGATGATAAGGGCCTTGGCATCATGGTCGACCCAGCCTATAAAAAAGTTGCCATCCTTTTTTTATGCTAATTTGAAGTCTGAACAAACCAAAAGTAATGAACTTAATAACACCTTGGAATCTTGCGGTCATGATCCAGTTTGGGCCCTTAACCCTCATCAAGAATTCAGTTGGAATCAGAAAACTTCCCTAAGGGTCGTGAGCCCTTGAACCTCTGAGCCAACTTCCCACCAAGCTCCTTCTTTCTGTCAATCCATTAACCTCCGTCTTCTCTCTGTTGACCCCTACGTCGACCCTAAACACCCTTGGCACCAACCCCTTTACCTTTTAGTTGTCCCTGCGTCAGCTCCTTCCTTTTCTCTGGTGCCTCCCTGCGTCGACTCCCCCTCTGCTTGATCAATATGTTGTGTGTGCAGGGCTGACGTTAACCACTGTCCTCACAAATATCTTACGTAAGAAGAAGGGATGATTTCCTCAAATGAATAATCATAACTAAAGGTGGCTTGCTTAGGCCTACAATCCCTTTCATGTGTCTAAATAAAGTCCCCAAGGTGGAGGGTATAACCTGAATCGGCGCCAGCCTTGCCCAATAGGTGAATCGGTGCCAACCTTGCCCAATAGGTGAATCGGCGCAAGGATCTTCTCCTTGCACGCCAGTTCACTCTCCTCCACATTCTCTCTTCTTTGTTGTGCCGAACCATTTCATCCCCATGCGCTGACTCACTTCATCTCTACGTCGATTCACCCCATCTCTTTCTTCCCCGCCGGCTCATCTCCATCTCTTCCCTTCCTGCGCGTCGGTTCACTCTTCCTCTCCCTTCTCTCCCTGCGCCAATTCACCTTATGCGCCGATCCACCTCCGCTTCTCCTCTTTCTCATGTCGATTCTCCACCTTCTTCTCTTTCTTCCCCGTCGACTCACCTTACTCCTCATCCCCCTCTCTCCTTTCGTGTGCGTCGATATAACCCCATACCCTAAGTCAACTTCTGCGAGTCCAGGTCGACTTATAACCTTCGCCAGTCAATTGACTGCTATTTTATCAGCTTATTACTCTTTAGGAACCCCTATTCAACTGTCACCTCCTCCTATTCATCTTTCGCTATCTCACTTTTCCTGGCTCATGGCCATCCCATAACAAAAAATATATAATAATAATAATGAAACCAACCCGGGCACATTTGCATGCGTGCACAAACGTATACACATAGGCATGAGTATATATAGGTATCTATCTTACTGTGTGCTTGTCTGTTCCGATTCTTCGGTATATCAAACGGTGATCGGCGGAAGGTCAGATTAAACATGACCGGAGGCTCTCACTGAGCGTGAGGTGATCCTCAGATCTAAGATATCTGCCATGTACTGGAGGTCGATTTAATAAAATGTTACCATATTGTGTGCTTGAGTGCATGTTTTGATCTTGCATTGCACATCACACACTTTTTGCCTCGTGAATCCATGCATATTTGCTTAGCCCCTGTGGCTATCTATCTTTGCGATTAATCAAGGGTTTTCCTTCTTTCGGAAGGATGTAATTAACGTCATAGCCGTTATCGTATGGCGGACTTCGGGTCCCGACGTGATCACCCACCTTTGTCTGATCAGTCAGATGGAGCGCATAATAAAATTTGTCACGAATGTGTCTGGCACGCCCACGTTTAAATAAAACCACCCAATAAACCAACAAACAAAAAAATAAAACTAATAATAATAATAGAATAACCATTGCCCACAAGGCGTCTGCCACATCCAGAAGATGTAGTGCAAATTTGCAAGCAAAACTTGACGCGAGAGATCCTCGGGAAGGTAATCGAAATTCAAATCCGGTCTTTCGACCGATTAAATAATGTTGTCATGGAGATTGAAGCCTTCATCTCCAGCTCCCCCTCTGCTCCAAGTATTGCATGTCAAAAGGGCAAGTCTGCTGACAAGTGGTCAACTCCCAAGGAAGTTCACACAATTGACTTCAAAGCATTCGACCAGCAGAAAGAAAAGGAGAAAGGAATGGTTAACCCTTTTCCCGCTAAGCAACTGAGCAGCAAGAAGACACGTCCCTACGGACCAAAATTAAAAAGCTTTATTCTTTCCCCAAGGACAAGACTCAGGTCCTCTTCGAATGGGCTGTCACATGCAACAAGGTTACTCTACCGGAACCCAAGAGATTAGAAGATGTTAGAAAGAAAGACCATCCTCGCTTCTGCCCATACCACCAAATGGTTGGGCACCGTATTGAAGATTGTTACGTCTTTAAAGACGCTATTGAAAAGCTAATTAGGAAAGGGAAGATACAAATGGGCAACTACAAGGTTGATCATCCTCGCCTGCATGAACTGCCTACTATGGAAAAAGCAGTCAATATGGTATCTCTATACCGGCAATCATCCGAAGAGGTAGCGGAAGCTTGCATGGCACAGGCGTTAGCCGTAGAAGGAAAAGAGAAGAATAAGCTAAATAGAAAAAGGAAGAGCGTTGTCCTCTCTTGCCATACCCTATCGGCCTTGCCCAGTGCGAGCCAAGCTGTTGAAGAAGAAGACAAAGAGATATGCTACACACCGGTGAGGGCAGGTCAAGCTGCAACATTTACTCTCGCCATCAGTCCCAAGAAGAGTGGGGGCACCCTCCACCGCCTGTTGAAGAAGTATGCTGCTATACCCCTCCTCCGTGTTAGGTGATAAGTGTGTATTTTTACGTTTTAATTCATGATTATCCGCATTTTTATGAGCTTAAATAATAATAAATATACACTTCTCACACTTACTGTTGATTTTGACTCAAATGTTTAATTTTATAAAATTAAATAAATTTTAATCATAATTTTTACTTATTTATGCAGGCACGCAATACGGGGAAAACTCCAAGAAAAAGAAAAAAAAAAGAAAATAAAGTTATATGTGAAAACGGGCCAAAAGCCCAAGAACTTGTTCAAAAAGAAAAGAAAAAAAATTAGAAAAAAAAATAAATTTATTGGCTATTTTTTAGCATTTTATACAAATATATATAAGATATATATAGATATATATTTATATATACTATATTTATATAAAGAAAACAAAACGAAAAAAAAAAAGTTCAAAACCCCGCCCCCCCTTCCCGCCTTCGCCGCCCGCACGGGCGACGAGGCGAGAAGGGCGCGAAGGCGGGGGGGGGGGGGGGGGGGGGGGTCGTGGCCGGCGCGGAGCGGCACGTGGCGGAACCGGCGGTCGTGGCGGCAGGTCAACGGCACGCGGCGCACGCGCCCGCGTGCGACACGCGGAGGCGGCAGGAGCAGGCGGCGCACGGAGGGCCCACGGGCAGGCCGCCTAACGCGGTCGGTCGGCCGGCGCGTTGTGCCGGCAGAGAGAGAAAAGGAAGAAAAAGAGAGAAAGAGAAGGAAGAAAGGGCTATAAAAATTCCAAAAAAATTTGGAAAAATCCGAAAAAAATAGAAGAGTGTGCAGCACATCCAGCCTAACATTTTGGATCCAATAGAGCATCAATTATGTTCACATGAAGAGAAAGGGAGTGTTGTGATCCCTATAAAAGGGGGTCTATTGGCCATTGTAAGGTGAAGGGAAGAGATGTTAGGAGAGCTAGCTATGGGTCATTTGTAATGTAAGTTTGTTCTTTGTATTTCTGAAGTTGTTGATTGTTGGAGTTGTGTTTTACAAGCTTTTGAAGTCAAAGTTGTAAGTTGAAGTTATTTCAATACAAGTTTGGTTTTGGAATTCAGTCTTTGCTTAACCTCATTTCTCATTGTTGTGATCTTCATTTCAATTTGAGTTCTTCACAAAATTTGTTCGTTTTCAAATGTTCTTCAACTTCCATGCTTAGCATTTCTTCAAATTCGTCCTAATTCATAGAGTTATTACCCATTTTCTTAAGTGCTGTTTTGTGTGATTACTATTCATCCGTAGTGAGACCTTCTAGTATTCTTATGTTTTGAAGCCTTTCTAGACCTCTTTTCAATCTGAGTTCTTCATCAAAGTTGTTCCTCTCTTGTAGAACTAAATTTCATTCTTCTACCACTTTGTCTAATTCTGCGTATTGTTAGAGTTAGAATTAATTTTTCAAGGTGCTGTTTTCTGCCATTTGACTGTTCATCCGAATTGATAGTTCTTTAGTTTTTCTCATTTTTCACTATCTTCCTCTTATTTTCTGTGTCTACATTTTTCATCAAAGTTCTTCATCTTTTCATTCTCTACAACTTTCATGTTTTCCATTTCTTCTAATTCCATCTAGATTTCACGTTATTCTTTTCCTTCCAACCCCATGTTTTCAACAAAATTCTGATGTATTTTCAAGTTATGTTTGTTTCTATTTACATTTCTTCATAAGTTCTTCAATCACACCCGAAGCGGTAAGTCATCTTCGAATCATCTCACGGTGTCGACTTCCAAGGCAGAGCGGTCTTCATCAAAGGCTCGTTAAGGAAACGACGGCGTTCTTCAATTGGCTAATTATTCCTTTACTTTTCTCTTGATATTTAAAGTTGTAATTTCATTACACTTAGTGATAATCGCACTCCATGAACAAAATTTGTGTTTTCAAGCATAAGGGTATTTCCAACTTGAGCTAAAATCAAATATTCTCTCCCCGTGGGATCGACCCGTATTCACCACTGTACTCGTATTTTTAAAATCATTCGAGTGAGTGAGTGCGGTTATAAATTTTGAAATTTGTGTGGCACGGCATTTTTAAACGACGACTGTCGAGCGCATCAAATTTTTGGTGCCGTTGCCGGGGAGTGAATTATGTTGATAGTTGGATATTCTTGTGTTTTGTGTATATATGTGAATATTAATTTTGCTCTTTTTACTTGTGCAGGAAAAAGAAAAAAATTCGAAAAGCAAAGAAAGAGGAAGATCGGACCTGAAATCCTCAGAAAATGTAGCGTCATTAAAAGCTCGGAAGCATCGCTAAAGGGCAGAAACGTCGGAACAGGTTCTATTTTTCCAATTTCTGAAAAATCTAGAAAAATTTGAAAAATTCTTCAAAACTCTATAAAAATCATAAAATATCGAAACAAAAGAAATTTTTATGCTGGGTAGATAGGTTCATTAATTAAAAACAAAAAAAATACTTGCACCAAAATAACAAAAAAAAATTTCATTTTCAGATTAGAAACCACACAACATGTTCTAGGTCATGCATCATTTAGCATAGAATTTTTTCTTTGTTTAATTCCTATATTGCATTTTGAAGATTGCGAGGGGCAATGTACGTTCTACTCACCATATTCTGGCATTCATTTTGCATAAAGAACCCCTTGTTTGAAATTGTGGTGTGCATTGCATTTTAAAATATTCTAAGGGCACTACCTTTAATAAACATAAGGTGGAGATTTCATCACCCTTCCTTAGCCCACAAACCACATTTCCCTTGCATCTTTACATGACCTACGCCATAAATAAAAGTCAGTAAACGTTGGCCCTAGGATCACACTGTGGTTCTTGTGTTATTTGGGTTTACTCTCATATGAAAACCGGTGCCTAAGGCAAGACGGTCGGACGGCAAACGCCTTAAGCGGGTTAGTGGTTTGGCATAATAAGGTCCCTACGAAAGTAGGGGGAACCTCCCACTTCCCCACCCCTTACCTGGCTGGTGGTCATATTGAGGGTAAACTTACGTTTCACTTTAATCACTTTGTGAAACCCTATTAGTAGGTCTAAGTCGCATCTAGATCATTAGATAATTTGTGTTAACTTGTTTGTGGTTGCATAAAAAAAATTTTAAAAAATAAAATCACAAATCCACGCCTAGGCAGGAGCACTTTTATCCTTCTACTTACAAGCCCTAGACCTGTATTCAACTCCCTGACATTCTTGTCGATCAATATGAGATTCGTCCAAGTCTCATCCAGATGCTCCCATCTTTTTATGGGAATCTCAATGAAAATCCTTATAGGCATCTAGATGATTTTCTAGAAATTTGCTCCCTAATCAAAATTCAGAATTTTAATGATGATGCCCTTAAGTTGATCTTATTTCCATTCTCATTGAAAGATAAAGCAAAATGTTGGTTAAGGAGTTTTGGAAAAACTATCAGGACTTGGGATGCTATGCAGTTAGAATTTTTGAAAAAAATTTACCCCATAGGCCGAACCAACATGATGAGAAGGGTGATTACATGATTTACTCAACGTCCGGGAGAGCAAATTCATGAATCATGGGCCAGACTGAAGGATTTAATAGGTCAATGTCCACATCATGGGTTGCCCAAATGGCAAATTATATTTGCATTTTATGAAGGGTTATCCGATTATGATAGGCAAATGGTGGATATATATTGTGGAGGGGCATTTTTGAGCAAAAGTGAAGATGAGGCGTATGATCTATTTGAGATTTTGAGTGAAAATTCGATAAATCGTGCCTCCATCTCATCTCATCAACAACTCGTAGGACATGTCAAACAGGCGGAAAACCCAACCCACACTGGCATGGAAGTCTGTGAATTCTGTGCCAGTCTCACTCACCATGTGAGTCAGTGTCCTACTATAGCCCGACTCTCTCCAGTCATCCAAGCACAGGTCCAAAATACCCTAGGATTCTCTCAGCCCAAGCCTGCTACATTTTCAGATTACAATCTTGGCTGGAGTAATCACACAAATTTGCCTTGGATAGATCCACCATTTCAAGCCCATATGTCTGAATTTTCACCCCAAGCAACCCACGAGCGGACCATGTGTACTCAACCTCCGCTCAACTCATCTCACCCAAATTTTGGATTCAACATGGATACTAGGGGTGATTCACCGGGCCACTGCTTTGACCCTCAAAGCGTGTACTCTCAGTCTACCTATCAACCCTCTCCTTCAACCTTACACCAACCCCCTCAATATGTGAACGATGATGACGATGACAGTCTTCTGCCTGTCATTTTGGCTCAAGATATCACTATTGAGAGTGAGGGGGTGTGTGCACGTAATACCATGATAAAGGAAGGAAAGGAAGTAGGGGGTGAATTGACGGATAATGATGCTCATAATGATGATCATATCACCCCATTCTCTAAATGTTTTGAGATTGAGAATACTACGGTAAAGGATAATGGCCCAAACAACTCAATTGAGGAAATGAATCAAGAGGAGGATTACGTTGTAAGTAATAAAATTGTTGATTTAATAGAACAAAATTCTGAATATCCTCCTTCTCTGGAAGAACATGATGATGGGGCCTTATTAGAAAAGTTTACGTTTCATCTACCGACCCCATTTCTGAAAATTTTGAGTGATAATTCTCAGTTGAGTACGGAGTGTGATGAGTGGCCCGTCTTAGAGAACTTCACATTTGATATGACCTCTGATGAAAGGGCCGGGCTAGAATCATTTACATTTCCTCCATCCACCCCATTGATGGACAATTTGGTTAACAATCCTCAGATGAGTGAGGGGTATGATGACGGGGTTTCATTAGAAAATTTTAAATTTGATCTAACCCCTGAGGCCTATCCAATGACATCTGAATCTGTGGATGAGTTAGTGCTTCCTTCTACTTTTCCCCTTTCAGTTGAGCCTCTCCAATTTGAGATTCTCGGACCTGAGGAGGATGTGCCAAACACATTCATCTTCAATTTACCTTCCTCTCAGAAAGATAAATTGATCAATGCTCTTAAAGTTCATGAGGCTGTTACTGAAAGAAACGTGGCTAAAGATGACAATCCTGTTCCTAAGCTACCAGGCCCTAAACAAGTATCCATGGAGGAAGTCATTCCTAAAGGGTTAGTCAGGAAGGACGATACAGGCGAAGGGGATCAAGGGATTGATATGGTGCAAGGGTTCCACCTCGATCTTGACAAATTAGACATTAATCATTTTTGGATCCCTACAGCTGAAAATTGGCTCACATACAGGGTTAACGCTAAAATCCATAATGTGCGAGTCTTGCCTCTTTCTAGCCCCAGTCCGTACATGTCTACTCTTGTCTTCCAATGGCATAAGGGCTGGAATTTGAAGGAAGACAAGATCACATGGTGGCTCATTCTGAATGCCACACGTTGGTTAAATGCTCTACCTTGTGTCTGGCTGACGACATAAAACTTAGCGCTTCTTGGGAGGCAACCCAAAGTTTAAGTGATTTTTGTGTGGTGATACATTCTTGGAGGCTAGATGTGTGCAAGAATTTGAGAAGCCAAAAAGAAGAGAGAACCAAGCATAACAAAACATTTTATTCAAACTCTCAACAACAGGAACAAACAACCAGAGATTACAAAGTTTAAGGACGCCGATCCGCGGGGGCAGCAAAGAAGCTACTGACACGAAAGCCACGCTCTCGTGCTCTTCGATAGTGCTCCTCGCCATCCTTCAGCCATTGATCGGCAAGGCCGAGACTGGTCCTCAATTCAAAAACTTGGGCCTCCAGGGCCCTCTTCTCTTCTTTCTCGGCCAATCTCTTAGCTTTCTCTCTGTCTCTATCCCTTTCTCTTTCAGCCCGTTCTCTCTCTCTGTCTTCTCTTTCCAGCTGAAGGGTAATCCTCAGCTCCACAGCGTCCCTAGAAGAGTCCTCATCAGGACGACGCTGCAATTCCTTCTCCAGCTCAGTTATTTTAGCTTCCTGCTGGGTGGTAAGCACGAGCGCCTCCTGTGTTTCCTTCTCCTGCCATACATTTAATCTCAGGCAAATAGCAATGCTTGCACAAGGGATTTTAAATAGTGAAACCCTCACCTGTGCAGAAAGCATCCCTTCTGCCTCCGCAGCACGTTGGGTGGCATGAGCAAGCTGCTCATGGAGTAGATCCAGCTCTGCAGTAGGAATCCATAGACTGGAAGAAACGCCATCTGCCCCCATCGCAGATGAAACTGCATCGAGCTGGGCACGCTGCAACACATATGAGGTGACATTAAGTGGTTAACGTTGTGAATCTCAAATCATACCTGGAGTGTATACCTAAACACTTACTGATGAACCCAGAGCCGCTCGGGTGTCACTCAACTCTTGCTCAATGTCCGCCAGACGAGCTCGTAAGTTCATTATTAAGGTATCACGGGTATCCTACAATTATGGCTTATGAGTTCACACAAACAAAAAAAAAATTAAAAACAAAGATGAAACAAACAATGAAAAAGATAAAAACATGGTTTCTTCACCTCTACAAGCCCTCCAGGCTGGAGCCTTTCTGCATACATTGCCCTATAGAGGCGTAGGTAATCCTCGCTGTCTTGTACTTGAGATTCCACGAGCATGCCACCCCTTTGCCAGTCTTCATATTGTTCGGGGAAGCGCACTCTCCAATCGACACAGGTTGCCGGTCCACGCGTCTGCTTTCCGACGCTGGGAGATATGGTCATATCTACCCATTCCTGGGCCAGCCCTAGGGTCCTCATAGCTAATCTCAGTCTGAGGGGCTCGATTTCATTCAAGCAATGGAGCCAGAGGTCCCGTCCGAATCGGGCGCGGCTTCCAGTAACCCACGGTTGGTCAACATCGACCATTTTCAAGAAAGGCCTCCAATTCACCTTTGATGGGTTGTACGCATCTTCTTGGTTAGCTAAAAAATGATGATCAAACAAAACAAACCAAAGAAAAGGGAGAAAAAGGTATCATACCATCGCTGCAGGAAACTCTTGCAACTCCCGCCTTACCACCATCAGTTGATAGGATAGAGGTGCTGTACTCATGATGGGTTGCCACCGTCTAGCAAGCGGGACCGTCAGTGGCCGGCAGTGACGAGCTCTCCCCATTGGAAGATAATAGTAGCTCCATAGCTACACCATCATGTGTCATTAATATCAACACATTCAAGAAAAAAGGGCATAAAAAAAAACAACGAAAACATTCTTTACCTGGATGAAGGGCGTAAACCCACTGAGTGTCATCTCTCGGTCTGCCCTTTGTGACAAACCTGTAAACAGATGAGCCAATATGGCAGCACCCCAGGCGTATTGTCCTACTCTCTCCAGGTCTACAAGCAGCTCTAAGAAGCGACAGTGGATACTGTCGCCCTTGGAGCCCAATAGCAACTTGCCCAAAAGAAAGAGGAGGAACCTCCTAAGATCCATGTTAGTCTTCTCCCAGTTGCTGGTGTCCACACAATATACCGCACGGGCACCTCTTTCTGCCCTTTCCATAAATTCTTCAAGGGATTCGTCATCACGAGGACGCGTGTCAGTAAGCCCTAATGCCTCCATGATCGATGCCTTGGCTACTGGTCTGTTCTTCCTGCCGTCTAATTCCATCCCCAATAGCTTGTGGGCACCTTCTCGGTAGTCCGCGTAAGTAACGCCAGTCACTGCTTCCCCATCTACTTTGAGGCCCGTAATCCAGACCATGTCTTCTAGGCTGGGCACCATGTGCCCCCACGGCATCAGAAATGCCCGACTTGCTGGATCCCATCTTTCACGTAATGCTTGAATCAAGGCTAGGTCGAGCTTGATCGGCTCGATTCTCAGAAAGGCCCCGAACCCCATCACGTCTAACCTTGCCTTCTGGAAGGCCGGGAGACCTCGATAGGCCGCCACTACCAGCTCCCATGATATGTGCGATCTCATCACGGTCTGCACATACACATGAAGTGAGAAATGGGAGCTTTGCAACGGAAAGAATGGAGATGAAAGTATGAAGTAAGGAATGCAAGGAGCCATTTACAAGTTGTGATAGGGTCCTCTCCCTCGGTTGTCCTTCGACTTCTAAGAATCTCCTGGCACTGCTGCCCGATCTGCTCCTCTTCGAGGAGCGAGAGGACTCACCTTCTGCTCTGAAGCTCGATTCACCCTCCATTCTGAAAATTGAACAACACTCACTACTTCCCTTTCCAACCTTTTACTCCTCAACTCTACTCTTAAGCCTTCGATGTGCCTAGGATGAAAGGAAAGGGGGGTATTTATAGGATTGGAGAGACGTGATCGGCATCTGTCTCTGTCACCTTTAGCAACAGCCTTGGCGACAAGTCCCCCTCCTTTTACTCTCGCGCCCACTCTACCATGTGGAGTGACCGAGTCGGAGGCATACTTTATTGACTTTTTGGCCCAAAGTTTCCATGTGTTCATTATCCCGTTGTGACTACTTTTCGCATACACATGAAATAAGGGGACATTTATGCGGAAACTCCGGATCCGTGACCCATGAAGAAATCCGTAGTCAATTTCCTTTGTAACTCATGGACATGGTAAGTTCCCTTCCTTCTGTGCTAAGCAATGGCTTCTGGGAGGGAATCCAAGGTTTTATGATTTGACGTTTTGCTTGAGTGTGTGTTTCAGTTGATCGGCCATGCGGAGAAGGAGCCTTCATCATTTCGCCCCACCCATCAGGTTGTATCTTTCCATCCCAACTATATTATCTGTTTACCTGTTCTCTGAGCTTTCTACTGCATATGCCATTGAGGACAATGTCATTTAAGTTGGGGGGGGGGAGAAAAAAAAATTTTCCGCTTATCTTGTATTATCCCGCTAAAAAGTTTTCCCCATTTGGAGTCTTCTGATTCATGTCTCATGAAAAGTAATTCTGGAATAGAAAAGACTAAGGAATCGGATGAAGGAACATTTATCTAATCTAGCCATGGAAAACCTGATTTAAGAATCTCTTTAAAGTTCGGATGCACTTTAGAAAAATGAAAATCACTTTACACGCTAATGAAACAAGAAGGACAAGCCTTCTGCTATTTTAGAAAGACTGTCTGATATTCTGCACTTTCTGAAGAAGAGATCTTTTAGAAGCTTTCTGCCATATAAAATTATGAGAAAAAAAACACACAATGAAAAATGCTCCGATTCTGAGTAACCGGGCCTACTTCACCTAAGACGTGTTGAGGTTCGCGTCAAAAGGAAAAGGGAACTTTGATATGTGGAACCGGGCCTACTTCACCTAAGACGTGTTGAGGTTCGCGTAAAACAGTTAAGGGTAGTGCAGCATCATGTGTGTAGAAAAACAAAGGAAAGAGAAAAAGAAAAGAAAAAAATATATATATAGTGATCCCAAAAGGGACATAGCAATAAGGCAGACAAAAAGCTAGTGTGCTGAACACTCTGAGTAAGAAGTGCAGAATTGAAAGGTATTTGTTCAGAATAGCAACTGGAGGATGCAATTGTCTCTACTGTGAATTTAGTATTCCACTTGCACAAGTGCTACTGAATTTTGATTAGAATTCTTGATCATGTACCTGAATTTTCAACATAAGGCTAGTCGGTGGTAATTATTCCAAATTCCTGATCTTTAGTTAACTCTATGAAAGATGATCTGGAAATGAGGCCTGGATACTTTACCCTCTTGTTGGTCCTGAAAGTTTTCATTAATTGCATTGCTAAGGGACTAGCAATGAGTAAGTTGGGGGGTGTGATAAGTGTGTATTTTTACGTTTTAATTCATGATTATCCACATTTTTATGAGCTTAAATAATAATAAATATACACTTCTCACACTTACTATTGATTTTGACTCAAATGTTTAATTTTATAAAATTAAATAAATTTTAATCATAAATTTTACTTATTTATGTAGGCACGTAATACGAGAAAAACTCCAAGAAAAAGAAAAAAAAGAAAATAAAGTTATATGTGAAAATGGGCCAAAAGCCAAGAACTTGTTCAAAAAGAAAATAAAAAAATTAGAAAAAAAATAAATTTATTGGCTATTTTTTAGCATTTTATACAAATATATATAAGATATATAGATATATATATATACATATATTTATATATACTATATTTATATAAAGAAAACAAAACGAAAAAAAATTTCAAAACCCCGCCCCCCCCTTCCCGCCTTCGCCGCCCGCACGGGCGACGAGGCGAGAAGGGCGCGAAGGCGGGGGGGGGGGGGGGGGGGGGGGGTCGTGGCCGGCGCGGAGCGGCACGTGGCGGAACCGGTGGTCGTGGCGGCAGGTCAACGGCACGCGGCGCACGCGCCCGTGTGCGACACGATGAGGCGGCAGGAGCGGGTGGCGCACGGAGGGCCCACGGGCAGGCCGCCTAACGCGGTCGGCCGGCCGGCGCGTTGTGCCGGCAGAGAGAGAAAAGGAAGAAAAAGAGAGAAAGAGAAGGAAGAAAGGGCTATAAAAATTCCAAAAAAATTTGGAAAAATCTGAAAAAAATAGAAGAGTGTGCAGCACATCCAGCCTAACATTTTGGATCCAATAGAGCATCAATTATGTTCACATGAAGAGAAAGGGAGTGTTGTGATCCCTATAAAAGGGGGTCTATTGGCCATTGTAAGGTGAAGGGAAGAGATGTTAGGAGAGCTAGCTATGGGTCATTTGTAATGTAAGTTTGTTCTTTGTATTTCTGAAGTTGTTGATTGTTGGAGTTGTGTTTTACAAGCTTTTGAAGTCAAAGTTGTAAGTTGAAGTTATTTCAATACAAGTTTGGTTTTAGAATTCAGTCTTTGCTTAACCTCATTTCTCATTGTTGTGATCTTCATTTCAATTTGAGTTCTTCACGAAATTTGTTCTTTTTCAAGTGTTCTTCAACTTCCATGCTTAGCATTTCTTCAAATTCGTCCTAATTCATAGAGTTATTACCCATTTTCTTAAGTGCTATTTTGTGTGATTACTATTCATCCGTAGTGAGACCTTCTAGTATTCTTATGTTTTGAAGCCTTTCTAGACCTCTTTTCAATCTGAGTTCTTCATCAAAGTTGTTCCTCTCTTGTAGAACTAAATTTCATTCTTCTACCACTTTGTCTAATTCTGCGTATTGTTAGAGTTAGAATTAATTTTTCAAGGTGCTGTTTTCTGCCATTTGACTGTTCATCCAAATTGATAGTTCTTTAGTTTTTCTCATTTTTCACTATCTTCCTCTTATTTTCTGTGTCTACATTTTTCATCAAAGTTCTTCATCTTTTCATTCTCTACAACTTTCATGTTTTTTATTTCTTCTAATTCCATCTAGATTTCACGTTATTCTTTTCCTTCCAACCCCATGTTTTCAACAAAATTCTGATGTATTTTCAAGTTATGTTTGTTTCTATTTACATTTCTTCATAAGTTCTTCAATCACACCCGAAGCGGTAAGTCATCTTCGAATCATCTCACGGCGTCGACTTCCAAGGCAGAGCGGTCTTCATCAAAGGCTCGGCAAGGAAATGACGGCGTTCTTCAATTGACTAATTATTCCTTTACTTTTCTCTTGATATTTAAAGTTGTAATTTCATTCCACTTAGTGATAATCGCACTCCATGAACAAAATTTGTGTTTTCAAGCATAAGGGTATTTCCAACTTGAGCTAAAATCAAATATTCTCTCCCCGTGGGATCGACCCGTATTCACCACTGTACTCGTATTTTAAAATCTTTCGAGTGAGTGAGTGCGGTTATAAATTTTGAAATTTGTGTGGCACGGCATTTTTAAACGACGACTGTCGAGCACATCATTAGGGCATGGGGTCAAGAACATCAACCTATATGGGACTGAATGTGTCCCACGCCAACAATAAGATGCCGCTAGTCCCACCTGAGATCAGTACTGGAAATAGCACTCACGGCACCTACCAAGCTAACCCTGCCTTAATGGCAGAGCTGCATCAAAAAATACAAGAAGTCGAGATGCTGAGGAAAAGATTAAGTGATGTGGATTTACACACAGCTGCACCTGGGTAGGCAAGACCCTCACCTAAGGCCCTACAAGGTGGCGCTGAACTGCTTGGAATTCCACCGCAGCTGGCTATGCCCCGATTAACATATGACCGTGAAGGGACCACCCTCCCTTGGCAGCTACTTCACGCGGGCTTCATGCACCCTTCAGCTTTGCAAGTGCGTCAAGGGGCAGCTTCTACACCTCAAGAGCTGCCGCTAATAAACCCGCTCCCACAATTAGTCGACTCGCATTGGAGCCTGACAGCCCCAACAATAATGAGCAAGCTAGGGATGGAACAAGCAAATGAAATAAAGCCCGCTGAGGGAGAAGTCACCGAGGTAGAATTACAGATGATCAAACAAAAAGATGATGAGTCTGCTTCGGACTACATTCAACGCTAGAAGAACCTCGGTGCAAGATGCAGACATCGCTGAGTTACAAGGATGGTGTCCAGCAATGCAAGCGTAATCTCAGGAAGGAGATCCAGCTAAGGGTAATTGGCCTCGAAATCAAGTCCTTTGTGATGTGACACCACTAGGGAAATGTAGTAAAGAGACAAGGGCCCTCGGACCTTCTACGCAAACACAATCAATTTTGAGCATGGGGTGCGTAAATCGCTGAATCGCCGTTGCACACACGAACCCGAGGTGACTCGGTAATGCCGAGTGGAGGTGGTGGATCAAGACCCTGGCTGGTTTAAGGGCCAGCAGGGCTAAGGTTGCCCTCCAGAGGGTAAGATGCCCACAACTAAGGGGCTGGCCGGGTGCCAAGTGGGGCACTGGGTCACTCTCTCTCACAAACCACGGTGACCACACGGTAGTGGAGTACTCCGGGGCCGGGCGCTCTCTCTCGCTTCCAACGGAGCAATTTCACGGATATTATATGAACAAACTACTGATATGAGATCAAGGGATAGAGCTTACCCGGTTGGTTTGAAGAAACTAACCCCGTTCAGAGACGAGGGCGAGCGGGGAAGTGTGGGTTCCCCGCACACTGCGTCGATGAAGCTTGATCCCTGCTAATTATTTACATGCACTACGCCTCACACAGGAGGGTGGATCTCGGGGTGGGGAAAAGTGGATTACACACAAACACTATCTCCTCACAGGGAGGGGCGGTAAACCGGCCAGGCGGGGAGGGGCGTGAAGCTAAGAACGGAGCCGGATTGCCCTCCCGGGGTTCTGTCCGCTGGTTCTGCCCACTGACAGGCACTCGTTGTCGACTCCGCTGTGATCGCTCCCGGACTCAAAAGTGAACGAGACAAGTGCCAAAATGTTGGTGACTGACCCGGGATGAAGCCTGAATTTTTTTGGCACCAGACGTTATCGACGCTGGCCTGGACAGACGCTGGACCGGCGCTGCTCTACTCTACCTTGGACTGAGTTCAGGTTGTTGCAGCAGGTTGGCGACTTCACCACGATCGCTCCTGTGATCCAATCGAGACGGGATCAGAATGGTTGCAAGCGTGGTCGAATCCTCTTCGATCAGCAACCAAGATAAGCACCAGAAGAGGTCGGAGCAGGGAGGTGGAACCCGAAGAGTGAGGGGGGGTCTGATCAGTCCCTGACAGGACTGACCTGCGTACCTAGGAAAAATAATTCGGAACGCGGAGATCCAAACTCCAAACGAGGTCCCGCTTGCTGTGTTGGACAAAGGACTGGTGGATCTTCGCCCCGGTCAAGTGGCGCACCAAGTGGAGCACCGGTGTGGTCGCAGTAGCTTCTGAATGGCAGCTCTAATTTCTGGCCGGACTGGTTCTATGCAGTCGGTGAAGAATGGCTCTCCCAGATAGCTCCGAACTCGAATTGGGGCGGGATCACCTTGCCTACTAAGATAACTAGAAGATATTTCTGGCAATGTAGGATACGCCTCCAGAAGATGTGCGGTGAAAACATGGTTGACTCTGCAACTTGACCATTGACTGCTGCCTGCGGACTGAGGTGAATAGGGTGATGATAGGTGATGGGAGGCGGAGTAGATGGGGTGGGAAATGGGGTGGATGGGTGTGGGGGTGACACCTGACTATGTGGGGGTCTGTTAGGGGGTGATACAAGGTGTGGGAGGGGCAGAAAGGGGGCTGGGAGGTGGTCTAGCAAGTGGAGGAAGGGAGAGCTACGAATTTGGGTTGGGAAGGAGAGAGAGAGGAGAGATCTCTCCTTTGGTTTGAATGTGGGGTTAATGGTGGTTGGTTAATGAAGTCTTGGGGAGGGGAAAGGGTGTGTTGGGAGATGGGATTCTCCCTAGGGAGATGGAGGGGTTGGCTTGGGAATGGGGAAGGTTGCCTTGGAAGGTGGAAGGTTGCTTGGGACTTGGTGAGAGTAATGGTGGGAGTGATGGGGCCTTGGGAAGATGAGGGGTTGGGGTGATGTGGATGATGAGGTGGCAAGGGAGGAAGGTGAAGGGGCAAGGGCGCCCAAGGGAGAGAGAGAGGGAGAGATAGAGAGAGAGCTAGAGAGAGAAGGAGGCACAATTCTTGTGGATAATTTTCACACAATAATTCACTCATTCATTAGTTCTCCATGGAGGGATTGGGGTCCTATTTATAAGAAACCTTCAATTTACAAAAAGTCCTCACCTTTTGGACTATTGACAAATGACCAAGAGGGGAAGGGGGCGCCCATGGGCCAAGCCCATTGAAGTGGGCCCATTAACCCACTAGGCCACCTAATGATACTTAGACTTAGATAGATGACTCACTAACTTAGGCACTTGACTCAATAAAAGGAAAATTACATGGTTAAGACTCAAATAAAGATATGAAAATTACATAGCTAGACTCAGAAAATCAAGATGAACACAATGGCGAGCATCGGGACCCTTGGAGAAATGGGAAGTGGTAAGCGATGTCCCCATCACTTTGACCAATTGGAAGACATGGCAATTGACATTGAAGCCTTTTTGGCTAAATACTGCCCGGCTTCCACTACCCCAATGCAGAGGAATATGCCAGTCAAAGAGTGGCCGGCACTAGAAGAAATAAACAATGCTGACTTTGAAGCCTTCGAGCATCAAGTGAAGAAATCAAAAGAGGCAGCTGGCCGTTCTGCTACCAAGACGGCTGAGCAAATACCCCCCTCACTAAGGGCATGAATGAAAAGATTTTACTCCTTTCCCGAGGACAAGACGCAAATTCTATTCGAGTGGGCCCTCGAATACAACAAGGTCCTCCTCCCTGAGCTTAAGAGACCAAATGACAGCGAAAGAAAAGATGACCCTCGGTTTTGCCCCTATCACCAAAAGAGGGGGCACCTCATCAAGGACTGCTATGTATTTAAAGACATCATAGAAGACCTGATCCAAAATGGTGAATTACAGATAGGTGAATATAGGGTGGATCCACTTCGCCCTCACCAATTACCTGCCTTTAACATGGCAGCTGACATGGCCCCCCTATATCAACCGGGACAGCACGCCCTCTGAAGTGCATCTCTAGCTCCCTCCACTGTGGCAAGAAGCTGAACAAAATGCAAATGGTGCTCCACCCCAAGTGCAACTACTGAAGACAAGAGAAGAAATAAAAAATGCTACTTCACTACTCAATACGCTATCGGCTTCACCAATGTCAGTGTTGACAGCAAAATGATGAGGATGGAGGGAAAATTCTCTTTCAGAATGAAAAGACCCAGCACGATGCAACCGCTGCTCTACATATCCCAGTACATGATGAAGGATGCTCAACTCTATCTCAGGGGGATGTATTCCCACCCTTCACCAGCCCCTCACAGGTCACTTCGCGTGAGAGGGGGAAAACTGAGTAAACAACTATCAAACGGGGCCAGTTCACCCGGGAAACACTCAGTAGCATGCTCATTTCCTAGAGTCAATAAAATTCTATTCTAGCACAAACTTGACAAGGGGGCAGGAATGAAAAGACCTTCGGCCGCAATCAGGCTTTGAAGTGCCCCTGGGCACAGCAAGACTCTATTCCCTGCTTTGAGGGGGGCTACTGTTGACATCTAAAATATTGCTATATGGCAAGCACGCTGTAAGAGCTCGGAATTTCTAAGCCAGGCGTTAAGAAGTCAAAGAAAGCTCAAAGAAGGGTCCTCTCGGACTGTTGAAGCCTTAGGTCACCTGACAAGATCATCAAGGATTTCACAATTTATCATCTCGGGACGTCTGGAAGAAGTCTGCAACAAACTGGCAATGCCGTATGGCCTGTCGAAATCAACAAACCCAACAAACCGGCATCGACCCGGTCGCGTCGAACAAACCCCATACCTCGTTCGATCGGGACAAAAATATGCCCCGTGGTTCCCCACCTGATGAAGAAAGCCTCCCGAGGTGAAGAAACATCATTGGTGACCCAAAGTAACGTGACGAAGGCAATGTCAGAGGAAAACATGAGTTACCTGACTTGGGTACACGTCGTGCCGGAAAGGTCCGTAACTGGCCGAAAAGCTACCCAATCAGGGTGAAAATGTTCTGAGTGATAACCCACTCAATGAAGATGCCATGAATATGTACGGAGCAGGTCTAGTAGAACAAATCGCAGTGCCGAAGGCAAAATCAGGATAAAATCCGAGTAATTTAACACGAGTTCGGCACGTGTCGGAAACCTCTCGAAATTGTAAATCAGGACCCAGAAATGAGGAAATCTATGTTCCGAAGCTATCGCATCAAATCCTAAGCTACACCGGAGGTCGGGCTTCCACCGGGGCCAGTTCCGGTGTAACAAGACAAAATTATGAAAATGCCCTTATGGCCAAAATGAATCGGCGCGCTCCTCCATAGATAGTGAATCGGCGCCCTCCCACTTTTGGTGAATTGGCGCCATTCTTGACAAAAGTGAATCGGTGCCACCCGTTTTAGCGAGCTGAATCAGTGCACGCCCTTCGCGCCTTGCCGATCGATGGATCGACGCAGGGCCACCTATCTCATCCCCTTGGTGATACCCTATTTTCTCCTATAAAAATCCCTTATCTTCGAGCACCGCAGAGGACACATCTAACAGAGAAAAAAAAGAAGAAGACACACAGAGAAGAGGCGAAGAGAGTTCATACGAGAGGCGAATAGAAGAGACAGAGAGAAGAGAACGCAGAGCACCCAAGAAGAAGAATAGAGAAGCAAAAAAAGAGAGAGAGAGTAGAAAGCTCGAAGAGCGATCCTTAGGTGGGTGCCCCTTGGTAATAAGGCTCAGAAGGGCCAATAGTGGGTGGTTACCTCTTTTGTTAAATCTTTCTCTCCTCTATCTGTCTTTTCAACTCGCATATATCTTGTTTTCCGCCATTATGTAATGAGGCATGTCCTCAATGCTTTCGTTGGGAAGGAATATAGAGCTGCAGACTTCCCCTGGCGTTATGCGCTTTGTACTCTTGCTGTTTGCAATTATGTGTGAATAAGTTTACGTACTATTTGAATCTCATTATCTTCCTTCCTTTTTCCTTTCGTTGCATCTTTCTTGCGAGGGTGCCTGATTCATAAGAATGCATATGCCCCAACTGTGAGGTGGCCTCACTGAGGCTATATATTCATACGCGATCCTGTGATCAACTGGGTGATTATAGTTTCGTATATCAGATGCTACATTTTGAATGGCCATTGGCCATGCCCATATGGGGGATAGAAATCTCCCCCCTCTGCTCCGTATGGACCATGTTGCATTGAGTTTCATCGAATGTGCCGGTAGTGTTCAACTTCGTGTATTGACGATGCGGGGATATTGTCGTGAGCCACTGGCGTATGATTTATTGATGAAGGAGACGACTTCCTGCCTTCCCCTTTCACTCACTCTCATGAGTTGTAAGGGTTCAGGCCGTTCCTCCTAAACATGCTAAGATTGGAACCCTTATTCCTTTTGTTTGCCTGTGTGAATAATCTTTCCCTTGTTACGATCACTTGGGCCTCTAAGGTCAACCACACACTCGTGCAGTTCTCCTCTACCGAATGGCTTTCTCTTAGCATGATATGTCCCTCGGGATAAGTAACTTGCTGTTGTAACCAGCGTAGGCTATGACCTTCAGCTATAGGGTGACAATATGATTCACCGGGTTGGTCAGTGCCAAATTGTCTGGGTCCAAGGAGTCATAGAAGGTGGGGGAACATTTTCTTGTTTTAAACATCTCGTACCAATTTTCAATATGCCCTCGTTATCTTAGTTTTCAAGTTTTATACACCACCTTGGGCTTCAAAGGATCTTCCTCTTTGTGGTATGTTTCCCTGGACCCTACTTCGGGGGTGGATATTGATAGCCACAGTTTCAGCAAGGTCTAGATCTGAAATCTAAAATTATGAAGGATAGTGACTGTGGATTGTCAAGGCTCCTAGTAGGCTAGTCCTCAGAGCTTCTGCATCCAAATTGGGTCATGAGATCGCTGTTCTCGGCCTCTCGGCAATTACAAGTTTCATTCCGGAATCTTCTGTGTATGAATCTCAATTTCATCTCCTACAATCTTCAAAATAAGGGGAGATGCTGCCCAAATTTTTCCAGATTTTTCTTTGGTTCTTGGTTGATTAATTCATGTCTTCTATTTTATTTTGAACTGAGAATGAGGCTAACATTGGGTTGCAACGATGCTACGCAAATGACATGGATGACCATCTCTCAGTTTTCAACCGCATACCCGTCCTCGAGTATGAACCTCGCACGGATGACAAACAATAAGCTAAGATCAACAAGAGCTCTGGCATAACAGATACAAGATGGCTATCTAAGCTCCATTCATCGATTCAAGGCAAGGGAAGATAAAGCAACAATAAAACCAATAATGTTCCAGGACCATGGGCAGACTGACTCTTTTATCCCCCAATACAATTCCAAACCAGACTAAGAGTTCTCTGCATTAGACCTGAAGTCGCCCAGGTCGACCCCATGGCCAGAGAGTCGACTCCCCCTATAGAATCTCTTGAGCCCGCGCCCTTCCTCTTCCTAGGAAGTGAGTTGGCTGCGGGCCAAGTGAATCGGCGCCATTGGCGTTGATCCATCCCTACCTCATGCACCCCCTTTCCTTATGGTGCCGACCCATTATACCACCTTCGCCTTCAATTGCGCCGATCCACCTCCCTAAGCGCCAACTCACCACACCACCTCTCTCCAGCGCCGATCCACTTCCTATTGGCGCCGATTCATTACCCTTATGTCCTGGTCGACTCCTGTAAGGTCCAGGTCGACTCCAGCCTCTACCAACCCATTGAAAGCCTCTCTAATTGCCTGACCCAAGGTCGTGCTTTGAATAAAAAATTAGAATAATAATGAAACCAATGCTAAATCTCTTTGATGTTTGCTCCTCCTGCTTACATATCTACCTATATGCATGTATGTATATATGTGTACCACTACTCCATCGTGTGCCTGCTTGTCCCGATCTCCCGGTATATTAAATGGTGATTTGTAGAAGGTCAGATTAGATCTCGCTGAAAGCCCTCACTATGCATGATGGTGGTCTTCGGACCTATGTTCCCCGCCCTATACTAGAGGTTAGGTCAATAAATATGATTGCATTGCATGCTTGAATGTATGTCTAGATCTTGCATTACGTAATACCGTATTTTAATTCGCATACGCTTCTATATTTATCCAGCCCCGGTGGCTCTTTATCTTGGCAATTAATCAAGGGTTTGCCTCCTTCCCGGAGGATGTAATTAACGTCAAAGCCTATACAGTATGGCGAACTTCTGGTCCCAACACGGATTTCACTTTCGTCTGACCAAGTCCGATCGAGCGCATAAATAAATCTGTCACGCAAGTGACTGGCACGCCTACGCAACAAACAAATAAATCAAATAAATCTAACAAATCCCAATTCATAACTAAATAAATAAACACCTAAATAAAAATTCCCATCCCCATAAGCTGGCATGCCCGGTGGGACCAAGTCTCCCTTCATCTTTTTGCCAAGATAAATGGGCCCCCCGGCCCTCCCAAAGTATGCTGATCGTTTGCCTGTTTTCATGATTGCAGGAAGCGATAATGGCTGCTGGATTCGCTGCCCTGACATTTGGCACTGCAATCATGGCTGGTCATGCTGCCCATGGGTACCTAGCGATACTGACTATTTTCAGCACCTTTCCGCCGGTGGTTGGCTTCCCCAATTTCTTAGGGGTCACCTTTACTAATATGTTGGAAGTGGAGGCTTCAAAGCTAGCTGGAGACAATGCCACCAAGAAGCCCAGGGTTCCTTACACCCGAAGCTGCAGGGGCCTGCTGAGAAGCCAGATTCAATTGACAAGCTATATGGTGCACCATATAGCCCAGGGCGGCCGACCCGTCCACTACAACAAGCCCGGGAGCTGCCGCCATGGAAGATTCCGAAGGAAAGTTGCTACCCCTGTCACCGGGAGGCTTTCGGCGTCTGGCAAGTCCATTCTGATTAGGGGCGTCAGTGTCTTCCTAGACAGGTGCGATGCTCTGGTGATCTCGGACCGCGTGGTCCCTGCCGTACCAGTCCGTCACTCTCACCAGGCCCTGTCCGGGAGGAGAGCTGAAAAGGAAGAAGCTGGCCGCCAAGGTTGAAAATGCTAGAGCTGGCCCCAAGGCCAAAAACATTCAAGTAGGTGTGGGTCCCTAAGAAGATCCAGCATGTCCGTTAAAGTGCACCTGTTCGCCACTACCCCGAGCTCGTGGAGGAGGGGAGGAGGAATGAGAGGGGTTTGGCCCCAAGGAGAGAAGAGACGGGGGTGGACCCTTCACACCGTGCTATTTTTAGGGCTTGCGCCCGACATGCCAACATCCCTACAGTAGGGAGAAGATTTGATCAACCTGCTAGGATAGCTTGGCTGGGTTACAGCCCTCCGGTGCAAGGTCGATAGCTGTCACCACTACAAGAAAATTGGCCTTTACTTACATTTTAAAAATGTAGGTATAGGTCCAAAAATGTAGGTAAGTCCTTTAGCGACGTTTGCATGCCACGCTTTCAAAGCGTGGCGCTTGCTCGCATGACTATAGGTTATACTTACGTTTCAAAGCCTTTAGCGACGTTTCTATGAAACGTAGGTATAGTTCGACCTATCCTTATGCTTTCAAAGCGTAGGAATAGTCCAGCAAAAAGCGTAGGTAGATATCGACCTATACCTACGCTTTGAAAGCGTAGGAATAGTCCAACAAAAGCGTAGGTTAAATATATATATACAAACGCATATAATTGGCTATACTTACGATTCTAAAAACGTAGGTATTATTTTTTGTCACGTACTAAACAAAATGTATGAAAAAATATTAGCGTCATTGTCTTAAAAACGTAGGAAAAAGAACAAGTCTCATTTTTAAAAAAACATAGGTATATTGTTCTTTTGTTTTTTTACATACTCATTGTGCAATCATATTACACCTATATACATTCATATAATGTTTCCTGCATGAATCTCACATTGAACACATCACTATCAACATAAAAACTCACAATCAACACATCAATATAAAGTCACATTCAACACATCAATATCAACATAGATCATACACGGCCTTCGAAACACCACTAACAACTTCAAGAGATTCATTTCTCACCTACACACAAATTTACTTTCCAATTAGTAACTATTTGCCAATAGAACAAGTAACACTTGCACAAATACGTACTACATACATACACATAAATAGATAGTTCCCCTCACTCTATATTTGTTAAAATATATCTCACCAAAATCCAACATATAAACATCATAAAGTAGCTCTCTATTTATCATACAAAAATATATACAAACATTGGGCTAATAATGGACAAATGATGAGACAAATACATGCCCTGACAAAAAAAATAGAAAGTGAATGGAGTAGAAGGAATAAAATAGATGGCTATACAGGCAGATGGCAAAATGATCTAAAGCTCTGTATTCAGTTACTTTCTTCCTCCGAGAAAAAGGTTAGTAGCACAATTATACTTCACCCTAAAGGTCTCATCACAGCAGTGTGATAAAGTGCATCATTGACTCAATCAATAGATAGCAGATAATAAGATATCATAATAAAGACCCCCATATGACACCATCTTTGCACCCACCTGCCCTTACTATCAACCAAAAGAGACCTCCATGAAGCATAGAAAAGAAAAGGCTGAGCTGCACAATTTCATATTCAGATTTATGTTAAAAGTGGTCATCATAAGCCCACATGGTTAGAAGGAAAATAACATGCAATTGTCACCTCATCATCTCTTTATAGACAAGAAAGATTTAAAAAGACCAAGAAAGGAGATTTCACAGAGTACGGTTCCATTAGAAAAGTCATGGAATTCTTCATCTAGATTCTCAACCTGAATGCTGACCCCGATAACATTTGAAGTTGAAAACCCCTGCTTAAACCACATATAAAGTGAACGTGACAGGAGTATGCTCCATATTTTTCTAGTATGTGATATTTCTCCCTCACCACTTTTGACCATAGACAGGCATCCCCATAACCTAGACAACATAATCACTTAGATGATAAGACAATTAAATATGATGAGTTCCTAGAAATAATCACTTATTTTTCTTCATAAAGACTTCCCAAGAAACTACATGTCACACTTTCCTCACCCTGTCCCCCTGCCAAAGGAAATTGCCCATGAATGTGTTAAAAATTTTATTCCACTGTCTTTTCTATATGAAGGGGGAAAAAGCTAATAAGTAAACTACACAAAAACAGCTTGACATGGGGCATAGAAAAAAAAAGGGACATCCCAATGCCACAAGGGCGATCGTGCATAGCCTTTCGCCGATTTTTTTTGCAAAGAAGAGGAGAATTTCTCAGAAAAAAAAATTAACAATGCAAAGTGGAAACAAGAAAGGTAGAGCAAGGAATAGAAGAAGCAAAAAAAAATTGCCCAAACATTGCACAACAATCTAGACACCAGTTACATGCAAAAGGGAGGGCATTTGATAATATGATTATGCCCAATGAAAGTGACAGCTCTAGACTGAGTACAATAGTACATGCTCCTTACCTATACCTAATAAAGTCATTAAGAAAGTAGATGCAGTTCAATAGAAGGAAACTCTATCGAAATGTACTATTGATGGCAAGTAAATGAATGGGCACGTAAAATGAGCTATTACTTATTAGATGTGCACATAATGTAACCAAATGAGTTTGTTTCATTTCATGGACTTAATTTTTATCCCCACACATGGTAAATACCATTTTCACATTGAAATGGTATTTCAACTGGGGGATCTACAATTCGTTAAATAAAATCACTTGAAGGGTACAAATATGAAGTTGCCTTTCATTTTTGTAACCATATATGTTACATATTTCTGTAGAAGAAAGAACCAAAAGTAATTTATTTTTCATGACTAGAATCACATGCAAGATGGACATATGGCATTCATATCACATTTAAATAAGGCTATCAAGTGAGGATATAACCATATTAGACTCGAAAAACATAAGATACGGGGAGTAAGGAAAGGGAAAAACACGTTATGTTTCTCACCTACACTGCGAGGAGGTCTAGTAGATGGCAGCATCAGCAAAAAATTGTCTTGGTTATTTATTGTGTTTATGGATGTCCATTGTGTCTGCTATTTAGATTACTGTGTGATATGGATGTATATGCATTCAATGACCAAACTTTCTGAGAACTGACAAGTGAGAACATACAGGCTCATCTGAAGTAGTGATGATATATCTGGTCTATTACCCATCATTCTCTCCTTTTCAACAAATTCACTAAAGTGAAAAGAATAATGTACACTTGAAAAGAAAAGATATACTAGCCCCCAGAAAGTATACCTCCACAAAAGAGGCTTGCCAACAAACAAAGTATACCCCAAAAATTCTCCCACCATATACAGTCTCATCACAAGGATGGATGCCCGAGCTCCACCTGAGAAACCCTGACCAAACACATCAGCTATGATGCCCTCAAGAGCACAAGACAAGCCATATAATCTTGGGAATGCATCCATTGTCTGTTGCCAGATCATCTATCTTGCCAGAATAGAATCCTTTATGCTTCCCCTAGAGACAAGGCCACCAACAAGCGAACAAAATTTCATGCTTAGGATACCCTTCCAGAGGGTAGAGATGTTGGAAGATGCACCTGGGGTAATGTCCCACATTTCAGAACTCCTATGGTATTTCTACCTGATGACTTCAAGCCATAAGCCATGTCCCCAGCTTCCAAAGCCATTTACACATTAAAGCCACATTGAAATCATTTTCTAATCCCTAAACCACTTTGTTCCAAGGTTTTGCCTATTTTTCCCCACATATACCACGCCATCCTTTACTCCTCCCCCACTACCATGTCACGAGAATCGATTGGATGGAACCAAGCTCCTGACAAACATGTCTGTTACTTATAATGAGAATCACATCTACAAAAAATGGCAAACGGCATTGATGGCATAGAAAACTAGTGTACACAATTACTTATGTATCGATATAAATAAATAAATCTCATCCAAGTAATATAGCTAAATAGAAAACATCAAATTTCATATCATTCAAGCTCCATAACTACAAACAGAAACTTCCATTGAAACAGAAGAAACTTATATTTGGCAAGAGGCCCTACCTTCCACAGAAAGATGATATATCTTTTGAATATGCACGTGCCTCTTGCTTATCTGCACCAAACAAACTCTGCTTTAGAAGGTCAAGGGAAAAACATTGACAAAATAACATGTAAGTGCAAAACATTCAAAAAGAAAAAGTAGATAAACAGGGCCTACAAAACCAAATAGCCATCCTCTATTGAACTTCAGATCTCGAAGACTTGTAGCAAAAGAAATACAAGACTCATGACCGTTGTCAGATTACAGAACTTGGGGATGGTAAGGTGAGGACCAAATTTTTAAGTTCAGAAAAAATGTTAATCAGCAAAAAGTTTCTTTTTGGAAAGTCAAATGAAACTAAAACAAGCAAAAGGTTTGGTAAAGATTTGTACCGAAAATAGAAAATTGAAGAAAATGTTTTAAGCAGATATTTTACAACTAGGTGTAACTTTTCAAGAATATAACCTATATATTATACAATCACTTGTTAATTGGTATAAATTATTCTTTTAAGAATGTTATTCATTATATAACAGTGAGCACTCTCTAGGTAATCATATTCTGTAGAAGTAAATTGTCTAGCGTCAAACAGGCAGAAAAGATATCCATTCCAAGGGTATTTGCCAAAGTAAGCTGCTAATTATAACTCAATCTGCCCTTGGAAGTTATGTGGGCATTCTATACCATAAATAATTACATAAAATTGCAACAGTGGGCTCAATAGGCTGAAAACAACTAAAATGCAGTCAAACTTTGCATCTGTTGGTAGCTGTGGAAAAGAGTGAATCTATAAGAAATTGACTTCTTAGGACTTAACAATGGTTTTGATTTGCAGAAAAATATAACCGCATAGAAGTGAGAAAAGAGGGAAAAAGTACTCCATGCCAAATAAGCATACCAGAATTTAATGCTGTTCCAATCTTCAACCTTGACCCATTCTTGTTTGCCAGAATCAGACTAGAAGAAATTCTCAAGCATCAGATGTTGTGAACAGATTAATACTGTGCTCAAGGAAACACTTTAAATAACAAGAACCATGAAAGATTCTTAGCAATATACAATCTTTTTTTTTAAGAAGTGGATGGTTCAGCAATATACAATCACAAAATAGATAGAAAAAATGTTGGCTGATATGCCCGAGTATCATTGTTGTGAAAGTAAACAAAATGAATTCTGATCCAAAATTTTCAAAAACAATAGAGCACATCAATGACAGAAATCTGATGAATAATGTAGGAATTGCTTAGGAATGGACTTGAAAAGGGAGAGGTTACCTTTTCCAAGGTGTATAATCTTGCATTTTCTCACACAGATCATCCAAGAGCTCAACAACTCTCAGCTCACTCACCCTAGTCAAAGCATGTAATCAATAGTTATAAAATGGTCACTTAGTAAGGGGAAAAGAATAGAGACAAGTTTAGTTTTGCAGGTTTATCTTGTTGTTAGAAATAAAAAAATGGTGGAACTTGAAATAAGAAAATTAACATTCAGCAAGTATAAGAACTACATAAGTCAGAATTGTGAAACTGGACCTGCAATAATGTGGAAGGTGGAAAATTTTCAGTCACATGGCAAGAGCTTGGTCCTTCTGGTTGACTGTCAATTGCTTGTATGCCTTCTCTCCAAGAGATGGCAGAATCTTATAGCAGTACAACACTCCTCCATTCCTCTAAACATCTCCAAGGATTGACAGACTTGACAGTCAACCAAATGAACATTGCACAACTATCTTTTCAAAATGTCACCTAGAAACTGAATTCTGATCCAGATATAATGATGTATAATTGCAGAGCTTGATATACCAATAAAGTTAGAAAGGAAATGCAAAAATGAATATCTTAGTGCATGTTAGCATAGTGGAAAAATTCAGAGAAATTTAATCAGGCAACATCACCTAAGCCACATGATTAGATGCTAAGCTATGGAGAATAAAGATGACCATCCTATAAATACTACAACACCATGGAAGGCCATTTGTAAAAGAACTTGCAATAAAATAAATAAACACATTAATGTAAACAAAAGGTTCTCAATGAGTTGAAAGCTCCACAGATTTAGTCATGCCCAGATAATGAAGACTTAAGACAAACGTGTCAAAGGTCGGCATCATATTTAGAGTAAGCGCAGTTAAAGCTAGATGCTTATGCATTTAGGATTCTATCATCTTCTCTCCCTCAAAAGCCTCAACGTCTGACCAAGTGCTGATGAGAAATGCAGAGAACATAAGGGATTAAAGAGGAGTTTAAGAAATAGGAGTGTGGAAACATCCCAATTAGTGTAATCATAGACATAGCAACATGCTAAATTTTGATGAAGCTCTCTATTCAATGAGCTAAAACTGCAGGAGTAGAAAAAAGGGAGTTAGAGAAAAACCTCACTCTACAGATGAAAATCATTGCGATAACAAAGTAATAATTCCAATTTTGGAAAACCCTATAGCTTAGATTCTCTACCAAACTAAAGATCAACATACAAAAATCTACTGCCAAATAGAGAAAACAAGACTCGTATGAAAAAGACTCAGACGACCATAGCTTCAGAAATCAACAAGGCAAAACATCCAAATTTCCAACCAGTAGACTTGATATGACAAACACAAGTAAACATGGGGAAGCATACGGAGGTGCATATGAATATGATGATCTAATTTTATTTTGCTTTTTTGTGCATCAGTGGAGTAAAGTGATGGAAGGAAGTTCTCCTAAAGTGGCCAACCAATAAAATGGAGAATAAAGCAACAAGTATTCAAATCAAGACCAAAAAAATTAATAACAACAAAGCATAGTTACCAAGATAGAGGAAAGCAAGAAGCAAAGAGTGAAGCAAAAGTGATAACACTTTGAATTACATATTTATCATTCACCAAGATTACTAGTTGACAACAGATGTCATAAAAAATATTCAATTTTTTATTTTCCACTAAAGTCAGTGCATATGAGCCATTACAAACATTAATTGTGCACCATGAAAGGGAATATTGATCTCAAGCTTGGATTTTGCACGGGGAAGCCAGCGCACATGGTTTCATCAAATCCTTTGTCAAAGTTGTTCTTTAAGATCTATGAGATCTTTCTAAATTCTCTCCCTATTTCTATTGTTTTTGTCCTCTATAACTTCTTTGTGCAAACATTTAGAATAGGTTTGCATGCACATCCAGCTTACCTTCCCACGATACCACGGAAGCGTCTCATCATGGCCATGGTGATGCATGTACATGACAAAGTACAACCACATAACGAAGATCTACAATGAAAGGGGAGATAATAAACAATTAACATAAATAAGGAATCTTACAAAATATTCACATTTGGTCAACCAACTCTTCATAGAATAAGCACTTGAACTTACTCAATGGGGCACAAAAATAGAGTTCAAACATCCACATTGGTCCGATAACCCATGTAAGCCCTACTAGCAATGCAACCATCGCCATCGAATAGGCTGTAGATGTTAACACATGTTTCTTCTCATTCGGAAGGAATAAGTCACAGCTGGGGTCAAAGTGAGAGCCTATCTTCCTTGGACTCCTTGACCACTAATGAACAGTCCAAGAAGAAAGGGTAAGAATCTACCAGGAAGAGGCACAACCTAGGAAAGAGGCAATAGATCGAATCAACAGTAGATCACAGAATTTTGGTGGAATAGTAGAACCTAGGAAAACTAACTATGGAATCTAATAGCAGTACTAAAATCGAGATGAGAAAAAAAAGTGGAACATTGCATAGGATACCAGTCATGGCCGAGCACGAAGAGGGCTCAGAACAAGGTGCCCTGCGCCCCCCAATATAGTGGCCACACAACCCAGTTATTATGGTAAGCCGCCGCCACTGCCAGTCCCAAGACAACGACCACGTTGAAGACCACATAGCTCATCGACTGCCAGGGGTCCTTCACCTAGTAGTGTTTCAGAATCGCAGTCCAGATCTCCGCCAGCCCGAACGGAGGTGGCATCCTGGGATAAAACTCCCCCTCCACCTCGCCGCTCGTGCTGCTACTACTGCCACTCAGCACCCTGTTATCCTATCCTTCCTCCTCCAGGGGCGCCACCTTCACCGGTGCGCTCACCCGGAGCCCCCAATCCATGGAGGCCCAGGCGCGGCCGAGGTAGATCTGCCTACTCGGGCAGATCCTTTCTGCACTATTGAGGGTCTGATCTAGAGAGACGAGTGGAGAAAAAGAAGTAACAGATCTAGAGAGACGGTTGGAGAAAAAGAAAACGTTGGGATTGCCGGAGTCCTACCGAGAATCTGACCCTAGAATCATCCACCAGAGCCCTGAATTTGTCCACGAGTGTCGGCACCATCTGCCTCCGGTTCATCAGCAGCGCCACGAGCGCAAACCGGCCATAGAGCCGCAGATCCTTGCACCTCACCCTGAGATCTGAGAGCTGGAGCTGCATATGCCTGCCCGTGAGGGGCCGGCCGTACGCGCCCTCCCTCCCATCCTTGTACCTCTTGAAGTATCCCCCCCAAGATGGCCTCGTAGAAGATGTACGCCTCTAGCAGGAACCTCACGTCGCTGGTGCGCAGGTACTACCCGTAGTAGAGCTGCCCAATCTGGGAGGCCACCTCCCCGATCTCCCACCACCGCATCCCGGCCTCCACCAACTCCTCCCAGTGCTCCTGCTGGAACCGCCACAGCCGGATGTACGCCTCGAACACCTTGCGCTGGCAGTGCAGGTGCGGCACCTCCCGCCCATACACTGGTAGGTCCCACACTCTCGTGAACTTACGATCGGGTGAGGCTGACTGAGAGCACGGCTAGGGTTTTAGTGGGGAAGAGAGCAAAGAAGGAGAGGGCGGAGATGGGAGCCATAGACGAGATCCAGGGAGAAGATCAAAGGGGAAAGGGTGGGGGAGGAAGAGAAAGAGGGAGATCGAGGATGGGTTGAAATCGAGCGGGAAGATAAAATCTCGGGCGACAGTTTTGCTGCCATCAAAGTCACCTCATTTCCTATGTTTTTATTTTTATTTTATTTAATTTGAAGATATTTATTCTTACGTTTCTTTTAAAAATGAAACAATATCTATGGTCTATTCTCATATTTACTTAAAAAACGTCGTTATATATTATCTTTTCCTACATTTATTTTAAAACCGTCGGAATAACATGACCATATAGCTACGCTATAATAAAACGTAAGAAATTTACCAACGTTAATTTAAAAATGTTAGAATATGTTGCCTATACCTATGTTTTTTTAAAGTGTAGGTAAAATTCGTGGCTATAGGCCAATTTTCTTGTAGTGAACCCGTTCTCCACTGAGGACATGATCAAGAAGAAATGACCAACATGGTCAGAAGTTACTTCAGGGGTCTGGGAAACCCCTCGTTAGGCCAACAGCGACTACTCTAGGCGGCTGTGGCAGAAGAAGAAGGCTGTTTGCCGATGGCAACTGAGGAAGAAAGAGAAAGAGGAATGGCGTCATCTGTTGATGATAATAGATATAAAGACGGCCTGGATGGCGAGGCCAATGAAGCCCATCCCCAGTGGGAGGAGAAAATAATAATATATGTGTTTTAGAGATTGACCTTCCCGGTTGAAGAAAGAGGAAGGTCTACATATAGAAGAAAGGGATGCATGTTTTTGCTTGCAAAATGGCCGGAGTGGCCAGCAGATATGGGAGTCTGCCTAAGGATCCCTAGGAACTGTCCCGATTAGCTGAAAGGCTCGGGCCTAATACCTGAAGAAGCAAAATCGCAAAAGAAATGTTGAAAGCGACTAAGGGAAAACAAATGGTTTTCAAAGAGGTCACTATACTAACTGGTAATGTAGTGACGACTGAAGAAGATGAGGTGCTGCTAGCCACTACGCCCGAAGGTATGTCGGGGGAAACAGTTGAAGGTGTTGGGTTCATTGTGCTCCCTCATTGACTTTGGTATTGGTTTTGATGATAACAAATATTGTGTATTGTGTGAATCATGGATTAAACTTGATTAAACTTGTGGTGTGATTGTTTCAAGGAAACATGTTTAAGTGATGAAGCTCCTTTTAGTCATTGAATGGTTTTTCAAGTATATCAATCATGAGTTCTTAATGTTTTGAATTTACTCATCCCATACTCTTCAAAGAGGTTTTTGAGCTTACTTTGGTGATATGCTAAGAGTGTTGGTTGAGGAGAACTGAGTTATTGCTTGGGCTTTAATGCATTCTCTTCATGAGATTTTGAGCCTTGTATAGTGTTCAAGTTCCTTATATAAGTATTGGTAGAAATCGGGTTGAAAGATGCTTATTCATTGAAATGGATGCATGGCTTGATAGCCTCATAGATTTGCTTGGATGCATGGTTTTTCATTCCAATCCTTAGTTGGGTGAATTTGTGTAATACACATCTTGATAATTGTGAAGAAGGGTTCTTTTGTGAATGAAGGTTTCATGGTTATTTTGCAAAGCTTTGAATGCTTTCTATGCATACTCTTCATGGAGCTTGGTTACATGATGCACTCATATTGGACAAATGCATATCTATATGAACTTGACCTTTAGATGTGGTCAATCAAGTTTTCAAAGTGTTCACATGCATTTCTATCATGGCTATTGAGGCTCACAACTGCGTCAATCTTTTATATCATTCAAGGTGAAATTTGTCTTCATGATGCTCATTCAACTAGCATATGTGCATGACTATATGGTGTTGATTTTTGGTTGAGCATGGCTTGACATTTCTCATGGAATTGACCCCTTGCTTACTTAGCTTCGGCAATACATCTCATGCATGGTTTTGTGAAAATGACAAGTGTGAAAATCCTTCATTTCACTCATGTGGATTTCAATTTCGAGTTGCTTACATGTAATGCATAAATTGCATTAATATATGAACTTGATCTCTTGGTGTGCATAATTAACTTGACAAAATGTTTTCATCCTCCTTGTTAATGAGTTTTCATAAGTGTGTTTCATATATATTTAACTTGGGGTGTTTGAGTTTATATCTCACATATTTCATTCATGCAGGTTGAACACACGGGGCAAAGGGTCTTATCACTGTTTGGACTGAACTGCTGTAGGCTGAAAAGCTGCAGAGTTCGGTCGACCAAACTGGCCAGTTCGGTCGACCGAACTAGCCAGAGATGGCTGGTTCTATGTCTGTAAAAGTTTGGTCGACCGACCCCTTTCATTGGTCGACCGAATGCGGCGAAAGCCAAAAAACGTGGTTCCACAAACCATCTAAACCCAATCTATTTGTGCTATACTTTTACCCATTTGCCCCTAGGGTTATTATACATATCTTAGAGGGGTTTTCTAAGGGTTATATGAGGGCTATATGGGTCTTTTGATGTCTCTTATTCCTATATATATAAGACCTACGAATTTGGGAGATTTATCTCCATGAGCTTACATTTTCTTATCTTGTAGGTCAAGAAAGAGGAGAAGAAGAGAAAAGGGAAAAGAAGAGGAGATATTATCTATATCCAAAAGGTTTTGAAGATCTTGCATGAAGAGAAAGTGAAGCGGAATGATGAGAGGATTGTGTTGATGCTTGAATCGCCATCATCCGACTTCCTTCCGACCAGTGCTTCAAAGAACATGTTCAAGAGTACATTCGAGATCAAGGGGGATTATTTCTTCATCCTTTATCCATGTGTTTTGTGATGTTCTTCATGGGTTTTATTTTGGTTTAGGCTTGCTTTGAGTATTTGTGTTGATTCTGTGAACATAGAGATATTTGTGTCTGTGTGATCGTCTGTGTACGGTCGTGTGTCATTGTTGCTGCGTTTGTTGCAGCGTGTGTGTGTGTGTGCTGCTGGACTTATGATCTAGAGCGTTTGGGGTTCGTCCCCATTGGTGCTGTGTCTATAGCGTGAGGAGAGTTCTCCTCATGGGGATTTATCCCCTTGTGTGTTGGAGCGTCACCTCCGTGTTGGGGAGCTTTCCCCGAGTGAAGCCTTACCGGTTTGGTAAGGGGTGGACGTAGGGAGCCCGCCATGGTCCCAAACCACCTTAAAAATCTCTTTCATACTGTGTGATTGTGTGGTTTGCATGATACATTTGTTTGTGAGATTGTGTGAGATCGGAAAGGTTGAGAGAATTATTTCTACATAGGTTTTAATTTCATTCCATCACAGCTTAAATTTGATAATCGTGTTAATTTCACTGAGTAAGTTTTTAAATTAGCCACTTTGTGTGGGGGACAATTCAACCCCCCTTCTTGTCCGCTCGTCTACCCCGAGACCAAGAATTGGTATCAGAGCGAGGCTCTGCTATTTCAAGATCTAACGATCTTCAGAGAGATCCAAGTGTGGGCACATTCATGAATTTTTCTATTGATGAAATCTCAATGAACTGTTTACCTGTCTTTATAGGTTCTGATTTTGATTCATGGTAGGCAAACTGTGTGGGGGTGATTATCTCTGTTAATCCTAAACTATGGAATTTGATATAAGATGGTCCCAACAAATTGCCTTTGGATGAGACTAGATGGTCTCATGAAGATGAACTGAAAAACCATGATGATGTTACAGTTTTAAGATTATTAAAAGCTACCGTGAACACTGATATATATCCATTTGTTTCTTCATGTGAAACGGTGAAGGAAATCGTGGATGGATTGATCAAGGCTCAAGAGATAAAGCTGGACGATCTGTGCTTGATGGGTGATAAGGTGGACACATCAAGCATGGAAAGCTCAAAGGTAAATTTTGATTCTGATGATGAAGATGAATTTAGTTATGAAGAATTGATGAATGCTTATGAAGGGTTGGTTGATAAGTATAAGATGGTTAAGGCAAAAAATAGAAAAATTAAAAAGAAGTCTGAAAACCCCTTTCATGAAAATTCTTCATGTGACAAATATTCTGAACTTGCAAAAGAAAATGAAAAACTGAAGCAGTTGAACAATGTCATGTCTGAAAGATATCTCATTCTTGAAAAAGGAAAATCTATGGTTGTAAATAATTCTAAAAAACTACATGTGCAGGAACAGGAAATTGAAAGTTATAAAGCTATGAGAGAGTTACTTCATGTAAGGAAGAGCTTGCTAGTTCAGAACTGCACATTTCCTCATTAGAAAATGAAATCCATGATTTGAATAATTCTCTCTTAAAATTTATCAATGGTAAAGAGAATCTTGACAAACTCTTGGGGACCAAGGTAAATTTCCAACGGGAAGGTCTAGGGTATGAACCTAGTAAAAAAAGCCTTTGGTCTGAAAACTCAAACGTCATTTGTGCATGCTTCCTGTTCATCTGATGCATCTTTTGTTGAGAAACCCAATATTAAAACTCAGGCCCAACTTAGGACCGAAAAATATGCTCCCTCACCAAAATGTCAAAATGGTCCTAAGAGTCAGAATAGAAAATTTGATGCTCATAAGAGTCACATGAAGCATGCTTATATCCAAAAATCTACTATGTGTTATTTTTACTATGGTCAATCTGGACATGTGATGAATGAATGTCTTGTTATGAAAAAGGATGATTCAGAATCATGCAGAAGATCTATTGCCCCATGTAGACGAAAACAATCTTCAAATAGGAAATCTTGTTCTTGTTATCACTGTGAAAAATTTGGTCACATGTTGAAAGATTGTTGGTTGTTGAAAGGGAAAAACAAGTTTCATGCTCATAATGGTAGACCTCCTGTCTATACATAGAAATTCACCTCTCATGCTCATACAAAGAAAATGAGCCAGCATGCACAATGTCATTACTGTGGTGAATTTCATCATTTCATGGATAATTGTAGTTGGATGAAAATTGATGATTTGCATGCCTTAAAGAAATTGAATGTTCATGTTAACCATCCGAGACTCAAGAAGATTTGGGTACCCAAAATTATTAAATGAGAACCTTGTTGCAGGAGTGCCTTGAGGCCAATGAAGGGATGTTGATAAATAAGCGTCTCTCAAGGCAAAGGTAAGAAAATAAAGTTTTTTATTGAAGCTATTGTTTAAGATGCTAGTGTTCTTTTTACAGGCATTATCTATGAAACTTTGAATAGTTTTTGATTGCTTTCAGTTGTGTGGAAAATAAATGTGGTTGATCAAATTGAAAATTTTGAGATGTGTGCGTGACAGCATGCCTATTGAATATCTTTCAATCTGAAGTGCATGTGTACATTTGAGATTAACCAAGTATTTGGTATATCAAATGGTGATCTGCAGAAGGGCAGATTATGTTTGCCTGAAACTCTCACCATGCGTGAGGTGGTCTTCAGACCAATGTACTCCGCCTTGTAACAGAACTCGAAGAAATCGAATGTTTGGTTAAGAATGAATTTTCAGCTGTCACACCATGCTCATTTGTTTGCCAACCCTCGATATCATATGGGATAGCATTATATTTTTCTGATTATCATTTCATTACTACATGGTATATAAAATGGTGACATGTGGAAGGGCAGGTCAAGCATGTCTGAAAGCTATCACCATGCGTGAGAATGTGCCTCCGCCTGGTACCATGAGTCTATCATCCATTGGTTGCATATGGCATCAAGCTTGATTGTATTTTCTGAAATTCATGCATTTGATTAAAGGGGAGTTTTGCTAGCTGAAAAATTTGAGATTGATGCTATTCCACTCTCTTAGGATGATGATGTTATTTTGTGGCTGCACATTTTGAGGATTGAATTTGATCAACTGTTTTGTGGTCTTTACCAATGTGATACTCATCTTTTTAGATAAAAATAAAAATATTTTCAAGGAGAGTTTGTTTCTTGTCTAATGTGAATTTATAATGAAAATCTATCTTGCACATAGATAAACTATCAGTTCACATGTGATGATTTTGATGTTTTGAAGGAATTTTCTGAATTCTCTTTTAAAAATAAAGTTATGTTCTCACATTTGCAAAAATGCATTTCATGCATTAGTTGCATTAGATGCATATAGAATTTTCATGTGGAATCTGAAATTTTGCACTACATTTTCATATAAGTTACAGGTTGCATGATTTAGAATTCATGCATTAGGTGCATTTGATCATTCATATGAAAACTAAAATTTGCATTTTGCACTAGTATTGCATGAAATTCACATGTTGCCTTAAATTCACACGTTGCCTTATGCATTGCATATTACATGATCTCACTGTGTGCTTGCATGTTATTATATGCTATTCACCCTTATCCTTGGAATTTATATGACCTTATACTTTCTTGTTAAATAACTTTGTAGTTGAGTCATTACTGGAGTGCTTCATGTCACACACTTAGGGAGAGTAAATATTTGATAAGTGCATCTATTTAGGGGGTGCTGCACTATTATGTGTTTATAAATTTTCTGTATACATGTTGAATCAAATTCATACACTTTATGCACAGAATATAGAAATGAGTGTTAAATATAAGGATATATGAATTTCTTTTCAACACTCTAGAGATATTAAACTTGTTGCATGTATGTGAGGCAGTTGAGGAAAAAGCTGCCTGCCTATTTTTGTAGAAAGAATTTGAAAAGAAAATGAATGGCAGAGCAATGCTTAATTTCACTAAGTAAACTGACTACATGTCACCTGAGACGTGATGTGGTTCATGTCTGAAAAGTGTTATACTCAAGTACCTCTACTTAAAATGAGCTGAAACGGTTAATACTCTGAGTAACCGGGGAGTCTGACATGAGCTCCATGTGTCTCCTCGCGTAAAAAGGAGTTGTCTGAAATTGATCACTCTTGAAAAATTCTGAATGTTAATGTAATTTGCTTGAGTTGAAAAATTTTGGTGAAAATTCTTTGTGGCAGAGCGTAGCCTCCAATACATTGTTCTCATAAATTGAAGTGCAATCTGTATAATCCCTCAGTGTATTGATCTGAAAATCTGAATATCCATATGGCAACAATCTATTTTCATGTTATTCACTTACACACTTAGAAATTTGATTTAATATGTATTCATACAATTGATTGACTGCATTAGCTTTTTCATGACTCCTCTATATGATTGCACAAACTCTTATGTGCTACACATGAGCATCCTGGTTGTCATGACTCTCATGCACCTTTCTTATACCTATTCCTTTCTTAAATAAGTAAGGGGGAGCTATGTTGCATGTATATATATACATATCTGTCTGGTTGCTTTGTGTGCGTTTCATGTGCCATCAACTTTATGCATCTTGTTTCATGCATTTTAAAAGAACACTAAAAATCTAAAAATCTAAAAATCAAAGAAAATCATTTGATGTTTCAACTGTTATGTTTTCTGACAAACATCTGGCCTTCGCTTTGCTTTTGCATCTTGTAAAAATCTGAAGTGGGCTTTTATTGATTCATGAATCTGAAATTTGAACCTCATTGCTTTCCGCCAACTTTTTGATAATGCCAAAGGGGGAGAAAGAGATTTGATTTGATTTAGATTTGGTCGGTTGCCACAATATTTTGTCATTATCAAAAAGGGGGAGATAGTTGGGTTCGTTGTGCTCCCTCATTGATTTTGGTATTGGTTTTGATGATAACAAATATTGTGTATTGTGTGAATCATGGATTAAACTTGATTAAACTTGTGGTGTGATTGTTTCAATGAAGCATGTTTAAGTGAAGATGCTCCTTTTAGTCATTGAATGGTTTTTCAAGTATATCAATCATGAGTTCTTAATGTTTTGAATTTACTCATCCTTTACTCTTCAAAGAGGTTTTTTAGCATACTTTGGTGATATGCTAAGAGTGTTGGTTGAGGAGAATTGAGTTCTTGCTTGGGCTTTAATGCATTCTCTTCATGAGATTTTGAGGCTTGTATAGTGTTCAAGTTCCTTATATAAGTCTTGGTAGAAACCGGGTTGAAAGATGCTTATTCATTGAAATGGATGCATGGCTTGATAGCCTCATAGATTTGCTTGGATGCATGGTTTTTCATTCCAATCCTTAGTTGGGTGAATTTGTGTAATACGCATCTTGATAATTGTGAAGAAGGGTTCTTTTGTGAATGAAGGTTTCATGGTTATTTTGCAAAGTTTTGAATCCTTTCTATGCATACTCTTCATGGAGCTTGGTTACATGATGCACTCATATTGGACAAATGCATATCTATATGAACTTGACCTTTAGATGTGGTCAATCAAGTTTTAAAAGTGTTCACATGCATTTCTATGATGGCTATTGAGGCTCACAAGTGCGTCAATCTTTTATATCATTCAAGGTGAAATTTGGCTTCATGATGCTCATTCAACTAGCATATGTGGATGGCTATATGGTGTTGATTTTTGGTTGAGCATGGCTTGACATTTCTCATGGAATCGATGCCTTGCTTACTTAGCTTCAAGGCAATACATCTCATGCATGGTTTTGTGAAAATGACAAGTGTGAAAATCCTTCATTTCACTCATGTTGATTTCAATTTCGAGTTGCTTACATGTAATGCATAAATTGCATTGATATATGAACTTGATCTCTTAGTGTGCATAATTAACTTGAAAAAATGTTTTCATCCTCCTTGTTAATGAGTTTTCATGAGTGTGTTTCATATATATTTAACTTGGGGTGTTTGAGTTTATATCTCACATATTTCATTCATGCAGGTTGAACACATGGGGCAAAGGGTCTTATCACTGTTTGGACTGAACTGCTGCAGGCTGGAAAGCTACAGAGTTCGGTTGATTGAACTAACCAGAGATGGCTGGTTCTGTGTCTATAAAAGTTTGGTCGACCGAGCCCTTTCATTGGTCGACCGAATGCGACGAAAAATGAAAAACGTGGATCCGAAAACCATCTAAACCCAATCTATTTGTGCTCTACTTTTTCCCATTTGCCCCTTGGGTTATTATACATATCTTAGAGGAGTTTTCTAAGGGTTTTATGAGGGCTATATGGGTGTTTTCATGTCTCTTGTTCCTATATATATAGGACCTACGAATTTGGGACATTTATCTCCATGAGCTTACATTTTCTTATCTTGTAGGTCAAGAAAGAGGAGAAGAAGAGAAAAGGGAAAGGAAGAGGAGATATCATCTATATCCAAGAGGTTTTGAAGATCTTGCATGAAGAGAAAGTGAAGCGGAATGATGAGAGGATAGTGTTGATGCTTGAATTGTTGTCATCCGACTTCCTTTCGACCTGTGCTTCAAAGAACATGATCATGGGTCCATTGGAGATCAAGAGGGATTATTTCTTCATCTTTTATCCATGTGCTTTGTGATGTTCTTCATGGTTTTTATTTGGTCTAGGCATGCTTTGAGTATTTGTGTTGATTTTGTGAACATAGAGATATTTTTGTGTGTGTGACCGTCTGCGTACGGTCGTGTGTCATTATTGCTACGTCTGTTGCAGCGTGTATGCGTATGTGCTGCTAGACTTATGATTCAGAGCGTCTGGGGTACGTCCCCATTGGTGCTGTGTCTACAATGTGAGGAGAGTTCTCTTTGTGGGGATTTATCCCCTTGTGTGTTGGAGCGTCGCCTCCATGTTGGGGAGCTTTGCTCGAGTGAAGCCTTACCGGTTTGGTAAGGGGTGGACATAGGGAGCCCGTCGTGGTCCCGAACCACCTTAAAAATCCCTTTCGCACTATGTGAGTGTGTGGTTTGCATGATACATTTGTTTGGTGATCGTGTGAGATTGGAAAGGTTGAGAGAATTATTTCTACATATGTTTTAATTTCAATCCATCATAGCTTAACTTTGATAATCGTGTTAATTCTGCTGAGTAAGTCTTTAAATCAGCCACATAGTGTGGGGGACAATTCAACCCCCCTTCTTGTCTGCTCGCCTACCCTAGGACCAACAGAAGGCATCCCCAGCACGGCAATCATGGATCCATCAGTGTTGATGCTGCTACAGAAATATCAATAGGAGATAGAACTCCTACAGAAACAGCTGCACGAGAAGGCAAAACAAACCTCGGCATCCAAACAGTCTAAAATGCAAGCTGAATCGTCACGAGGGGGTGTCAACCCGTGCGATTTTCCAGCATTGTACACTCTGCCCCAGCCAGCAGAGCATAGCCACGCTGCTACCCAACAACGTGCACCTCAGCCGCTGCTGCCGCCAGTGCTACCTCAATTGCATCAAGCACCGGTGATGCGTCCTCCACTGCAAGTGACCACCCTGGTCACTCCATATTTGCAACCAGCACATTTCTACCCCGAGTCGGTTGACCCAACCACTGTAAAAAAGCTAATGGTGGAAAGGATGATTGAATTTAATCTTGCTGAACGGGGTGAAGGTGACTATGTTACATTTGATGCTTATCGGGTGCCATACCCACCGCATCATGCAGCCAAGCGGCTCCTTTCGGGGATTAGTAAGCTGCCGACATTTGACAAGTTCAACGGGTAGGGGTCCCCAAAAGAGCACATTGCATACTACATGACCATCATGGGCAACTTAGCCATAGATGAGTCATACCTACTGAAATTCTTCAGGTCCTCGTTGACGGGGCTCGCATTCGAATGGTATTCCAGCCTACCGACCAGGTCGATCAACGACTGGCCGGATATGCAGAAGAAGTTTAGAGAAAGGTTTCATGTCACCGAGCGGGAGGTTACGGTGGCTGAACTATACTCAACAAGGCAGAGGCCAGATGAAATAGCTCTTGAATATATTAAGAGGTGGAGGAATCTCGGAATGAGATGCAAGCGGCCCCCGCATTAGGAGGACGCTGTACAAATTTGTAAACAAAATCTCAGAAGGGAGGTACTGGAAAAGATGATCGGTATGGAGGTATGATCATTTGACTATTTGAATAACATGGTGGCTGAAATAGAAGCCTTCTTGGTAAAGCATGCCTCGATAACAACCAATGTCACCATGCAGAAAGCAAAGGCAGCAGAGCGGTGCCAACCGCCTAAAGAAGCAAATACCCTCGACATCAAAACATTTGAACAGCAAAGAGATAAGGGCAAGAAGGCAGCTGCCCCTCAGCCTGATAAAACAGAAGAAAAGAGGGAGGGTCCCTCTCTCAGGGACAAAATGATAAAGGCTTACTATTTTTCCAAAGAGAAGACTAAAGTGTTATTAGATTGGGTCACCCAGTACAACAAGATGACCCTGCCTAAGTCAAAAAGGCCGGAAGACTTGAAGAGAAGAGACAGTCTAAGATTCTGCCCCTACCATCAGATACTCGGGCATCTGATTGAAAACTGCTATGTATTCAAGGATGTCATCGTATGCTTGATAAAGAAGGGTGAACTTGAGATGGGGGAGTACAAAGTTGATCCTCCACTGCCTCACGAAGCACCAATGAACCGAGTAGCTGCCAATATGGTATCCATATACCAGGCATTGCCAAAAGAAGTTATAGAGTCCAGCACCCAACACACTTATGAGGCATGCTTTCTAGCTGCCCTGAAAGAGCAACAGGAATGGTAGCAGGTCCCTGCGAAAAATAGGAAGAAGCTTTCATCCCGCCCAGCAGCAGGGGTACATATCCATGGTGTGACATCACGGTCAGCTCCGCCGACTCCAGTGCTAGTCTTGTTAAATCAGCTGGCAGTGATTAGAATACCCACTCACAACCGAAGGAGACAAACTCCGTTGCCAGTGAACAAAGAAATTAGCCTAGAAATCTGGCGACTTCAGGCCTACATAAATGGGATAGATGAATATGAACATCCCAAGTTACAACCATTGCTAATAAAAGACCATGTCCCATGGGAGGAGTTAGGACAACTTTCTCTAGAACAGAAAGAAGAGTCAGAGAAAATAGCAGAAAAAGATAACGACCTGTTCTGGGGGTAGACGCCATCCAAGAAAAAGCAGAAAAAGAAGAGAAATGGCCGTAAAGTTAAGAGGGAGACAATACTCTCCTGCAATACTCTCTCAGCCCTTTTCAACCTGCCTGGGGAGGAAGACGAGGAGGACATATGCTTCACACCCGCAACTGAGGCGGACTAGGCCGAAGTCGCAACTAATACCCATGCAAATCGGTCAGGCCAAAAATGGGGGCGCCCGCCGCCCGCCAACCATAATATTATCTTCAGAGGGGAGCAACTCTACAAAATACCCCCTCCGGAGGTTAGGGGAATTCATATCCCTCCTCTGCTAGGGCTATATAACCAAAACGAGGACCATGCTGGTGTCCCTGCTTTCACCGGATTTCTAAAGATGGCTATGGAACTCAGATCTCTTCCTCGCCGGGACTGTATAACCAAACTAGGGGCGATGATGGTGTACCTTCTTTCACCAAATTTCTAAAGATGGCTAAGGGCAAGCAACCCTTCCAAGAGACCATCCCTGTAGCCGAGGGCACCTTCCCACGACTTTATCAACCTTCTGATCTGCCAAATGAAGCTAAGGCCAACCCAATAGCAGGCATCAAGGAGCAATAGGGTTTAGATATAGAGTCTGATGAGGCGGGTCCATCAGAGACGGCAGCACAAAATTCTTCCAAGCCAAGATGGGTTAAAGAAATGAAGTTATCAAATGTTCGGGCTGGAAGTCGGGTAGTGAAGCTACTGAAAAATCTCTCGGCAAGGTTCATGTTGGGTCCCGTAGTGTAGGACGATGGATCTAGAGGGGGGTGAATAGATCCCTGTATTAAAACTATGTCCAATTTAAAACATAAAACTACTCACAACGGAATTCAACTCAACGCCTAAGACAATTAGGCAAGATGTAAATTAACTAAGATGCAATTTGATGGACGTTCAGAATTAAATGTGACTTGAAGAACCAAACACAAATTAGCTCTTTGTGTGTGTGCATATTAGATGGGTGAAACAGTCAAATTAGATAGATTGTGTGTGTGATAGTGTCAATTTAAACCTGTGATGGAGAAAGAGGAAAAGGACAATCACACAGGCATTCACAATGACACAATAATTTTTTAGGTGGTTCAGGACCACGATGGGCTCCGTACGTCCACCCCTCACCAAACTGGTGAGACTTCCTCAACACGCTGCAAATGCAGCAAACACGGGGATTTCTCCTCACACACATGCGGGGTAGAAACCCCAAACCACACGCAGATATCTACTGCACAATACGACGCACAAGCGTCAACACAACCACTCGAAGAGCCCACTCTCCGAACACCCACACATAAAGATCATTCAAAAATTTATGAAAGATTCACAAATGATTACATTCAAGCCCAAGATTTGCTAGAAAGACCAAAAGTAAAAAACTTATCATGTATAGAACTCCCCCTTCTCTAGAAGATATGGTTCTCCATGGTTCGTTGACGGATGATCACGAACTCGCCATCATCTTGCTCCTCTCCTTGATCTGCTATTCTCTTCTATCACGAACTCCAAAAAACCTTTGATGGAGATGAAAACCCTTCCTCAAGAGCTCCTCCTTCCTTTCCCCCTTTTCTTCACCTACAAGATAGAACAAATAAGCATTAGGGTTCTTATCTTCCAAATTTGGAGCTCAAGTTCATATATATAGAAGAATGGCCAAAAGACTCATAAGACCCTCCCAAAATGTGTTAAAAACACCCTTATATGTTTAGGAACCTTTTGGGGGTAGTTTGGTAAAGTTTCATGGCCAAAAAGGTGAGATACAACGAGATTTGCAAACCTCGTTCTGGAAGGGGTCGGCACAGTTCTGCAATGGACAGAACTCTGTCCAGCAGGGGTCGACCCTTCTAGCAGAGAGTTCTGTCTGCATTGCAGACAACAACAGGGCCAGAGGGGGTCGACCCCAGGGGTTGACCCATCTTCTGCAGGTTTTGAAAACTCAAGATTTATCCCCTTGAAGCCATATAAACCCAATGGAATAAATGTGACCAATGTCCCTTGATTCCGGATGATTAATTCTAATGATTTGAACCTGCAAAACCATAGAAAAACTAAATTAGTATGGGTTTGAAATTCAAATTGCTCTCTCTTTTATAACTAGCATTTCTTGAATGAAAAAGCACAATTCAACATCTAGTTCAAACTAGAACACGATCATCCCCATATGTCATGATCTCTTGGGTGGGTTTTGAGTCCAAAACAACAGTCTATCAAGTTAGCATTTCAACCAAGCCATGCACACCAACTTGTATTATCAAAAATAAAGATTTGAAGTTGTCATGCTTCCAAGAAAAACCCAATCAAGCTATTTTCACACAATCCATCTTCTAGAAACTTTTTCACTCAAATTAAATGAAGCTCATATTCAACTTGACATCCTAAAACTGTTAGACTTCTGAAACTCCACAAACATGTATCAATTTTAAACTTCATAGCAAGAGGATAAGGAGATTCAAGCACATGGAAACATGAAGAACCATTCAAGCACAAGGTCAGGCGACAAAGTCATTTTGTAATCATCAAAATCATAAACTCAACAATCTCCCCCATTTTGATAATGACAAAATGTTATGCACATTAGTGCTCTCTCCCCCTTTGACATAATCAGAAATGGGGATCAACAAGGGGAATATAAGATAGCAGCAAACCAAAAACCAACATTGCTTTCTCCCCTTTTGTCATTGACAAAACAATGACGGACAATGGGGTTATTAAGAGAATCATATACATAATATGTTCAAAAAGATTCAAATCAAAATATGCATGTGTGATGCTATAGATCCCTAATATGCACAATATGCACAATATGCATGAACTAATTGCACAAGTTTAAAATGTAAGTATGGGCAATATGAACATGCAGAGTGCAAGTAGAATGATCAAGTATGATTGACCTCCAAGCAGATAAATGTATATACATGCAATATAGCTCCCCCATTTTATTTAAAGTGAAGGGATAGGTGTACGAAAAGTGTAGGTGAGTCAGTACAACCAAAAATATCCATGTGTCTCACTTAGGGGATTGTGTAATCATATAGGAGAATTAAGCAAAAGCTAATGTAATCAATCAATTTTCTGAATACATATTAAATCAAATTACCAAGTGTGAGTGATTAACATGAAAATAGGCTTTAGCCATATGGATCTCCATATTTTCAATTAAACACTAGAGTAATTACACAGACTGCATTTCAATCAAGAGAACAACGTATTGGAGGCTTCGCCCTGCCTCAATCAATTTTTCTCAAAAATTTTCACAAAGATAATCTGAATTTTTCTTAGAGTGATCAGATTCAAATAATTCCTTTTTACGCGAGGAGACACATGGAGCTCATGCCAGACTCCCCGGTTACTCAGAACATTGACCGTCTCACTTCACTTTGAACAGAGATACTCTAGTACAACAATTTTCAGAAATGAACCACATCACTGTTGACACCCGTTTTATACCCAATAAGTCGGGTCATCTCCTTATTCATTCCTTATGATGCTCCGAGTTGTTCATTCTTTGACGAGTCTCTTGATCAGTTGAAGCCTGTTTCTTGGGTCTTAATTCCTGGATTAAGATGTGGCTCCTGGTGGCATTTCGTTGGTAAAGCTTGGTGATCCTCTTCATTATATTTTTTGAACCTCAATGATAATAACGGTCCCAGTCCGGCGCGTTTCTTACTTCTGACGCATGGGTCCTGGACCGTTACTCTTTGAAGAGTCCTAAAAGCTAAGGCCTCGTGGTCAGTGCTTATCCTTTTAATTCTACGTTGATAATAACGGTCTGTCGTGCAGCCGTTGTTTCTCTGTGACGCCCTATGCCTTGGCCGTTGCTTCCTTGAAGAGTCCAACTTGTTGGGTCTTCTTCCCGTTGATCTTATCTCTTTGGGATAGGGTTGAAAGTAACGGATGATCCTTGGTGCGTTACTTCCAAGTGGCGATCTATCGTGCAGCCGTTACTTCCTTCCGAGAGTCCTGGCAGTTCAGGCCTTTTCTCTGCTACTTCGTGGTTGAGATAAGAATTTGGATTAACGTTATCTCTTTCAAATCCGATCCTCAGGACCTCCCGTTTGATTCTATGGACTCTTGGTGATATTATCCTCAAGGATTTGCTAAGAGTTATCCCTCTTTCCTGCTGAATTATCCTCTGCTTGACCTACGAATTTTGAGGGTCTATAAATAGAACCCTTGAATTCATGACAAAAAGGGGGGGAGATTTGAATTCACGACGAAGTGCTGCCGAACTCAGGAGCCATCTTCATCTAGGAGGAGCTGTTTCCCACGTCCATCCATCTTCCAATCAAGGGAGTCTTTTAGTTTTTATCTTTCAAATTTATCATTGCATGCTTGAGTTCTTCCTTGGTTTTTCCTCAAACAAAGCATTGTCCCTCCTCCTCCTCCACGTTTTTCACTGTTCTTTAAGCATATAAACATCCTTCCAAACTTTTTAAAACACCCAGAGGGGTTAAAAAACCAAAACCTCCCCGGTAATTCCCTCTCCTTTTGATGTTCTTAAACTCTTTAAGAATTGATGCTATACTTGTGAAAAGGGCTAATTGAGGTTGTCTTGTCTCGTCTTTCTACATCTTTGGCAGGTTTACAGGTTCATTAGCACGAGGCCCAAGTCTTCTAGCCAGCTGGAAGAGTTGGAGTTAAAAGGATTCAAGCTTTACTACTGCAGGTTACCTGACGGTCTGGTGCAGGCGCGTCACTATCTTCTGGCGGTCTATCGTGCGGCCGTCGCTTCCAAGCGACGCACAGGGTTCTGGCCGTTACTTCCAAGTTGATCTGCAGGCTTTCCTTGGTTTTCTCTCTCGTGGGCGGGTGCTTCATCCACCTATTTCCAAGGTATATTCAGGTCTTTTGACTTGTGTTTACTTTGGTGGCGATCACATCTTTCTTTGGTATTGGGCATTAGCTGTCTTCTTCATCATATCATCTTTACTTTCCTTGCTTGCTCCACCTTCACGGTGTGTTTTTATTTACTCCTTGCTCCACGCCCCGGCGTGTGTTTTCCTTTTTCCTTAGCGTAATTTGACTGAGATAGCATGCCCATGCTAGAGCTAGCTATGATTGCCTAGGTTCATGTTCACATGTTCATAGGTCGTGAGTAGATCTTTGATTGCTTGTTTGTCATCTTGCCATGTTACTTTGCAAACCTCAAAAGTAAGATAAAAGGTAGGCAAATAAATATCAACAGATAATTTTTTTGGCGATCACGGTGGGACAGCTTGTGCCAATCGTGCTCTTGATTCTTGTTCAAAACCTGCCATCATCTGCTTGTTGAGTTGCCCTTTGTTTCCCCTTTGATTAATGCATATTCTGGATTTCTGAGTTCTATGACGGCCAGGTGTCCCCGCGTCACAGTTCTCTGACGCAGGGGCATTAGACCGCCGCTTTGGTTCTGCTGTGTGAGCATCCACGGGCTTTCCGGTTACTTCTGCTTGGTTTTGGTTCTCTGGCTCATCTGACGGTCTCATCCCCCTGCGTTATATATTATCTGGCGGTCTGGCCTTCGACCGTTATTTCTCTCTGACGCAGGGGCCTTCGACCGTTACTCTCCTGGCAGGTACGCATCCGAGGTGCATTTATTTTCATAGTTTTTTGCTGTGATTTATTGCTTGGGTGACACTTGACCTTCCTCTTGCTTTGCTCATATCTGTATATCATGGTGTGCACTATTGATTGCTAGATTGTCAGGCTAGACTTTGCATGCACTCTGGTGCACATAGGGTCATTCATCTCTTCATACATTAGATTGCATTTTTCTACCTTGTTGTGAGGACCTCTCGTCTCCATACTCCTTGGGGCCGACTAGGAAATCGCAGCAGGGACCTCCATAAGTCCCCGCGAGCCGTGGATTCCCACACGGACGCCGGGCTGGTTGTACCTTTCCCACCCCGTGTCTAGGATTGCATAAGTGATTGAGTGGTTACACTTAGAGTCAAGCCAAGTCCCATATCCATCTCCTATTAGGAACCCATTGTTGAGAGTACATATCGATCAATTCGCTAAAGTTCCAAAGGAGAAAACATAAGAATCTTGTCGCATCATTCTAAACAACTTGCTTGATTTTTGAGTGTCTTCATCTTTTATCACTTACATCTTGTTAAAATCACCCAAGTTTGGTTGCTTATTGTGTGTTTTGTGTTGGTTGTTTTTACATTTTGTCAAGGTTGTCCGTTGCATGTGGAGTTGTTTTCGTCCGCCTGAATCGTCTTCTCCAGTCACTTCTTCCTTCACGTTCTATTCCAATCCCCTCTTCGAATCCACCATGGCATCCTTCAATCCTCCGCGCTCCCAAGAGGACTCTCTTCCTCAAAGGCTCCTTGAGAACCCCCCTAGGGTTGCCACCTTTCCCTCCGGAGAAGGGACCGCCCCTCTCCCGTCCTCCACATCTGCGGGAGGTAGTCAAGGTACCCCTTCTCTTTCTACTCCTTCCGCGGGCTCCGTCCTTCACATGATGGCCCAATTGGACCCGACTCAACTTCAAGTCCTATATGAAGCTATGCAAGGGTCCAACGCTTCTCCCCCCGCCGCTGTTCAAGGTCAATCTAATCCTTCCATTATCGGGCCGTTCGTTCAGCCCACTCCGATTGACCTCACTCCGGTCCAACCCCGGACCATCACTTTCGCTGGCATGGAGATGGGCCAATCTTCCAATTCAGCCCATCAGTCTTTTGATAAAGGGAAATCGCCTATCCCTTCTTTTGTCCAGGCGGATCATCACAATTCTGGTTCGGTGGCTTCACAGCTTATCATGAACCCTTCTGATTTCTTACACCCTCAGCAAGGGGTGGCCCAAACTCACTCCCATCCGGGTATATCTCAGGCTCAATATCCTTCTTACGGGCCCCCTATTTCCACCATCTATCCTTCTACTCATGCCTATGGGCCTCCCCCGTCTGCCACCCTCATTCCATCCGCTCCTCAACAATCGGCGTCCTTCACTACCCCTGCTCCCTCCCAAGAGCAGGACTTGCTTAACAAGTGGGCCGCCATGCAGCAACAACTTGATTTCCTCCAGAAAAGGGTTGGCCCACAATCCTTGGCCGATATTCCTATTCCGAGCTTCCAGAACATTCGGTTCCCTCCGCAATCAGAGCTCCCCAACTACCGCAAGTATGATGGGAACAGCAATCCCTTTATCCATGTGAGGGATTTTCTATATGAATCGGCGCAGTTCCAATATGATGATCACCTCATGGCATACTTATTCCGCCGATCCTTAGATGGAGTTGCTCTGGAATGGTTCTATTCTCTGCCACTGGAAGAGGCCGAGAGTTTTAAGGTAGTTAAGGACAAATTCATTCAGTGATTTCAAGACAGGGTTGGACCAGAATATTCATTTACAGACCTAGTAGCCGAAAAAATGAAACCAGAGGAAGACTTCGCCACCTATGCAGACAGGTGGAGGCAGATGGCCGCCAGAGTGCCTGGCCACATTCCGGAGGAAGAGAAGGTCAAATTGCTAATTTCCAATGCCACCCCGACCTTCCGCAACATCCTGGCAATGAATGATATAGCTAACATGCATCAACTCTACAGCCGGGCGGGCTTCATACAGACTCAATTCAAGGACTCCCCCATCCATTCTCTCTTCGAAAGCCAAAAGCCCAAGTACCACAAGAAACCACAAGGGCCAGTTACCAAGGGAGTCCAAACAAACGAGCAAGTGCAAGCCGTTGCTTTTCCATTTCAGGCCGCACCCTTCCGCTACAACCAAAACCCCCGCTATCCATAAAACACCGCTCCACAAAACTTCCAGGCCACTCCACAAAACCCTCCCCCCGCCTTCACCATTCCTCAAAACACCTTCACCATTCCGCAACAACCACCGCCACCATCACAATACCATAACGTCCCTCCACCCAACGGCTACAACAACAACAACCCTAATAGCAAGCGTCCGGCTCCCCGGAGAGCCCAGTATCCTCCATTGCCAGAGACACTTACAGATATTTTCTCGGCACTCATGTTAGTAAATGCAATCCAACTTCCTCCGGAACGGCCTGTTTGGAACCCGGTAGTTGATCAGACTAAATATTGCATGTTCCATAGGCAGCCAGGCCATACCATAGAAGGATGTTTTCAGTTCCGGGATCTGGTATATGACCTTCATGAAGGGTAGAGAATTGACTGGGCCGAAATGCATAGGGCCATTGTAGAGATTAAAAAGAAGAGAAGGCAGCCACAGGGGCAGCAAGTGCAGCAGCATCAAGCACCGCAGCCGCAGCAGCCGCCACAACAGCAGCAACCACAGCAAGTACAAGACCTAGGCATCCACCAGAACCCGATGCCAAGTCATCCACCTGCTCCTCAGCAGCAGCCGCCGGCACCAGCACAAGTAAACGTGGTTCAACCACCGGCCCCTAATGCCGGGTGGTCCTTTGATGAGGATGGCGCCACACCGCAAGTAATGACCTTCCACCACAACCTCCGCAACCATTCCTTCATCCTCCCCACACAACCGACACCCTCTCCGCTCATCCTACCATCCACACCCGCTCCAGCAAACCCTCTACCGCTCTCCATCCCATCGTTCCCTCCAACACTTACTCCCCTCACCATCATCACACCACCACCTAATCCTTCGCCCACTCTCAAGCATCCACTATCCTTCCCTCCACCCGCATCAACATCCATCACCACCGTACCTTCCACCAACCCCTCACCTATCATCCGCTCACCCCCCATTAACCTCACCAACCCTATGCTCCACCAAATCACCTTCCCCGCACCACCTGTCCCACTCGTCCACCCTACAGGGCCCGTCATACTCGCTTCGGATACTGCGGCAAACTGTGCCTTAAGGAGTGGGAAGATGTTCCATCGGAGTTACGTTACTACTTCTAATCCCCAGTCCTCTCAGCCGGTGGCCGAGCAAGAGGAAGCTGAACCACTACCGGGTACTCAATATGACTTGTTACATCATCTGGATCGAGTACCCGCTAAGATATCTGTACTGGAGCTAATCAAAAGGTCTACCCTTCATCAGGATGCACTAAGGGACTTCTTACAGAAGGTAATGGTTAGCGAAGACATGGCAGTCGATAGCTTACCAACGGCACTAACAACTATCTCCAAAGGGCCGGCAATTACATTCATAGAAACTGAGCTTGCACCTCCGGGGGCTCGGCAAATGCCGCTCTGCATAACAATTACCCTGAACAAAGTCAACATTGAAGCAGCACTGGTTGACACGGGGGCCTCAATTAATGTTTGCCCACTTAGCACCCTCCGGGTATGCAACATATCTGAAGAGTTACTACGGCCTACTCCCACCACTATAGCAGCATATGACAACTCAAGGCGAGCATGTCACGGCATAATCACCATTCAGGCAGAGCTCGGGCCCCTTACTATGGCCGTGGAATTCTATGTTCTCGATATCGACCCTATGTTCAAGGCTATCTTGGGTCGTCCCTGGATTGACACGCTTGGCGCCGTACCCTCCACCGCACATCAGTGCGTTAAATTCCCCTTCCAAGGGAGGGTCATCAAGGTCAAGAGCTTGTCCACAGTATAGACAGTAAAGGCCATCTCAGATGAAGTTCTTCCCACACTCTGGCCGAGCAGCCGACCCGTACTGTTAGTACTTGATTTGAACTTTCCTTGGGCTTACACATCTCCCAAGCCCATCACTACCCCAGTCAATGTCAAAATGAAGCCGCAGATCCGAGATTCAAAGGGGTGGAATATTATATTGAAACTGGGCTATCAACCGGGGAGAGGCCTCGGAGCGCAACTGCAAGGAATGACTAAGCCTATACCCAAGGGAAAGAAAATGGGCAGAAGAGGCCTCGGTTACAAGGAAACGGCATTATCTATGATGGGTGATTCTGGGCCACTCACCTGGGATTATCGCGAGCACTTTGTCAAAGGGCCTCTCCAGCCTGGCACATTAGCTCCAAAGCCGGTTCAGCCAAAAAGGGATGTAGTTTGTCCGATTGCAAGTCCGCCTTCCTTGCCAAGAGGGTCAGATGATGACATGCTCGACTACAGCCAGGCCCTGCCGAGGCTCTTTTATGAGGAAGAGCGCCAGAAGCAACAAGAGGTTCGGCTCGTACAGTGGAGGCCGAAGAAGCAGCCCGCGGTTAAATTGCAGAAGGTGGAGAGCTCTCCAGTTATCTTCTCTTGGTCTCCCTTACGCTTCCAATCCATCTTACAGCAAAGGGAGTTCATACCCCACCTTCCTCCTGTCATGATAAATCCATCCGTCATTGATCCACCAGAGATTCTATTCATTCCGTGTGGTTGCGGGAAATGCCCGCGCATTGATCTATCCACTCTATTTACTCCTCCTTCTCCCAATGCTCAACTCCACGAGATGTGGTTCTCTTCTTCTGATCCCTTCTTTGATTGCATCTTCCCCGAGCTGTTCCCTATGCAGCTCCCACCTCCTCCATCTTGCTGTGTAGTCTCTGCTGATCTCCAAAAAAAAAAATGTCAAATTTGAAACGGAGATTTCAGTGGAAGATTACGCTATCCTGTCTCCATCCTCCTCCTCCCAAGGGCACGAGTCCCCTGCTCCTCCCCTTCCACTAGGCCTTTTCTCCCCTAGGATAGGGTTAGGGTCTAGTGAGTCTAAGGAAGTAGAGTCAGTTAGGTCTAGAGAAGTCGGGTCTTGTTCTAGGTCGTCCAATCCTTCCCATCCTGAGCCGCGCCCGCTCGCGCGTCCTTCCCGATCTATTCCTGATAGGTTCTTGCAAGATCTAGCTCAGCGGTGTCATGCTCTTTTGAAGTGCCCGGAATTCGTCGCCACAGCAATTGTGATTAAAGACGAAGAGGAAATAGAAGGGGGATGGAGTGACGACGAATTAGGCGTCTATGAAGTTTTGGATGAGAAGGATCCAATAGATGAAGACAGCGATATAGAGGACACTGTCGACTTATATACACAAGGACTAAAGAGATTCGACCAGCCGTCGACGGCAGTGGATGAACCTACAAAGGAAATCAACTTGGGAACAGAAGAAGACCCAAGGCCCATCATTATTTCAGCTGATCTCCCTTTACAGGTAGAAGAAGATCTAATTAAAGTACTAAGGGAGTATAACGATTCTTTCGCCTGGTCTTATGAGGACATGCCAGGTCTTGACCCCTCCTTAGTGGAACATCGACTCGTGCTTAAACCAGGGGCAACACCTGTTAAACAAAGGTCAAGAAGATTTCACCCCCACATGGCCTTGAGGATCAAAGAAGAGGTCGACAAGCTATACAAGGCCAAGTTCGTCAGAGTAGTCTTATATCCCCAGTGGGTGGCGAACATAGTCCCTGTTCTCAAGAAGGATGGAAAAGTGCGCATATGCATTGATTTCAGGGACCTAAACAAAGCATGTCCCAAAGATGATTTCCCGCTACCTCATATAGACGTCCTAGTGGATAACACTGCCGGGTATGAAGCTCTGTCATTTATGGATGGGTACTCGGGCTACAATCAAATCCGTCTCGCTCCAGAAGATCAAGAGAAAACTTCCTTCACCACGCCCTGGGGCACGTATTGTTATGTGGTTATGCCATTTGGGTTGAAGAACGCAGGTGCCACCTATCAAAGGGCGATGATGGCCATTTTCCACGACATGATGCACATATACATGGAAGCTTACGTGGATGACATCTTGGTGAAATCAAGAACAAAAGAAGAACACCCCTCTATTCTGGCTAAGGTGCTGCAGAGAGCCAGGGAGTATAAGCTTAAGATGAATCCGAAGAAGTGTGTATTCAGAGTCTCTTCAGGGAAGTTGCTAGGGTTCATAGTGAGCAAATGGGGGATCCAGATTGATCCTAATAAAGCACAGGCCATCATGGACATGCCTCCGCCAAAGAACATTACGGAACTTCGAGGATTGATTGGTAGACTGCAATTCATTAGAAGATTCATATCTCAACATTCTCAAAGGTGCCGCCCGTTCTATGAATTGCTTAAGGCGGGGGTCAAGTTCGAATGGAATCAAGATTGTCAAAAAGCCTATGAGGACCTCAAAGAGTACCTGTCCAATCCCCCGGTTTTGCAACCTCCTGTCCCTGGGAAACCCCTAATCCTATACATCTCGGTTATTGAGGACCCCCTAGGGGCGGTCTTAGCACAAGTGGATGATGAAGGGAAAGAGCGAGCCGCGTACTACCTTTCTCGGCTGTTTAATCCAGCTGAATCCAAGTACACCGCTATGGAGAAGACTTGTGCCGCCTTAGTATGGGTAGCTCAGAAGCTTAAACATTACTTTCTCGCCCACCCAGTTAGGTTGATCTCTAGAATGGACCCGATCCGTTATCTCCTAGAAAAGCCCGTCCTTTCTAGTAGGTTAGCTCGCTGGCAGAGCTTCCTCTCTCAATTTGACATCACCTTTGTTGTTCAGAAGGCAGTCAAAGGATATGCCATTGCTGAGCATCTTGCACATCTCCCTATTCCTCATATCGATTCCATTCAGGATGATTTCCCTGATGAGCATCTCTCTGTCCTTTCCCATCATCCCTTCTGGTCTCTGCACTTCGACGGTGCACTCAACTCTCAAGGCCAAGGGATCGGGGTGGTCTTGCTTACTCCAGAGGGAGTAACCATCCCCTTCGCTTATCAACTACGATTTCCTGCTACCAACAACATCGCTGAGTATGAGGCTCTCCTGGCCGGCTTGAAGCACGCCTATCTCCTAGGCGCGCGCTATTTAAACATCATAGGAGACTCTCAGCTCGTTCTACGGCAAGTTCTATCCACTTACCGTACTCGTGACCCCAAGCTCAAACCTTATCAAGATTTGGTCACGCTCATTGCTAAGCGATTCCGTAAGCTGATCTATATCCATACTCCCCGTTCTCTGAACATTCTAGCTGATGCTTTGGCATCTCTTGCTTCCTCCTTATCTTTTTCTCTCAGTCGTAGTACTGAGACCATCGTCGTCCAGAGATTGGATGCACCTTCTCTTCAAGATCCTTGGTTCATCAGCCTTAGGAAATCTGTAGAGGCGAGAGTTGAGAAGGAAGATCTCAAGGAAGTTTCATTAACCGAACTAGAGGAGATTCTGGACGAAGAAGAATTGCCTTGGTATCATGAAATCGAGTTGTTTTGCAAAGAAGGGTCATTTCCAGAAGGGGCAAAGGCTGAGCAGCGTAAAGCGATAAGAAGAGCCGCCGCAAGGTACACTATCATTGCAGGAGAACTGTATAGGCGTGCCACTAATGGAATGCTCATGAGATGCTTAGATGATGTAGAAGCTTGGAAAGTTGCTGAAGCAGCCCATTCTAGCGAGTGTGGAGGTCATGACAATGGCCAGGCTCTAGCAAAGAAGATCCTTAGGCAGGGCTACTACTGGCCCACTCTGGAGGAAGATTGCTCCCTCTATGTCCGGAGGTGTCTCAAATGCCAACTCCATGCTGATAAAATTCACTCTCCAGCTTCGTCCCTCCATCCTATGACTGCTCCTTGGCCTTTCTCTATATGGGCTTTCGACGTTGTCGGCCCACTCGGTGATCCTAATTCTCAGATCAAGCAGAAATCCTTCATCCTCACCGCTACTGAGTACTTCACCAAATGGGCCGAAGCCGAGGCATACGCAGAGATCAAAGCTACAACGGTGTGCCGCTTTATCATGAAGAATATCATCTCGCGGTTCGGAGTGCCAAGCAGCATCATCACCAACAACAGACCCCAGTTCGTCTACCAAGAGCTTAAGGACCTATGTAAGAAGTTCAATATTACACTGCATCATTCATCTCCATATTACCCTCAAGGCAACGGTCAGGCCGAGGCCACTAATAAAACCCTTCTTAAAATCATTAAGAAAACATGCGAAGCACATAAATTTTCTGATTGGCCTGAAAGATTGGTGGAAGCTCTATGGGCTTACCGCACCTCCGTCCGTACCCCTACAGGACAAACTCCCTACTCTCTGACTTACGGGATGGAGGCGGTGCTCCCATACGAGATCTTAATCCCTTCCCTTAGAGTACAGCTCGATAAGGAACTTAATCTCGATGAACGTCGAGAGGCGTTGCTGGTCCAGTTGGAACTCTTGGATGAGAAGAGGATGAACGCGGCCGATCACGTATCTGTTTATCAAAAGAGGGTTTCGCGTTATTTTCAAAAGAAGGTAATCGAACGAAAATTTTGTAAGGGTGAAATTATTTTGAAACGCAAATTTATTCGGTCTGCAGGTCCTAGGTCCAAGTTGCAGCCTAACTGGGAAGGGCCGTTTGTAATAAAAGAAGCTTATCCAGGGAATGCTTATCGTTTAGTAAACGCGGAAGGTGAGGAGCTCTCTCACCCGTGGAATGGGTTGTATCTTAAGCGTTTCTTTCCTTAAAAAAAAAAAAAATCTAAACCATGTGCTTCTCCGGCAATAAGAACTTCCTCCCTATCTTCAAAAGGAGAGTCTCAAGTAAGGCAATCACACACTACACGACGTCCCTGGTCGGGCTCCTTGTTTAAACGACACCGTTTTTCCTTGGCCGTGCTTTAGGGGAAAGTCAAAGTCCCTGTCCGCTTCATTCTTCGGCTGAATCCAGGGGCAAGGGGTGAATAAGGAGGCGACGACCAATCCAAACTCCCTAACGAGAAGAGGTCTCAAATAGGGGTAAGTCCCTTATGACTTGACGCCACAAGGAACAAAGGAAAAGAAAAGAAAAGGAGTGTTCTTTACAATGAAATCGAAAGCATCATCTTAAAGTCTATGAATGAATTTTCAAAAGCTCCAACAGAAAAAGAAAGCTAGGCATGACAAGAGTGGCAGTACAGTTCCCCGCGGGACGTTATGAGCCCGGTCGCATGCATGCCTAGGTGGACAAAGGTTCGATGGCGGACATAAAAGTCCCGGCACAACAGACCGAATCTCTAATAGGGTTGTACGGTGAGGGAATCAAGTTCTAAAAACTCCCATATCTGGCCTAAAGCTTACCCCCATGATCTTTTTTCCTTTTAGGACTGAGATGAGTACCCTAGGTATGGCATTGGTAAAAACACCGTCACGATGATCGGGTCTCGGCCAGGGGTTGTCACAATATTGCACGCCGATCCCTAGACTCAATCTAAAAGAGGAAGGTCTCAAGTTGCTAGAGAGGCACTGGTTTTTCAAAATCCAAAAAAAAAAACAACAAATATTCTCAAAATCCAAAAACAACAAATATTTTCAAAATCCAAAAAAAAAACAAAACAAAACAAAAAAAATCCAAAAACAACAAATGTTTCCAAAAAACAAAACAAACATTCTCAAAATCTAAAAACATTAAATACTTTTCAAAATGCCCAAAAATACCATCATATGCATAGCATACATCGCATTTTCATTGTGTTTTCGCCTATTTAATAGGGCTCCACCCCTTGACCCAATATCAAGAAACGGTCATTATCTAACTTGCTTCAAGGCAAGGGGTTGAGTCTAAGAACAGATCTAACTTGCTTCATATGTGAGTGTGTGCAGGATACAGGGGCAAGCCCAAAAGCAAAAGCTCACAACTATGCAGGTTCAAGGCATGTAACGCACCAGCATCAGACCGTCACAGTCATGTAACAGGCCCATCGTCGACCGTTACTTTCCTTCAGGCATGGGCCCTCTTCTTTTTTTTTTGAACCTTCACTTTAGCGGTCTGAGAACCTACCGTTACTTGAATATAACGGCTCGAGTCCCATCCGTCACATTCTTCAGAGACCGAGCTCTCGTTACTCTCATTCTGACGGCCTGTCATAGGACCGTTATTTATTTATAGCGGCCCTGCACCCATCCGTCATATCCACCAGAAACCCTGTCTGTTCACATCAGTCTAGCCTTTCAACTATGGAACTCAAGATCATTCAACTATGGCACTCTTATCTCATTCAAGCAAAGATTAATGAAATATAATTCTTGATAAAATTCAACTTCGGTTGTCAATTGCATGATATCTCTCATAAACAAAAAGAAAATCAAGATACATTCAATTTCTTATCCGCAAGAGGGCGGATCTTTCTCAATTCTCTCACATAATCTCGACGTGTTTCGTCGTTCTCTTCAACCTCTGCTTGCCACGGGCGCACCTTGCTGATCTCCCACATGGTCAGCGCGTTCCGGATCGCTCTTTCATCTTCCTCGGTCCCCATCTTCCTAGGTAGAAGGGGAGGGTAGTGTGATAGTGCAGAAGCGCTGATTCGAGGTAGTCCGATCTGAAGATGGCATCGGTGCGGGTTGTAGATCGCCATGGTAGTGTTTCCTATTAGCTGGAGGTCCAGGCCTTGGCGCCGTGGTATTTTGAGAAGAGTGCTTCGGAGGACTCTTGGTCGCATGATGAACTTGTCCATTGGAAGAGTGTTGAAGAAGAGGCGCCACTCATCCCGAGTTTTCTTATCCGCTGTCTTGCATTCAACCTGAGGAGAGTATCCAAATGCCCCCCCAATAAAGAAGAGAGGGTGGCTCCCGAAGATTCGGCTTGCAGATGCTATGTCTTCCTTAGGAAGGAATTTGACTCTCACTCCTATCCAACATTCAAGGAGTATCATGGAACCAAACAAAAGTCCTCCTGTACAAGCCGAGCTTAGTCCCTCATAGAGGTATGAGAGGACCGCTTGAGAGATAGACATCCCCTACCACAGCCCACTAATAATACCAAGATTTTGAATGTCTAAGAGGTGGTCGGTAGTGGTAAAAAGAAAGACTCCACACAAGCAAACCGCCACCGCCTTGGCTATTGCTTCATGTCTCTCCCACTTGTTTTTACAATGAGACACTATCCACTGTGCCAAGGGTATCAAGTGAATGTGGTGTGGGCTGGTCATGGTTCTCACGTCCTTTGGATTGTGAATGAAATCACTCAAGATCAAGGACGGGTCGATAGGCTCGATTGTGTAGCAAACCCGGTCTTCATCCCCCACCTTAGTCTTAGGAAGGGTTAGGTAGGTTTCTACCTCCTCCAATAGGACGGTTGCTTCAAAGGAAGGGAAGATGAAGGTATGAGTTTGTGGATGCCATAATCCCACAAGTGCTGAAAGGCTTGGCCAATCTAAAGATAATTTCTGGAAATTCTTGCCTAAAACCAAGAGAGGTTGGAGGTGCCATGCTTTAAGGATGGATGTGACCTCTATGGGAAGTGCCTTTACCATGGGAGCCACCCACTTCAGATTGGAATAGCACCTTGGGCCAGGAAGGGGCTTGAGAAAAGAAAGAGGGAAGTCATGAAAAGAATAAGTGCAGCAAAATTCTGAACTTTGGATGAGTTGTGAGAACTTACCACTCTTTGGACGTTGGAGCTTAAGTGCTTGGGAATTGAGGTTAGCCGTTGAAGCTCTCCATGTTCCCTCCTTGCAGCTTTAGGGCCGGTGTAAGCTTTCTCCTCCATAGCTATCATCTCGAAGCTCCTCTTCATCATATTTTCTGCTCTTTGAAGGGGGCTCCTCAAACCCTAGAACGGAGGTTTCAGCAAAACTGTGATTTTGATTAAGGTTTCAAGTTGCTAAGGCTTATATTTAACTTTGGAAAGATAAGACTCGGACTAGAAGGCTTTATCTTCAATTCGGATAAGTTCTAGTGATGGATCAAGTGGCTAAACCTCGGGTTTTAGTTATCTCGGCTCAATCCGTTTCGGATTACAACCCAGATTCTGACGGTCCATCGTGCGGCCGTTACTTCATTCCGACGCGCCAGCCCTTGGCCGTCGCATTTTCTGTGGGTTTCAATTCCCCGAATCATGTTCTGTGGAGAATAACGGTCTAAGGGTCTACCGTCACTTTATGTAACGCGCAAACCCTGAGCCGTCGCATTCCCAGCCACTCAGTTCCTTCTCTTTTGGGCTAAACACTTCCTGACGGTCTTGCTTATGACCGTCGCTCGATTCTGACGCATCTCCTTCAGACCGTCGCATTTCCTGCTAGTTGCCCTGACTGACTATCGTTCTGCCATGATTAACGGTCTGACCCTTGGCCGTTATTTTTCTCTGACGCACCCTCAGTTGGCCGTCGTTCATCCTGATGCAGTGGGTCTCTTATGATTAACGGTCTCTCGCCAGAGCACCGTTTGATTATGGCGGTCAGATCTTAGACCGTCACTTTCTCTGCTGCTGAGTTCAGGTTATTCCTTCTGCCCTTGCTTAGACCTGGCGGTCTTTCACATTGTACACCTCGTTTTCTGCTTGCATACATCTCATACATTCATCAACATTTCGTCCATCCTGCATTTTTCACATTCATTCATTCACGCTCGCATAAAACTAAAAACAAAACAGAAAACTAAAATAAAGGGATCTCATTCCATTTTGCAAAAAGTTCTATACAAATGATAAATAAAAACATAAGAAAGGCATCATTCAGCCGGTCTATCAGCCGGGCCACCATCATCCTCCCCCTCCTCAGGTCTCCTCGCGGGTGGCGGTGCTATGGAAGCACTCTCCTCCTGCTGTCCTCTCTCTGCCCTCTCATTCCTCCGCTGGGTGGAGGAGCTGACGAGGAAGTCCCCTACTGAGCCGCTAGGAGCAGCGCTCCTATGTATCCCACTCTGGGAGGTGCACCGCTCCGGTCCCCGGCCGATCATCCGCACCGTCCGCTCCAATGTCCGCAGCTCGATCTTCAGTGTAAAGATCTGACGCCGCGTCTCCCGTGCCTCGGTCCGGTAGCGATCCAAGTCGGCCGTCCCGATCCGGAGCTCCTCCACCTCAGCTCGTGCCTGCGCTAACTCCTTTCGGAGTTGTTCCATCTCTGCATCATCTGGGCGTCGCAGGGTCTCCGCTCTCTGCCGGGCCATCTCTGCCCGTACCAGCTCCGTCTCTGCTCGGGCTTGATCAGTCTCGGCCCGGCTTTTCTCTACCTCGGCTACTGCTGCTGCTAGATCCCTCGCCTGTAGGTTGCATTTCACGTCATTAGTCATAAAGCATTTAATTAGGCATAATCATAAGTTTTTTAGTCTCTTACCCGCTCCGCGAGGGTGGCCTCCGCCTCCTCGGCCCGGGCAACCGCCCGAGCAAAGTCAGCCTCCTGCTCTGCCCTGCCTCCTGCAGGCTACAAGGAAGACGATGGGGCATCCGGTCCAGCGCGTTGGGCTCCCTCAGCCCGCTGCGTTTGGAAGTCATAAGTTAGTTGACATTTGCATTTGCATCATGAACATCATTCCATCAATCATAGGCATTTAAGTTTTTAGTCTCACTAGGAGCTCCAGGGCAGACCGGTACTCGTCCCGCTGTTGGATGGTGGAGTGGAGTAGCCCTCCCAACTCGGCTATCCGTCCCTCAGGGTCTAGCTGCAGTTTTAGAAAGCATGAGTCAGCATATATCACATTGCACATTGCATAATAGAAGAGTTTAGAGTTTTTAGTTTGCATACCGGTCGTCGGGTACCTCGGTACACCCGGTCGCCGTAGAGTCGAGCGAAGGCCTTCAGATATGCCTCGTCGCTCTCGTCTCGCTCCTTCACCGCTCGGCCCCGCCTGTTCCAATCGTGGACGTACTTCGCCTTCCGGGCGCACCAATCCACATTGCCGCTGATGCCCCTTGCTGACTTGCCGGGGTGATCGTCGCTATGGCGTGGAAAGGTCACCTCGGGCTGGTGTAATCCCCGGGTCCGCAGGATCAGCCTGTAGTGCAGAGGCTCGATGATATAGAGGCAATGCAACCATATGTCTCGCCCCCGGTACGATAAGGCCGCCTCCACCCATGGCTGTCCCGTATAGCCCTCGTCGCGGTATGGAGTCCATCTCACCTGAGAGCATTTAGTTCATTCAGTAGCATATGAAAGCATTTTTAGAAAGCATTTAGAAGCATTTTTAAAAGCATATAGAAATCATTTTGAATTCTGGACTTACCGATGTATGCGGGAAGGAGTCCAGGTCGTCCTGGATCGTCCGGGTCAGTCTGATGATCGACCCTGTGTCCCTCGCCACCGACCAACGCCTCGCGATCGGTATGCGGCCAGGATGGAGTAAAACGCCTCTCCCGATGCCCGGGAGGTACATATAGCTCCAGATCTGCATTTAGAAGTCGAGTCAGTCGAATCATTGCATAAATCATTGCATAAATCATTTTTCATAAATCATAGCATCAATATTCATGGTATAAAAGAAAGCATTTAGAAGTACATTTACCTGTAGGAAAGGCGAGAAGCCGCCCAGCATCGTCTGTCGGTCCGTAGTGCTGAGGGACTCGAACAGGAATGCGAGCACTGCCACTCCCCAGGCGTATCTCCTGACTCTGCCCAAATCCTCTATCATCGGCAGCAGTCTGCAGCTGATAACATCTGCCCAAGTCACGAAAAGGAGCTTCCCGAATAGCAGCATCAGGAAGCGTCTGAGCACTCTGTCTCCCTCTGGTCCCGCCTCCGCCGCCATGCGAGGGCGCACCTGGTCTATCACTCTGCTCAGGTGCTCCTCGGGTAGCTCTCCTACGGCGATCGCCGCTCCTCTCAGTCCCAAGCTCTCCTGCAGCACTGATCTCGAAAGCTGGGAGGAGGACTATCCCGGCCTGATCAAGTCTAGCCCGAGCAGCTGCTGCGCCATCTCTCGGTAGTCGCCGTATGTCCACCCTGTCACCGTGGCTCCGTGGACTCTCAGTCCGGTAATCCTCGCTATGTCTTCTAGCGTGGGGATCATGTGGCCCCACGGGAAGATGAAAGCTCTGCTGATCGGGTCTCATCTCTCGTGCAAGGCGTACAATACCGGAGTGTCCATCTCGATCACCTCGATGCTAAGCACCTCGGCGAATCCCATGCCGGCCAATCTCTCTCTCTGGTAGTCGGGCAATGCCTGGTACACTGCCCGGATCTGAAGCCAGGAGATCCGTGATCGTCTTTTCCCCTGCATTGCATATTATATCATTAATTAGTCCAATTGGCATCATATAATCATTGCATAAACATTCATAATTAAAAAGAAAACAAAAATTTGAAAATTGAAAACCCTAAAAAATAGTTTAAGTCCTTGGCGTGCGTGACGGCCCTGGGGTAGGGCGTCGTTTGACGCTGACGGACTCATCATGGTGCGTCAGACGAGTGACGGTCGCTGGCAGGACCGTCACATTGTCTGCATTTGGGAATTTTTTCCCTTGCATCCCCGTGGTCTCCCACTATGGCCGAATGGCCTACAATTGTTCCTAGGGGGTCTGTGGACCCATTTCTACCCTCAAAACCCACATGCATTCACATAAAAAATTCAAAAACATTAAAAATTCAAGTTAGGGCGGGAGAACCTACCTCATGGTCCATGCCCCTTCTCCTCTTCTTGGCTGATTCTTTGGGCTCTTCTTCACCCAATGGGGCTTCCCTTTGGTCCCCCACGGCCGTAGGAGCTTCTTCTTCTTCTCTTGGCTCTCTTCCCCTCGGTTCTTCTTCCGTGACCGGTGGGATCGCCTCCCGTTCGAGCCGGCGATGGAACCGCCGTATTGCCTTTCTCTTTCCTCTCTCCCTCTTCTGTGGAGGCGGCTGGGAACCCTCGTCGCCGGCCATGGTGGTGGTGGGAGTTGGTGATCGCCGGAGGGTTTCTCGGTTGGGGTTTTTGGGTGTTGAATGTGGAATGAATGGCCGTAACCGTTCGGTTTTGTTTTTTTGAACGCGCAGGAAATGCGACGGTCTATCGACCGACCGTCACATCCTTCTGACGCGTCTGGATCTGACCGTTACATGTGTTGGCCCTGTTTTATTGAAGAATGTGAACCGCCTGGTTTATGACGGACTAGGGGTGGTCCGTTACTTGATGTGACGCACGTACATGAGACCATTACAAACTTGCAAGTTTCTTGATGAATTAAATGGTCTAATTGATGTCAAAATGGTTCCATTTTCTTCCATATTGTTCCTTATTAATGCCTCTCACATGTACAAATGGTTATGCCTTGATTCATGATCATATTTATCTTTTTTTGGCTAACCTATCTTTCATAAAGGAATTATAAGTGAAGTCGTGCTTTATCGTTCGTCAGGCAGGTAGGTCAGGTATTGTATCTCGTTCCCTCACTCCCTTAATGCATTACTATATGTTATCTATGATATATTACCTCGAGAACCGGCTGGTCATTCCTGTGTCCTGGGATCTGATGTTCCCCTTAAACAAAAATGATGATGATCTAAGTTCACGTGATTAATCAGTGGATAGGCCGTTAGATTGGAAAGTTTGGGGACGATGGTTCTATCTTGCACGCCGTGGTTGCAGATAGTGTCCTGACTCTGATTACTCCGATCTAGCAATATTATTCTCGAGTATTTGATATTTTTATCTTTCTTTGCATTTTGTTTTGAAGATTTCTTTTTCCTTTAGCCCAGCATGCATCATACGCATTCTTTGAGCATTTCATGAGTTTCATCTGCTCAGGATATCTCAGTGATGGTGGACAGCTATGTTCTTAATCCCGAATAAGGAGAATCATTCCACTCTGAATTAGAAGGTTTCCTTCGATTTGCTCGCTTGATCTGGTTCGCTGAAGATTCCTGTCTGGAGTTTAGTCTCTTTCCTTTCCGTTGCCTCCGGCGGCTAGCCGTGTTTCCTTTCCTTAATTAATTCCTCCAGACTTGCGTCCTTTGGTTGGCTATTTCCTTGTGATCAATTCAAAGTTTTTCAGAAAATTCCTATCGCTTGATTGTTGCAAAACGGGTGTCGTTTACCTTAACGCCCTCTTTTTGATACACTCCGCTTCATTTCCGCTTCATCTCCATGTTCCATTTCGTTTCCGCTTCATCTCCGCTCGTTCCCCTGCAAAGAGGACGTTAAGGAGGGGCATCTGTTGACACCCGTTTTATACCCAATAAGTCGGGTCATCTCCTTATTCATTCCTTATGATGCTCCGAGTTGTTCATTCTTTGACGAGTCTCTTGATCAGTTGAAGCATGTTTCTTGGGTCTTAATTCCTGGATTAAGATGTGGCTCCTGGTGGCATTTCGTTGGTAAAGCTTGGTGATCCTCTTCATTATATTTTTTGAACCTCAATGATAATAACGGTCCCAGTCCGGCGCGTTTCTTACTTCTGACGCATGGGTCCTGGACCGTTACTCTTTGAAGAGTCCTAAAGGCTAAGGCCTCGTGGTCAATGCTTATCCTTTTAATTCTACGTTGATAATAACGGTCTGTCGTGCAGCCGTTGTTTCTCTGTGACGCCCTATGCCTTGGCCGTTGCTTCCTTGAAGAGTCCAACTTGTTGGGTCTTCTTCCCGTTGATCTTATCTCTTTGGGATAGGGTTGAAAGTAACGGATGATCCTTGGTGCGTTACTTCCAAGTGGCGGTCTATCGTGCAGCCGTTACTTTCGTTCCGAGAGTCCTGGCAGTTCAGGCCTTTTCTCTGCTACTCCGTGGTTGAGATAAGAATTTGGATTAACGTTCTCTCTTTCAAATCCGATCCTCAGGACCTCCCGTTTGATTCTATGGACTCTTGGTGATATTATCCTCAAGGATTTGCTAAGAGTTATCCCTCTTTCCTGCTGAATTATCCTCTGCTTGACCTACGAGTTTTGAGGGTCTATAAATAGAACCCTTGAATTCGTGACAAAAAAGGGGGGGAGATTTGAATTCACGACGAAGTGCTGCCGAACTCAGGAGCCATCTTCATCCAGGAGGAGCTGTTTCCCACGTCCATCCATCTTCCAATCAAGGGAGTCTTTTAGTTTTTATCTTTCAAGTTTATCATTGCATGCTTGAGTTCTTCCTTGGTTTTTCCTCAAACAAAGCATTGTCCCTCCTCCTCCTCCACGTTTTTCACTGTTCTTTAAGCATATAAACATCCTTCCAAACTTTTTAAAACACCCAGAGGGGTTAAAAAACCAAAAACTCCCCGGTAATTCCCTCTCCTTTTGATGTTCTTAAACTCTTTAAGAATTGATGCTATACTTGTGAAAAGGGCTAATTGAGGTTGTCTTGTCTCGTCTTTCTACATCTTTGGCAGGTTTACAGGTTCATTAGCACGAGGCCCAAGTCTTCTAGCCGGCTGGAAGAGTTGGAGTTAGAAGGATTCAAGCTTTACTACTGCAGGTTACCTGACGGTCTGGTGCAGGCGCGTCACTATCTTCTGGCGGTCTATCGTGCGGCCGTCGCTTCCAAGCGACACACAGGGTTCTGGCCGTTACTTCCAAGTTGATCTGCAGGCTTTCCTTGGTTTTCTCTCCCGTGGGCGGGTGCTTCATCCACCTATTTCCAAGGTATACTCAGGTCTTTTGACTTGTGTTTACTTTGGTGGCGATCACATCTTTCCTTGGTATTGGGCATTAGCTGTCTTCTTCATCATATCATCTTTACTTTCCTTGCTTGCTCCACCTTCACGGTGTGTTTTTATTTACTCCTTGCTCCACGCCCCGGCGTGTGTTTTCCTTTTTCCTTAGCGTAATTTGACTGAGATAGCATGCCCATGCTAGAGCTAGCTATGATTGCCTAGGTTCATGTTCACATGTTCATAGGTCGTGAGTAGATCTTTGATTGCTTGTTTGTCATCTTGCCATGTTACTTTGCAAACCTCAAAAGTAAGATAAAAGGTAGGCAAATAAATATCAACAATCACGTCTTAGGTGGCGTGCATCCAATTTACTCAGTAAGATATAGCATTGCTCTGCCTTTCATTTTATCCAAATTTTTCATGCTGAGGCAGGCAGCTTTTTCCTCAGCTGCCTCTTTATCATTCATGTAGCAAGTTTAATTTCTTTAGAGTGTTGAAGAAAAATTCCTATATCCTTATGTGTAACACTGATTTTCACATTTTGTGCTTGAAGTGTGCAAATTTCTTTTAACATGTATGGAGAAAATTTAACTCAAAACAAGATAGTGCAGCTCCCCCTATGTAAATGCACTTAACAGGAAATGCTCCCCCTGAGTGTTTGACATGAAGCACACTAGTTAAGACTCAGATGCAACAATAATTATCAAGGGAGTGTTAAGTCTTAGAATTTTCAAGGAAGGGGTTGTAGCATATATTAACATGCAAGCACACAGTGAGGAAGATATGCAGTATGCAATGCAGAATGAGAGTGGGTGCACAATGCAAGAGTTCAGATTTCACATGAAAATTCTGGATGCAATTAATGTATGAAATGCATTTTTGTAAATTGTGAGAACATGGTTTTATTTTGAAAAGAGAATTTAGGCAATGCATTCAGGGCATCAAAATCATCACATGTGAACTTTTCCTTGAAAATATTTTTATTTTGATCCAAAAAGCTGAGTAGTACATTGGTAAAGATCACATAACATTGATCAAATTCAATCCTCAAAATGTGCAGTCACAGAACAACATCATCGTGCTAAGAGATTGGAATAGCATCAACCTCAAAATTTTCAGCTAGCAAAACTCCCCCTTAATCAAATGCATGAATTTCTGAAAATGCAATGCTTTCCCATATGACATCAGGGGTTTAGCAAACAAATGAGCATTGAATGACAGCTGAAAATTCATTCAAAACCAAACATTCGATTTTTCTCAGTTCTGGTACGAGACGGAGATTTTGGTCCGAAGACCCAGCTCACGCAAAGTGATGCTTTTCTGATAGGCCTAACCTACCATTCCGCTAACACCTTTTGATATACCAAAAATTTCAGATAACTTCACACATACACAAGCAATGGCCACAACAGTCTCATATGAGAGAAGACACTCAAAACTGACCATATTTCTCACAGTCAAGACCTATTGCAAGAACACCCAAAACTACGCTGGATTAAAAAAAATAATTTTTATTTTCTTACCTTTGCCTTGAGCTACCTTTATTTATCAACATTCCTTCATTGGTCTCAAGACACCCCTGCAGCAAAATCTCATTTTGATGTTTTGGGTACCCAAATCATTTTAGGTCCCGGATGGTCAACATGATCATTCAATTTACTTAGGGCATTCAAATCATCAAAATGCATTAAAGAGCAATCATGCATAGTATGCTCGAATTCACCACAGTAGTGACAACTAACAGAAGATCTTGCTTTCTTCTTAACAGGATAAGCATGGAATTTCTGTGGGTTGGCAAAAATGTAATTATTTTTAACATGAAAGTTCTTTCTTTTATTTACTTGCCAACACTGTGACACACGGTGTCCTAGCTTACCACATGAATGACACTGATCAGAAGAATTTCTTGGTTTGCTAAATACAGTTTCATCTCTATATGCATGAAGGCTATCATTTTTCATGACGTTACATTCATGCATCATATGACCATACTTTCCATAATTGAAACAAGAAATATTTCTTCTTTTGGAAATAAATTCATTTTGACATGCTTTCAAATCATCATTTTTCAACATGTAGCAATCATCCATAACATGACCGGCCCTACCACAATAAAAACAACACATGGCAGATTACTTGGTCCTAGGTCGGGCCTGAGTTTTAATCTTGGGTTTCTTAACAAAAGATGCATTAGAAGAACAGGAAGCATGCACAAATCATGTTTGAGTTTTCGGACCAAAGGCTTTCTTTTTACTAGGCTCATATCCTAGACCTTCCCGTTGGAAATTTACCTTGGTCCCCAAGATTTTGTTTAAATTTTCTTCGCCACTAACAAATCTAGCCAGAGATTATTCAAATCAGAAATTTCAGTTTCAAGAGATGAAACATGATGTTCATAACTAACAATATGATCTTCACAGGAATTAACTTTCTAATTCAGTAATTCATTTACACTCTTAAAGCTTTCTATCTCTTGTTTTAAAGTAAGAGTATTTTCAGATTCATCAACTTCCAGAATTGATTTCCCTTTTTTAAGAACAAGCAGTTTTTCAGACATGACGTTGTTTAATTGTTTCAACTTTTCATTTTTAGATTTCAACAATGCATTTTCCTTTCAAATTTTTCAAAGCATTTCAAGCTCCCTTCAAGTAAAGAAATTTGAATTAGCATGGCACCATTTTTCTTTTTAAGTTTTTCATTTTCGGTCATTATGCTCTTGCTATCAATTTCAATATCAAGAAGCTTTTCAAATAATTTTTCATCATCAGACAATGAATCTAACTTATTTCTAAGACATTTTTCTATTTCTTCAAGAAATAAAATCTTAGACAACAAGAGTTTGTTTTGATCAAGCAAATCATGACAATCATTTTCAATTTCAAATGATGTATTAGATTTCTTAGCCATTTCAAGCTCTTCATTCAAGCAGGAAATTTTTTCTTCAAATAGTCTTGTTTTTGATTCCAGAATTTCATGGTTGTACTCTAGATCTTCAATTTTTTATTCTAAATCAATGCATTTTTAACAAGGAAGATTATCATGCACATTTTCATTAAATTTCTTTTTCAATGTTTTATTTTCAGACTTGATTTTCTTATATCTATTCTATAACTCCTCATAAGCATCAAGTAGTTCTTCAAATGACATTTCATCTTCATCAGAATTAGAGTTTATGTAACGACTCGAGATCCGAATACCGGGAAGGCCCGATATCCCGAATCTCAAACAGCCACCCTCGAGCCCGAAGACTCGGAAGGGTTAAGGGGATGGTGTGAAAATACACAAGAATCTAAAATAATTACAGAACTACACAGATAATAAGAATAAGCAGGAAATAATGAATAACATTAAATAAATTACATGGTCCATAATGTAATAGTAGTCTAAATACAATAGTAGTCTACAACTAGTATAGTGTAGAAAAGAAGGTACAACTACACGAGACATACCCCGAAACTGGCAACTCGCAACTAACCTTGGGCACCTGAACCACGTGGAGCCGCGGAAGCGCTCCCCTGAAGCCTCGTCTCACCTGAAATGCTGAAAACACGTAGGGAGTGAGCCTCAAAGCAAAAGGCTCAGTAGGGATCATCCGGTCCCTACCTCGCAAATCGAGAAATCACGCGAAAAGTAACTACAAGCTACCACTAGCAGGACGTAGAATGGGGAGCTACAAGAATAAATAAACAGGAAAGCTCTACTACGCCTAGTACTGAACACACGGCACGAAAAACTGAGACAACTCATCAAAACCTAAGAGTCGCTACCAAACAAAGACAGGAGTACCGTCCACCAGAAGCACAGCCGGATGCGTCCCCTGACGACTTACACCGCGCCGCCGTGTCTCCCTACTCGCCCCAGGCGGAAACTGAGACACTCACAAGTAACACTAACAAGGGTCAAGTCGGGGTCATGCTCGTCAGCACGCGTCCTAAGTCTCCGACCACGTGTGCACACACTGACTGACTATGCTACGTCAGGCCCTCTAGCTGGTTCGTCCTCCCGGCCTGGACTCGAGCCACCACAGTAGGAGGCCCACGGTAAGATGCCTAAAACCGTCTCTCGGGTAGCCTCGCCACCACTCCCTTGTGGGACCACACGCGTGTCGGAAGGCTACGACTAGTGAAGGGTCACTGAAGGTGTAGACTCTCTAGCCAATGGAAAGCAATGTCTAAACTAGACAAAATACAAGGACCGCTCCTCGTACCGACACTGACTCACGGTGACACAAGCCGAGAACACCACTTCCTGGGACCCCACGGCACCCTAACACATGGCCCCCACACGATGCCTAGCATCAATCGGACCACCGGTCAGCACGTGGATCGAGGTCCACTCACCCGAGACTCGAATCGGCAAGACTTAACTCCGGTAGAAAAAAATGGTTAGCGGTCCTCCATTAGACCGCCACCAGTGGCTAGCGGTCTCCCTCTAGACCGCCAGGATGGCTAGCGGTCTCCTGCTAGACCGCTAAAACACGAGCCACGTTGGGGAATGGAAAACGGCCTATCGTAGGATTGCTAGGAAGGGTAGGCGGTCTTTCTTTAGACCGTCACCGAGCAGTAGGCAGTCTCCCGCTGGACCGCCACCTCCCTAGGATGAGGGGCACAAAACAGTGAAAACGGTCTCCCCACGGGACCGCTAATGGGCATAAAACAGTCGTCCCCACAACCGCCAAACCCCAAAGCCTCCAACGGTCGAAAATCAACAGTCAGAATCAACGGTCAAACACCTCGAAGACCATGCTGGCCTGCGACGCTAGCGGTCGGCCGATGGGCCACTGCTTGGGCGCTAGCGATCTATCGGGTGACCGCGAGGCCCAACAGACATACTAAGCCCACTAGCGGTCTTCCGGCGACCCCTAACAGTAAGAAGCGGTTTCTGGAAGGACCGCTAGCACTGCAGAAACTCGAAAACGGCGGGAATGGCCCCCAAATGTCATTCCACGCCGCATTCACCCCCGGGTGAAGGGGAAACAAAAGGGAAACATGTTCCCAAGCCCCCAACGCATCTTTTGATGCCTCCAAACCATAAAATGGTGGATTAAAATGCTAGATCAGCCACTCAAACCCCAAAACATGATTTTCCCTTCCAGGCACAAAATAGCCCACTCTCGACCTCGCCTCGGCCTAGAAATCACGGGGAAGGTAAACGCCAAGCTAAGGATCGTCACCCTACCTCAGAATTGTCCGAAACACAGCGGATCACCGCCGATCTTCAAAAACCCTCTCGAAACCTCACGAGCTCCCACGATCTCACCGAGCATCGAACGCCACCGAGATCGCCACGCCATCACCTTTGCCTCCACGCCGTCGCCCACCTCCATCTGCAGTAGGAGGGGAACACACCGCCGCGTCCACGGGAGAGGGGGAGGAGAGAGCTGTTATGTTAGATGGACGCAGTCTATCTCCATGAAGTGTGGATCTAGAGGGGGGTGAATAGATCTACTGCCTAATTAAAAACCAGTAAGAGGTTCTAATGTGGAATATAGGCAAATTTACTGAATCACTAACCCGAATACTAGAATTGAACAGAAGCGAATCAAGCTGTGAAGATAAACATGAGATCCAGTCGCACACAGTTCATGGACAATCACACAAACACAAGGCACACAGAAGTTTTAGGTGGTTTGGTCAAAGACCTACGTCCACCCCACACTCAACCGAGTATGGCTTACTGCTGCGCAGTACAGCTTGCGTCTGCTGGGCACTACAGCTTGGCCTACAAACCGCTGAGCAACACAGCTTGCTGTCCGACACAAGTCTCGCCTGCTGAGGATTACAGCTTCACCTGTTCAGTGGAATCCTCCACTGCAACTGCTGGGGTTTACAGCTTACCCGTCCAGAGGCAGCACCTCTGCTAACAGCTTACTCACAGCTTGAAGAAACAAGTGTTCGAAAATTTAAAGACAGAAGCAAAACAAAAATGGAAAGCCCAAATGGAATGTAGCTCGAATGAGCAAAGCTCAGCTCTGGTTTCTGAACCAAGAGACTGAGATACAACCTTTCAAACAAAACTCTCACAATCTCACTCTCTCAATCAAGCTCTCTCAACTCATCTCTCTCGATCTTCTCCTCTCTCTTTTTCTTCTTCTCTATTTTTCTTCTCACTGTGGATCGGTGGCTCTCTGCTGCTTCAGTCTTTCATCCTCACTGTATATACTTTGCCACTTGATCGATCAGCCTTCAACTGAAGATGAAGACACTCTTTTATATCAGCAGCAGACTGGATAAGGGCGCGTGGCTTCCACATTTCCCGCCCATAGAATTCGCCAGAACCGAGGACATTTCATCCACATGGCAGCATCCTGGGATGGGCTGCTTCCACGTGTCACCATCACAGCACCTCGTCCTCCTTGGATCACGAGCCAAGTCACCAATCTCTGTAAAGAATCCCTGTTAGACAGAGTATCGGATTATCAGTTGTAAGTTTAGAACCCTGTACAGACTTTGTGAGATGCAATGCATTGTATATGCTTTAGTGTATGGACTTTGTGAACTCGAATGCATTGTCTAGACTTCATGAATGGGAATGCAATGTACAGACTCTGCCCAATGTGTAGACTTCGTATAAGAAGGCAACGACTGTACAGACTTAAGCAATGTAAAGCCTTGGATAGACAACTGACGATGTATGGACTTCACTGTATGGACTTTGTGAACTCGTCGAATGCAATGTACAGACTCTGCAGAACATTCAGTAGCCAACGTATAGACTTAGGCATCCTTCAGCTCAAAGTATAGACTTCAAACATGATGAATGCAATGCAACGCGGACACTGGCTGTATAGACTTGGATATGTAGGAATGCAAATGACTCTGTACAGACTTGGATGCTTGTGTATGCATGAGGGCAATGTACAGACTATGCATATGCACACTAGAGAGTGAATAGACTTGGCTATGGCATCAAAGTATGCACAACGTAAAAGACGCCTTCTTCCTAGACGTTTGATTCACAAGTGACGCCACTTCTGGTGGTCGTCAAATTCCAAGTTCATCTGAATGTATACACTTCACGATGTGCAGACTTGCCAAAGACAAGGCTCTACAGACTTGATGAATGATGCAAGATAAACGAATGTATAGACTTGCATGAAGCACATGATGTAATGTACAGACTTGGGCTGTACAGACTTCCACTCAACTGCGATGTATAGACTTGCCAAGGGAAACGACGGTAAAGCTATCAGTGTATAGACTTCGAGTGCAACGTCGGTAAAGCTACCGATGTATAGACTTGCAAGATCACTGATGGATGTACAGACTTCACCTCGAGCACTCTACAGTGCAGTGTATGGACTTGAAGAACAATGCATGACGCTGTACAGACTTCATTGATGCATGCTACAGTCCAATGTATGGACTTTGAATGTTGATGCATGAACAGTCCGTTGTACATACTACCAATGTATAGACTTCCAGTGAGACGGACGATGTACACACTTAGCCAATGCAATGTATAGACTTTGGGCTCGCCATGCAGTGTATAGACTTAGGGCACAAACGCCACGATGCAATGTATAGACTCTGCTATGCATGAAGACGAGTGTATAGACTTGTGAATCTGGGGGGGGGAGTCGACCCATCAAAGAAGGGGGTCGACCCATGATGCATTAATGTATAGACTTGTGTTCTAAGCGATGCACAAACACAACACAAGGCAGTGTATAGACTCTACGTGCAATGTGTGGACTTTGAGTGTGTGTGCAGTGTGTAAACCTGTGAAGTGCATAGAACACACATACAATCTGATAAGAACAATTTCATCAAAGCATAAACAGTTGCCAATCAATCAAAACAAGGTGTTGCCAATGAAGTAAAGCATATGTCAACATCATCAACACAGAGGAGTCACAACAATCTCCCCCCTTTTGATGTTGGCAACCCCTTATCATATAGAATAGCAATTACCTGTCATACAGATGAACAAAATCTCCCCCTTTGCCATAACATAATGCATACACTTCCCCTGGAATGAATTCAGAATTCATACAATATTTGGTATCAGAGCAGTGTATAGACTCTACGTGCAATGTGTGGACTTTGAGTGTGTGTGCAGTGTGTAAACCTGTGAAGTGCATAGAACACACATACAATCTGATAAGAACAATTTCATCAAAGCATAAACAGTTGCCAATCAATCAAAACAAGGTGTTGCCAATGAAGTAAAGCATATGTCAACATCATCAACACAGAGGAGTAATAACAATCTCCCCCTTTTTGATGATGGCAACCCCTTATCATATAGAATAGCAATTACCTATCATACAGATGATGAGAGACATGATTTGTTATTCAGATTGTCATGCAGAGGCTATGCATGCATACTACGAAATGTAAGCAACTCTCTGCAAACAAAATCTCCCCCTTTGCCATAACATAATGCATACATTTCTCCTGGAATGAATTCAGAATTCATACAATATTCTCCCCCTTTGCCATCAACAAAGAGGAGGGAAGGAACAAGAGATATCATCTGACTGGCATTCTGAACAAGTAGTTCAGGAATAAGCATTCTAAAGCGCAGAGTCTTCAGTCATATGAAGTTATAAACTACTTTCAGATAGAATTCTGGTTTAAAGACTATAAAATTTTGAGTTCATGCACTACAATCATTGGATAAGAGTTCTGTGCATGATAAAACAATAAACCAGAAACACATTTGCATGAGAGATTCAGTTTCAAAATATCTTACTTTCATAGACTCAGGAAAAATGATTAAGAGATACCAGGTCATGTATTGAAAATAAACAAATTGACATCCAAGAAATTTCTTGTGAAGGAACAGCATTTTCAATATGAGTTTATTTTGGGCATTCAGGTACCATTTGCCTTTTTGCGTAAGGGTATACGTTTATCAGACGCCAATACCCCTAGATACTCAACATCATGAACCATTCTGCCTATGATCAAACATAATAAAACTGATTTACACCTTTTTGTTTGAGGGTACACGTTTATCAGACGCCAGTTACCCCCAGGTACTCAGTGAAACCAACCTACTGTTTTGATCATTTTATACAGAGATAGCTGATACACCTCATGACATGAGTGTTGTCCACTTCTTTGATGGATCACTCAGTTTCTCAGTGATTTACCAGTCATTGCTCTGCCAATGTTATTTTTCAATTGATTTTCAATATTTTTCAATATCTTTCTTAGCTGCCCTTTATTTGTTTCAGAATGACTTGTTTAAGAACAATACACATACTTAGCTTCTCTAACATGATTTCAGATGACTTTTCAGATTTCAGATATAAGTAGCTTTGTCTGACATGAAATAAGAAAAGGGTTGAAAGTTTTATCAATTTTTAGCTTTCTTATTTACTGATTGCAATCTTTAAACTCCAAAAATTATAAAATTTAAACCATTAAGTCAGTCTTTAAGCAATTGAAAATTCTTATAACTGAAGAAGTCCATTTTTTATTGCTTGGAAATCAGAACTGACTAACATATTGCCATATGTCAGATTCAACTCATTTAGGGCCAAAGAATGAATGAATTCAAGAAAGTTGATGGCCACTCTGAATTTTTAATAATACTCCCCCTGTCTATATGCATGCAGTTTTGCAAATGAATGGCAATAAGTAGATACCAACTGTTATGATATGCAATGAATAATATGTCATGAAAAAATATGTCATGCATGCATGGTCTAGTCTAACATTCAACAATCACAGAGTTTTATTCAAGCTACCAGATGCAAGTCCAAATCAGAAATTTTATTCAAAGCAGCTGAAAAGATTATTCATCATGCTGAAATTTACACAAGCCAAGTTCTCTTCTAAGAAATTTGAACCTTTCATTCCCAAGAGGCTTAGTAAAAATATCAGCAATTTGTTTTTCAGTTTCAATGAAGTTCATTTCAATTTCATTTTTATTTACAACATCTCTCAGAAAATGATGTTTTATCTCTATATGCTTAGTCCTAGAATGATGAACAGGATTTTTAGCAAGGCATATAGCACTAGTATTATCACATAACATTGGAATACATCCCAATTTTATCTGATAATCATCCAGTTGGTGCTTGATCCATAGTACTTGGGCAGCACAATTACCTGCAGCAACATATTCAGCTTCAGCTGTAGACAAGGCTACAGTGTGTTGCTTCTTAGATGCCCAAGATAGTAGACAGCCACCTAAGAATTGACAGTAGCCACTAGTGCTTTTTCTATCTACTCAACACCCAGCATAATCTGCATCAGTGTAAGCTAGAAGTTCTAACTCACACTTGGCAGGATACCACAGACCTAACTCTTGGGTGCCTAGTAAATACCTAAAAATCCTTTTCATTGATTTAAGATGTGATTCTTTAGGACTAGCCTGAAATCTAGAGCATAAACACACTGAAAATTGAATATCAGGCCTAGATGCTGTAAGATATAGAAGGGATCCGATCATACCTCTATATAGGATCCACTGGTTTACCTTTAGGATCTTCATCCAAACTGGTTGAGGTACCCATTGGAGCAGCTATTTCCTTGAGGTTGTCCATTTTGTACTTCTTCAATAAATTCTTTATGTACTTGGACTGAGAGATGAAAGTTCCATCCTTTGTTTGTATGACCTGTAGTCCAAGAAACAATTTGAGCTCGCCCATTGAGCTCATTTCAAACTCATTAGTCATTATCTGAGAGAATTCCTCACACAATTTGGGGTTAGTTGACCCAAACACAATGTCATCCACATAAATTTGAATGATAAGAATATCTGAATGACTTACCTTGGTAAACAATGTTTGATCAACTACACCTCTTGTGAAGTTCTTGTCAGTGAGGAATTTGCTCAACCTGTCATACCAAGCTCTAGGAGCTTGCTTTAAACCATAGAGAGCCTTTTGAGTTTATAAACATGATTGGGGAAGTCTAAGCATTCAAACCTAGGAGGCTGCCTCACATAGACATCCTCACTAATTTCCCCATTTAAAAAAGTAGATTTCACATCCATCTGCTGAAGATTTATTCCTAGGGAACATGCATAAGCCAATAATATTCTGATAGCTTCTAACCTGGCTACATGGGCAAAAGACTCTTCAAAGTCAATACCAAATTCCTGATTATACCCCTGAGCTACAAGTCTAGCTTTATTTTTAATGACATTCCCTGATTCATCAGTTTTATTTCGGAACACACATTTAGTCCCTATGACTGTTTCATGATCAGGAGGTGGAACCAAATGCCACACCTTATTCCTGTGAAATTGATTGAGCTCCTCATGCATGGCATTAATCCAATGCACATCTTTGAGAGCACAGTCAATGGACTTGGGTTCAACATTTGAAACAAAAGCATAAGCATTCAATTCATTTTGAATTCTCAAGTGGCCTCTAGTCCTAGGGGGATCATGCAGATTTCCAATTACATTATCTACTGGATGATCTTTAAGATATCTAATATTAACAATTTGATTGTCATGAGTTTGATTTACCTCCCCTTGAGCTGTAGGCTCTTCTTCATTAGGCTCTTCATTTCCTTCCTCATTTTCGGATTGGTCTGCAGAATTTCCTTCTTTCAGAATATCACCACTGTCTTCATTCCTGCATTGACCAACATCAGTCTTTAATAAGGATTCATCAAACACTATATGTGGAGATTCTTCAACAGTTTTAGAATTCAGATTATACACTCTATATGCTCGGGTATTTTCAGAATAACCAAGAAAGATTCCTGGTTCACCTTTAGGTTCAAATTTGTCAAGGTCTCTTTTATCATTAATATGAATGAAACATTTACAACCAAAAACCTTGAAATGAGCAATAGAAGGTTTCTTACCCTTTAAGATCTCATAAGGTATTTTCTGAGTAGAAGGTCTTACCATGGCTCTATTAATTACATAACAGGCTGTGTTTACTGCTTCAGCCCAAAACTTCCTTGGTAGACCACCTTCAACCAATAGTGTACGACCCATCTCCACTAGGGTTTTGTTCCTTCTCTCCACAATTCCATTCTGCTCAGGTGTCCTTGGTGAGGAGTATCTATGGTTAATTCCATTTGACCTGCAGAATTCATCAAACTGTAAGTTTTCAAACTCATCTCCATGATCAGTCAAGATATTTTCAATTTTTTGATTTATTTTAACATAGAACTCCTAAAATTCTGAGAATGCATCACTCTTATGAGATAAAAAATAAACCCAAGTATACCTAGAAAAGTCATCTACCATGACAAACCCATACTTCCTCCCTGATAAGCTGACAGATCTGGTTGGCCCAAAAAGGTCCATGTGTATCAGCTCATAGGGTTTAGAAGACATATTTTCTGTTCTAGACTTAAATGACTTTCTAGTTATCTGTGACTGAGTGCATGCATCACAGATTTTATTTTCTTTCTTGAAGGAAACTTCAGGAAGCCCTCTAACCATGCCATGCTTATTCAGTTTATGCAAAACAGTATAACTAGCATGACCTAACCTACGATGCCATAAAAATGCTAAGTCTTCTCTACTAGCAGTAAGGCATAGGTTAGAATGTTGAATATCACCTAAATCTATAATGTATGTATTATTTATTCTTTTTCCAGAAAATTTGACAATATCAGAATCAGGTTCAAAAACCTTGCAGCATTGAGAATCAAATAAAACTTTATATCCTTTATCACACAACTGGCTGATACTAAGTAAATTATAAGCTAACCCTTCAACCAGCATAACATCATCAATGCAGTAGGTAGAACACTTACCTACCTTACCTGATCCAATAATCCTACCCTTTGTGTTGCTTCCAAAGGTGACAAGGCCTCCTAGTTTCTCAGTCAGCATGCAGAACTTGGCCTTATCTCTTGTCATATGCCTGGAGCAGCCACTATCCAAGTACCACAAGTTGTTCTTGGCTGCCAGGCATACTTGCATACACAATTAGGTAGAGAGGTTTGGAACCCAAGACTGATTGGGCTCCAGAATAGATGAAATAGAAGCAAAGCAAGAAAGCAGACTTTTCGGAATCCACATTTGTTTAAAAGAACTTTGTTCAGTGGATTTTGTAGTTTTCCTTCTGTTATTCTTTCTCTTATTTTTGTTGTTTTTCTTCTTATTAGCACCAACAGAGTTATTCACAAAATTGTTGTTGTTATGCCACTGCTTCGGCCAGGTTGCATTCATAAGGTTTTGGTCAAAGTGATATTTGGGCTGACTGAAAGATTGGAAATTCCTAGGTATCCGACTACCATACCCATTATCCCAATTTCTGACATAGGGTCTGTAAAATTGTGTAGGTTGATGAACATACCCTGTATGCATCCCTTGAGTTCTAGTCCACCCAAACCCATTAGGATAGGTTGACTGTGTGGGGTAGTAGGACTGAACTCTAGGTGGATTAAATTTGTTGGGCTGACTCCTGAAAGCATTTTGTCTTCCCTGCACCCTTGACCCTGCTGACCTGTTCACAGGTTTTTATTGGGTCTTTTTCTGTGATGGTGGTGGTGAGGACTTTTTGGCATTGACATGGGGTTTGTTTGTCTGAGCAGGCTGACCCCTAACCTTGGGTTGAGCACTAGAGTTAGGTTTGGAAGTGCCAATTCTACTAGGCTCACCAATTTTCTGTTTGCCCTTCTCCTCTACAGTGGGCTGTTTCAGATTGACATTTGTGTTCACAGCATTATTAGAATTCATGTTAATCAGAGGTCTACTCTCCTTTTGTGCAACAAAGGAAATAGTTTTCATTCCAAAGCTCTTAGTTGCACTAGAGTTAAATCTTAGGCCCTCTCTCCTTAAAGTAACCTTCGACCCCAATAAAGCATTTAAGTTTTCAGATCCTTGGGTCATTTTCTCAATGGTTCTCAACTTATCCTCATTGTCTTTCTAAATTTCATCAATAGACTTTTTCAATTCATTATTTACATTGAGGACAGCTTCATATTTTTCAGAAACAATTTTTATCTCACTTTCATATTTTTGAATTTTCAGTTTCCATGCATCAATTTCATTGTCTAACCTCACATTTTCTTCCTTAGAAATTTTCAGCTCTTGCTTGATTTCTTCAATTTTAGAACATGTGAGTTTCAGCTTACTATTCTCAGATTCTAAGCATGCAATTTTATCAGTTAGAGTTTTATCTTTTTGCATGGAGTTAATCTTTCTTCTAAGATGCTTGTTTTCCTTTCTAATATCATCAGCTCTATCAGCTATGTCGTCGTAGGCATCTACCCAATTAGCAATAGTGAAATTTTCAAATCTAGTGATTACCTCATCTGAGTCCTCCTCTCTCTCTTCGGAGCTTGTTGCCATAAGGCAAATGGGCTTCTCAGATTCGACTTCACTGTCTGAGCTGCTACTGAAAGAGCCTTCATCTTCATCACTCCAGGTACTCACCATTGCTTTCCCTTTTGTATTCCTTCTCTTTGACTTGTCCTTGTATTTCTGATTCTCTGGACAGTCAGCTTTCAGATGGCCTGGTTTCCTGCATTGATAACAAGTATTAGTTTTAGTTTTCTTTGCAGGGTTGTGTTTATACCTTTTGTCCCTAAAGCCGCCACCATACTTCTTTTGGCTGAATCATCCTGCTCCTTTCCTGAGGAATCTCCTGAACTCTCTGGTCATCATGGCCATCTCAGAACGAGTTATGTCTTCTTCATTCAGGGTCTCCTATGATGATGAACTACTGGAGCTGGATTTGCTGGATTTGCTGGAACTAGCCTTCAGTGCTATCGGCTTCTTCTTCCTTTCAGCTTCTTCTATTCTTGGCATATTAATCTCATATGCCATCAGCGAGCCAACTAGCTCATCAGCTCTTGTATTTCGCAAGTCCCTTGACTCCTCCATCACTGTAGCTTTCGTATGCCAAGCATGAGTCAGGGAGCGCAGTATCTTCCTCACTACATCATATTATGTCTGAGGTTTCCCGAGACCTTTGAGACCATTGGTAATGATTGTCAATCGAGCATACATTTCACTGATGGTCTCGTTCGGCTTCATCTTGAATGCTTCGTATTCTGACACAAGGAGATTAGCCTTCTGCTCTCTAACCTGAGACGTCCCTTCATGAATGACTTCCAGTGCATCCCACATCTCCTTAGCTGATTTGCAGGCTGATACGCGGGAGAATTCTATAGGGTGCAGAGAGCACTGGATGGCGTTTATGGCACTCCAATTCAGTGTACACCTCCTTATCTCCTCCTTGGTCCAGACTTCCTCATTAGGGGACAGCTCATAAGGTCCCTTGCTGACAACCTTCCAGATCTCGTAATCCTTAGCCCTCAAAAACACTTGCATACGGTTCTTCCAGTATGCGTAGTTAGATCCATCGAAGAATGGGGGCTTTGTGGTTGAGTGTCCTTCAACTATCATCCCTCGAGCATTCATCTTGCCTTTCCTCTTCGGGCGATGAGTCCCTGTAGAAGAGTATGGCTCTGATACCAAGTGTTATGTTAGATGGACGTAGTCTATCTCCACGAAGTGTGGATCTAGAGGGGGGTGAATAGATCTACTGCCTAATTAAAAACCAGTAAGAGGTTCTAATGCGGAATATAGGCAAATTTACTGAATCACTAACCCGAATACTAGAATTGAACAGAAGCGAATCAAGCTGTGAAGATAAACATGAGATCCAGTCGCACACAGTTCATGGACAATCACACAAACACAAGGCACACATGAGTTTTAGGTGGTTCGGTCAAAGACCTACGTCCACCCCACACTCAACCGAGTATGACTTACTGCTGCGCAGTACAGCTTGCGTCTGCTGGGCACTACAGCTTGGCCTACAAACCGCTGAGCAACACAGCTTGCTGTCCGACACAAGTCTCGCCTGCTGAGGATTACAGCTTCACCTGTCCAGTGGAATCCTCCACTGCAACTGCTGGGGTTTACAGCTTACCCGTCCAGAGGCAGCACCTCTGCTAACAGCTGACTCACAGCTTGAAGAAACAAGTGTTCGGAAATTTAAAGATAGAAGCAAAATGAAAATGGAAAGCCCAAATGGGAATGTAGCTCGAATGAGCAAAGCTCAGCTCTGGTTTCTGAACCAAGAGACTGAGATACAACCTTTCAAACAAAACTCTCACAATCTCACTCTCTCAATCAAGCTCTCTCAACTCATCTCTCTCGATCTTCTCCTCTCTCTTTTCCTTCTTCTCTATTTTTCTTCTCACTGTGGATCGGTGGCTCTCTGTTGCTTCGGTCTTTCAGCCTCACTGTATATAATTTGCCACTTGATCGATCAGCCTTCATTTGAACATGAAGACACTCTTTTATATCAGCAGCATACTGGATAAGGGCGCGTGACTTCCACATTTCCCGCCCATAGAATTCGCCAGAACCGAGGACATTTCATCCACATGGCAGCATCCTGGGATGGGCTACTTCCACGTGTCACCATCACAGCACCTCGTCCTCCTTGGATCACGAGCCAAGTCACCAATCTCTGTAAAGAATCCCTGTTAGACAGAGTATCGGATTATCAGTTGTAAGTTTAGAACCCTGTACAGACTTTGTGAGATGCAATGCATTGTATATGCTTTAGTGTATGGACTTTGTGAACTCGAATGCATTGTATAGACTTCGTGAATGGGAATGCAATGTACAGACTCTGCCCAATGTGTAGACTTCATATAAGAAGGCAATGGCTGTATAGACTTAAGCAATGTAAAGCCTTGGACAGACAACTGATGATGTATGGACTTCACTGTATGGACTTTGTGAACTCGTCGAATGCAATGTACAGACTCTGTAGAACATTCAGTAGCCAACGTATAGACTTAGGCATCCTTCATCTCAAAGTATAGACTTCAAACATAATGCATGCAATGCAACGCAGACACTGGCTGTATAGACTTGGATATGTAGGAATGCAAATGACTCTGTACAGACTTGGATGCTTGTGTATGCATGAGGGCAATGTACAGACTATGCATATGCACACTAGCGAGTGAATAGCCTTGGCTATGGCATCAAAGTATGCACAACGTAAAAGACGCCTTCTTCCTAGACGTTTGATTCACAAGTGACGTCACTTCTGGTGGTCGTCAAATTCCAAGTTCATCTGAATGTATAGACTTCATGATGTGCAGACTTGCCAAAGACAAGGCTCTACAGACTTGATGAACGATGCAAGACAAACGAATGTATAGACTTGCATGAAGCACATGATGCAATGTACAGACTTGGGCTGTACAGACTTCCACTCAACTGCGATGTATAGACTTGCCAAGGGAAACGACGGTAAAGCTATCAGTGTATAGACTTTGAGTGCAACGTCGGTAAAGCTACCGATGTATAGACTTGCAAGATCAGTGATGGATGTACAGACTTCACCTCGAGCACTCTACAGTACAGTGTATGGACTTGAAGAACAATGCATGACGCTGTACAGACTTCACTGATGCATGCTACAGTTCAATGTATGGACTTAGCTTCGTGCATGCTACAGTCCAATGTATGGACTTTGAATGTTGATGCATGAACAGTCGTTGTACATACTTCCAATGTATAGACTTCCAGTGGGACGGACGATGTACACACTTAGCCAATGCAATGTATAGACTTTGGGCTCGCCATGCAGTGTATAGACTTAGAGCATAAACGCCACGATGCAATGTATAGACTCTGCTATGCATGAAGACAAGTGTATAGACTTGTGAATCTGGGGGGGGAGTCGACCCATCAAAGAAGGGGGTCGACCCATGATGCATGAATGTATAGACTTCTGTTCTAAGCGATGCACAAACACAACACAAGGCAGTGTATAGACTCTACGTGCAATGTGTGGACTTTGAGTGTGTGTGCAGTGTGTAAACCTGTGAAGTGCATAGAATACACTTACAATCTGATAAGAACAATTTCATCAAAGCATAAACAGTTGCCAATCAATCAAAACAAGGTGTTGCCAATGAAGTAAAGCATATGTCAACATAATCAACACAGAGGAGTCACAACAAGAGCCGGCCGAGGGCGCGCACGGGAGAAAAGGGTGGAAGAAGAAGAAAGAAGAAGAATAGAAAACGAAAAAGAAATGGGGTTAATATAGAAAATCCCGATTTTCCAAAAAATATGCAAAAATAGAAAAATATACCTCCGCGATCCTCGGAACACGCTGATCGCCGTGGTACAGTCCCGGAGTAGGAGAACGCAATGGTTTGCCCGCTACAGGGTTCCGCAGGTCCTGTCGGGGAAAACATGTGAAAACCGTAAAACACGTCTCGGGACTCCCAAAAGCGATCCGAAACCCACGGATCTAGATCCGAAAAGTGTCTGAAAGATCCAGGGCATTACAGTTTACCTCTTCAGCATTTTCATCATTATGTTGATCACAATCGTCAGCCATGATACCTTTTTGTCCTTCCTTCTCTTGAACATTAATCAACCGGTCCATGAGCTCCTTTGTCGTCCTACAAGATGAGACAAATGTAAACATATTAGCATTCACAGAGGCTTTCAATAAACTCAAGATAAAGCCAAAAGTATGGCTGTCCATTTATCCTCCTCTTATGCTAATGTTTGAAACTACATTAATTTGGAATGTTAGAGGTATAGGAAATAAAGCCACTGTAAATAGTTTGGCTTATCATATACTATCTAACAATATCTGTCTAGTTGCAATATCTGAACCTCGAATTGACTTTCGTAGTGCTCAGAGAGTTGCTCAGAGCATTAAAATTCATGCCTCATTGGGAAATAATGGTGCTGCTTCCAGAATTTGGATACTTTCTAAGCCTCACATTTGCCTTGAGACTATAGAGGCTCACCCACAATATCTGACTGTGGTTATTAAGGACAATAATAATGTTGTTTTGCTCTTTACTGCTATATATGCATCCTGCAGCACCAGTGAGCGCAGAAATATGTTTACTTCTCTTATGGCTTTCAGTCAAACTGTAAATACTCCCTGGATTGTGGGAGGGGATTTTAATTGCATTATTTCCCCTGAAGAAAAAAGTGGAGGATCCTTTTCATCCATGGCTGCTATGGGGTGACTTTCAGGGTTTCTTAACAGCAACAGGTTTAATTGATGCAGGCTTCTCTGGTACTAAGTATACATGGACAAACAACCAAATTGGATCAAATCAAATTAAAGCCCGTCTGGACAGGGTTCTTTACAATTCTTCATGGCTTCACTCAACTCAGCTTTTATCAGTGAAACATTTAATTCGAGGTCCTTCAGACCATTCACCAATGTTATTATCTTTAAAGTCTAATCAGACTTCCCCAGGGAGGTTTATGTATCAGCAAATGTGGCATACACATGAAGACTTTCTTGAGTTCATCAAAGTCCATTGGAGCAATTATCATCTGGTTGATAGTCATCCTTTTGCCAGGTTGCAAATAAAGCTAAAGTACCTGAAGGCTGATTTAAAGAAATGGAATAAGGAAATTTTTGGAAATCTCTTTCAGGCCAAAAAACATGTCGAAATATTTGTCGAGCAAGCTCAAAATCATTATGATGAGGATCCCTCAGTTGAAAATCGTATGAATTTACACAAAGCAAATGCTGAATTGTGACTCATTTTATCTCACGAAGAAATATTTTGGTACCAAAAGGCCCGAGTGGAATGGATTTCTTGTGGGGACAGAAACACACAATTCTTCCACCATTACACCAAGGTCAAAAGGCAGAAAAACCACATCCAGAAGCTAAAAATTAATGAGCAATGGGTTGATGACCAGGATGTTCTGGCTAATGGTGCTGTGGAATATTTTAAATCTCTCTTATCCTCTGAACATCATATAATTGATGAGAGCTTGATTGTTGTTATTCCCTCCTTGATCAATGAAGATCAAAATCATTCACTATGCTCAATCCCTTCAGCCGAGGAAGTCAAGAACACTATATTCTCTTTGTCAGGCAATAGTTCCCCAGGGCCGGATGGATTCACAGGAGCTTTCTATTCTCAGTGTTGGGATATTATAGGCAATGATGTTATTCAAGCAATTCAGAGTTTTTTTCAGGGATGGGGCCTCCCAAAAGGGGTCACATCTACTATCATCAGCATAATTCCGAAAATAAAAAGTCCCACCACTTATGCTGATTTTAGACCAATTAGTCTTTGCAATTTCACATGTAAAATTGTCTCAAAGATCTTAAGTGATAGACTTAAAACTATTCTTCCCTTGATAATCTCCAAGGAGCAGAGTGGCTTTGTTGGTGGCAGGTACATCACTGACAATTTCTTGTTGGCTAAAGAGTTATTAATGGAGCTTGATAGACTGGTAAGAGGTCATACCATGATAATTCAGCTGGACATGGCCAAATCTTATGATCGGATGGAGTGGGACTTTATAAAAATGGCTCTGAAAAAATTTGGTTTCTGCTATAGATTTATATCTCTGATTGCTCAATTATTGGAAAACTGTTGGTTTTCTCTATCCTTTAATGGTCAAATCAGGGGATACTTTAAATCTACAAGAGGCCTCAGACAAGGGGACCCTTTAGCTCCAGCCCTATTCATCATTGCAGAGGAGGTGCTCAGTAGGGGTCTTAACCATTTGTTCTCTGAGGGCATGTGTAAATATTATCATCTCCCCCGAGGGGTGCAACCCATTTCACATATGTTGTATGCTGATGATTCCTTAATTTTATGAATGGTGGAGTCCCCTCAATTAAGAAGTTACTTCTTTTTTGGGAAGATATGAAGCAGCCTCAGGGCAACGGGTTAATGCTCACAAAAGCAGTTTCATTGTTGCTAAACAAATGCCTCATAGAACCATAGCTCGCATTAGTCAGCTTACTAGATATACACATAAAAGTGGAAGCATTACCTACCTTGGAATTCCTTTGTTTAAGGGCAGGGTCAAGGTTCCCCATTTCAAGTATCTTATTGACAAAATTAACAGTAAACTTGCAGGCTGGCAAAGTAAATATCTATCTCAGGCTGGCAGAATGGTGCTCATAAAGTCAGTTTTATCTGCGGTTCCTATATATACTGCTATTGTTGTTTCTATTCCATATACTGTCATTAAACATATTGGGAGAATATGCTCTAATTTTTTTTGGCAGGGACTAGAAACTATGCATAGAAAACACTGGGTATCATGGGAGAAGATCTGCAGTCCGGTCCCTGAAGACGGTTTAGGATTCAGAGGCCTTCTTGACATACAACTATGCTTCTATGTCAAAATTATTTGGCATTCTATTCATAGTAAATCTCTTTGGGCCAGTTTCACAAGGAGTAAATACCTTCATAACTAGCATATTCTCAACTGTAAAACGCCTTTCCCTGCAGGGATTAAAAAGCATGACTTTGATAAGGCTCTTACAATCTTCTTGACTGGCTCAAGAATGATGGTATATGATGGGGCTAAAACTAACTTCCTCAAGGACAGCTGGTATAAGGAAAAATCACTAGCTGACATTTTATCTATACAGAACCAATCGGAGCTAATTGATTGTTCTGTTAAAGATGCAATGGCAGATTTCCAGCACCCTGTATGGGAGAGGTTAGAAGACCAACAGCTGAGGGAACAAGTTTAGAGATTTATAACTCTTGATGGTGATGATATCCACATCTGGTCTCAGTCAAATACAGGTATGTTCAGTATTAAATCCACTTATAATCTTTTGAAAGGACAGTCAGCCAGACCTAATATGAACCTCAAGAAGCTATGGCATAACAAATTCTCCCCAAGGGCATCTTTATTTTGCTGTAAACTATTAAACCATGTTGTCCCTGTTGATAGCCGCATTCAAAAGAGTGGAATTTACTTGGTTTCTAAATGTGACTGCTGCCATAATTCTTATGAAATAGAGGATGAAGACCATTTATTCATAAAGAGTGATACTACCTGCTGTCTTTGGAGAAGATTTGCCCCTATATTTAGCAACACATGTATGAAGGTTGAAAGTATTACCAGCAGATTGGAAAGCACTATAAACAGAACTGTGTTGAACAAACCCAAGGATTTCATTCGGCTAAAGCTTATGCTAATGATAGTCTGGGCAATTTGGAAATGCAGATGCTGTGCTAGGTATGAAGGAAATTACACTAGTCCAATGAAAATTGCTGATATCATATCTGTAGATCTTGCTTGCTCGGTTGGAAAGATGAAATTTAAGCAAGGTTCCAGCTGGGAGTTTTTAAGATTGTTAGAAAGCTTTGGGATAAATATTACTTGTTCTCACACTATTTGCGTAATGGTTCGGTGGACTGCTCCTTCAGTGGGGTATACCTTAAATGTTGATGGTGCTTGTAAAGGGAATCCTGGCCAATCCGGGGGAGGAGGTTGTATTAGAGATCAAAATGGTCAGCTTATTCTGGGGTTTGCATACTACTATGGCCTTGGCACAAACATGGTTGCTAAATGTAGAGCATTATTAGATGGTCTTCGATTGGCTTACTTCCACAATATCCCTCTAGCAGTAATTCAAACTGACTCACTTACTTTGACAGGCCTACTGAAATCCAAAAAAGACCCGCCTTGGACTTTTCTCCCTTGGTGGCTACAACTGCAACAGCTGCACCATACACTTCAATATCCAGTCATTCAGGTATATAGAGAAGCTAACCAGCTCGTTGATTCTTTAGCTAACCATGCAGTTCATGTGGGGGAAAATAAAGAGTTTCACCACACTCGTGAGCTGCCACTGTTAGCAAGGGGTTATGTTATAGCTGATGCTAGAGGCTTACCCAATTTTAGGGTGAAACATGTATAGGTTTTGTTTCTAGTTTTCTTATACTTGTAGATAAGAGGTATGCCTCTCTCTGATGATGTATTCTTTTTGAATAAGCAATAAAATAAGCATCTAATGGTTGTTAGGTGGAGTGAGAACATTCCCTTCCTCTGGAATGGGGGTGCACTCTCCCTTTTATTCCATTAGATGACTGGGCTTGATAAAAAAAAAACTCAAGATAGTGACATTTTCATGGTTCTTCAATTTATCGTGATTAGACCACTTGGTATCATCCAAAGGTAATATGTGAGGACCATCATAAATCAACTTCCAAAGATTAGGATTAACAGAATTAATCATTCCACACATTTTACCTAACAATGAAGTAAAATTAGAACCATTAAAAATAGGTAAGTAATTCTTCGACATAGGTTCAACAGAAAAATTCATGATTGTAGAATGCATTGGGATCACTCTGTAGATCGTTAGATCTAGGGACAGCAGAGCCTTGCTCTGATACCAATTGTTGTGTCACGTAGTGCAGGAAGACGGATCTAGAGGGGGGGTGAATAGATCCCTCTATAAAAACTATGTCTAATTTAAAACACAAAACAACTCACAATGGAATTCAACTCAACGCCTAAGACAATTAGGCAAGACGTAAATCAACTAAGATGCAATTTGATGGAAATTCAAAATTAAATGCGACTTGAAGAACCAAACATAAATGAGCTCTTTGTGTGTGTGCATATTAGATGTGTGAAACAGTCTAATTAGATTGAGTGTGTCTGTGATAGTGTCAATTTAAACCTGTGATGGAGAAAGAAGAAAAGGACAATCACACAGGCATTCGCAATGACACAATACTTTTTTAGGTGGTTCGGGACCACGGCGGGCTCCCTACGTCCACCCCTCACCAAACTGTGAGGCTTCCTCAACATGCTGCAAATGCAGCAAACACGGGGATTTCTCCCCCCACACATACGGGGTAAAAACCCCAACACACACACTGCGAATGTAGCAAACACGGGGATTTCTCCCCACACACATGCGGGGTAGAAACCCCAAATCACACGCGGATATCTACCGCACAATACGATGCACAAGCGTCAACACAACCACTCGGAGAGCCCAGTCTCCGAACACCCACACATAAAGATCATTCAGAAATTTATGAAAGATTCACAAATGATTACATTCAAGCCCAAGATATGCTAGAAAGACCAAAAGCAAGAAACACAACATGTATAGAACTTCCCCTTCTCTAGAAGATATGGTTCTCCATGGTTTGTTGACGGATGATCACGAACTCGCCATCATCTTGCTCCTCTCCTTGATCCGCTCCTTTTTCTCTTCTATCACGAGCTCCAAAAAACCTTTGATGGAGTTGAAAACCCTTCCTCAAGAGCTCTTCCTTCCTTTCCCCCTTTTCTTCACCTACAAGATAGAACAAATAAGCATTAGGGTTCTTGTCTTCCAAATTCGGAGCTCAAGTTCATATATATAGAAGAATGGCCAAAGGACTCATAAGACCCTCCCAAAATGTGTTAAAAACACCCTTATATGTTTAGGAACCTTTGGGGGGTAGTTTGGTAAAGTTTCATGGCCAAAAAGGTGAGATACAACGAGATTTTCAAACCTCGTTCCGGAAGGGGTCGACCCCAAGTTTCTTGGTCAAAAAGGTGAGGTACAACGAGATTCGCAAACCTCATTCTGGAAGGGTCGACCCCTGGCACAGTTCTGCACTGGACAGAACTCTGTCCAGCAGGGGTCGACCCTTCTAGTAGAGAGTTCTGTCTGTAATGCAGATAGCACCAGGGCCAGAGGGGGTCGACCCCAAGGGTCGACCCATCTCCTGCAGGATTTGAAAACTCAAGATTTAGCCCCTTAAAGCCATATAAACCCAATGTAATAAATGTGACCAATGTCCCTGGATTCCGAATGATTAATTCTAATGATTTGAACCTGCAAGACCATAGAAAAACCAAATTAGTGTGGATTTGAAATTCAATTTGCTCTCTCTTTTATAACTAGCATTTCTTGAATGAAAAAGCACAATTCAACATCTAGCTCAGACTAGAACACAATCATCCAAATATGTCATGATCTCTTGGTTGGGTTTTGAGTCCAAAACAAGAGTCTATCAAGTTATCATTTCAACCAAGCCATCCACACCAAATTGTATTGTCAAAAATAAAGATTTAAAGTTGTCATGCTTCAAAGAAAAACCCAATCAAGCTATTTTCACAGAATCCATCTTCTAGAAACTTTTTCACTCATCTCAAATGAAGCTCATATTCAACTTGACATCCCAAAACTGTTAGACTTCTGAAACTCTACAAGTATGTATCAATTTCAAACTTCATAGCAAGAGGATAAGGAGATTCAAGCACATGAAAACATGAAGAACCATTCAAGCACAAGGCCAAGCGACAAAGTCATTTTGTAATCATCAAAATCACATACTCAATAGTTCACCGTTTGGGAGATCCTCTCCCTGAGTGAGGAGACCCGACAAGCGATTATTACTGTCCTGCGCAATATGAAAGTTGCCTGGTTGAGATGCTGTCGGTAACAAATCTGACCTTCACTGAGGAGTATATGTTACTTCCTACAATCAGCCATAATAGGCCACCTTACATGAGGGGGCAGCTGAATGGCCAACAGCTGAACAGAATTCTAATGGACCCTTGTGCAGCTGTCAACATTCTTCCCTACAAAATTTACCAGAAGTATTACTTCGACGTGTACCTTTATAAAGCCAGGGATATGCGTATCGCAGGCTTTAACCAAAAGTTTGAAGTCCCATTGGGAGTGGCGGAGTTCACCCTCACCATGACAGATTTCACCACGAGAGTGCAGTTTCATGTTATCAACTCTGGCACCTCGTACAAAGCATTGCTCAACCGCCCCTGGCTGCATGAAAATTTAGTGGCGCCATCTACATTGGACCAGTGTATCAAATATAATCAAGGTTGAAAAGAGGAAAGGATATTCGCTAACCTCCATCCATTCGAGGTATTTGAGTGTCACCTGCTTGATGCCTCTTTGTACGTGGAACAGCCACGGAAGACCCCGAAGACAAAGGCTTCTGCCAGGGTAGCAAAAACCACCTCTGGCAACGATTGGTTTCCACCACTGCCATCGGGATATGTGAGTCCTACTGTAGTGTCACACATTGCTAGCATAGGGGACGTGGGCAAAGCTGCACCTCCTGCCACTTACCCTGAAGTAAATGAAGCCAAGGTTGACAAGTACTATGGCCACATCAAAATCCCCTAGGGTCTTGTCAAGCTGATATCTGGCCTCGACCATTCCACTATCGAGCCTCTCAAAATGCTGGAGGTGGACCAGCTTGAAGGCCCCACCAGTCTGTTTTATGCGGCTGAAGAACATGTTGCACAGGAGGATACTGACTGTCACCTCCCTGAAGACCTAGAGAACCCGTTAGTTCCTGTTCAAGGGCTAACATTCACATCAGATAAGGTGGCCAGAATGTTCATGAAACAACACATCCCCTCTGGCCAGCCTCGCAAAGAAAAGGAAGCATTCAAAAGGCTTTGGTATCCTACCAGCATGGACAAGGAGCTAAGGCATATTTCCCAGCACCCGGGATTGGGCTTTACCCCTGAAGAATACTATTACAGTGGGCCCTATGAAGTTGACACTATCTCCATTTTCTTTTCAGCAAAAGATAGTCCACCGGGGGCAACTTATGATGAATACCCGGTAGAAGCTGAACATACCAGGTCACCTCAACCAGAAGGCCAAGAACCAGAGGATATGACCCCTTGTAGATGCTAGGAGCAAGTTTACTGTGAAGAAACGGCTTTACAAGCCAAATTTGACACGGCGAGCAGTAGTGAAGCCGAAGACACTGAAGAAGGGGGGCTTCCCTCTCCTGCAGCCCTCCCTTGGCAATGATGTCAGCATCCCCCAGACCAATCGAAGAGGTTTCTGTTGCAACCGATCGGGTAATACCCGTCATCAAAGTTATGGCCAGAAAGGAGCGAGCCACCTCCACTGAAGACATGGCGATTCAAAGCAACATGAAAGCAAAATCATCCTCATGCATTGCGAAGTCAGAATACCATCCCTCTGAGCCAGCAATGAACAAATGCCAGCCCTTCAAAGATGATGACACGTCAACTGAAGTCAAAGCTGCAGAATGCCCATTTGCAGAACAACTCATACTGCCGCCATCGGCTGAATTAGTAGCTCTCGAGGAGGCCCAGGGGCAACAAAATGACAAGGTTGTGGTACTTGAACTCGAAGATGATATTTCAGACTTCATTGACCTCCAATTGGTGCCTCCGAAAATTGAAGATGGAGGCCAAGCCACAGTCGATGAGCTAATAGAAGTCAATTTGGGAAGTGAGGATGATCCCAGGCCAACCTTCCTCAGTACCCAACTCTCCTCAGAAGAACAGAAGTTGTACATCCAATTGCTACAAGAATTATGGGATTGCTTTGCCTGGAGCTACAAAGAGATGTCAGGACTCAGCCCTGCAGTTTCACAACATGAGTTGGCTATAAATCCCGAAGTGGAGCCGGTGAAGCAGCCACCACAGCGCATGAGGCCGGAGCTCATCACCCAAATATGCAAAGAAGTTGACAAACTCATTGATGTGGGTTTTGTTGAAGAGAACCAATATACCACTTGGTTGGCCAATATCGTGCCCATAAAAAAGAAAAATGGGCGGATCCGGATATGTGTAGACTTTCGAGATCTGAATAAGGCATGTCCAAAGGATGACTTTTCGGTGCCAATAACGGAAGTCATGATTGATGCTACAACCGGTCACGATGTCCTATCATTTATGGACGGATCGTCTGGTTACAATCAAATATGGATCGCGGAGCATGGCCGGGTCCATATCGCCTTCCGAACCACCAAGGGCATCTATCACTACAAAAGGATGTCATTCGGATTGAAGAACGCTGGTGCAACTTACCAGCGAGCAATGACCAAAATCTTTGATGAGCTGCTCTACCACAAGGTCGAGTGCTATATAGATGACCTGGTAGTCAAGACCAAAAGGAAGGAAGACCATTTGTAAGACCTTTGAGTCATATTTCAGAGACTCAGGCAATATGAATTAAAGATGAACCCCATGAAGTGCGCCTTCGGAGTGTCCAGTGGCAAATTCTTGGGTTTCATTGTCAGATATCGGGGGATTGAAATAGACCCCAAGAAAAATCAAAGCAATCCAGGAGCTACCTCCCCCAAGGAACCTCTCCGAGCTGAGATCCCTGCAAGGTTGTCTGGCTTATATCCGGCGGTTTATATCTAATTTATCTGGGCGGTGTCACCCCTTTCACAAATTAATGATGAAGGATGTTCCCTTTTATTGGGATGAAGACTGCCAGACGGCTTTCGACAAGCTAAAGGATTATCTGAAGACTCCCCATGTACTTGGCGCACCAGTGAAAGGACGGCCACTGATTCTATACATAGTGTTGAGTACGGACTGAATAGATCTAGAGGGGGGGTGAATAGATCTTTCCCCCTTTTTCGATTTAATATCTATTGACTAAATGAGTTGCAGGTGATTGACGAATTACAGAACTAATGTTGATATCAATGAAGAAAACAAACACATAGAGAAGCACGCACACACATAAGCAAACCACAAGATAGGATTTTTAAGGTGGTTCAGTCTCTTCCCGAGACTTACATCCACCCCTTGCTTAACTCAAGCAAGGCTTCACTTATGAGAACCTCTGATCTCAATCCAAAACACAAGACACCGCTGTCACACAGCTTGTTCCTGCTGACACACAGCTTGTACCAGCTGACACACAACTTGAATCCGCTGCCTCACAGCTTGACACTTGGTGTAAGGATGAATAGAAATGATGAGAAGGTGGGATGATGCAACAGGACTGAATATAGACTTTTGTAACAAAGTAAAGAATTCAGCCTGGGACTTAATCACATAAATAACAAGAGTAGACTCCCTGTAGAACTTCAATCGGATGCCTTCAGCTGCTTTGCTGCTGGAGGTCGCACAGCTTCAAGCCCAGTCTTCCTTCTGCAGCAATGAGAATGCCTTTAGTCTTCTGCAGATTTCTGATTGATGGAGAGCCACTTCGTCCTGTGATGTAGGTGTGTTTCTTAGCTTCTGTTCTATGCTCTCTCTGTGTGCTTGCCTCCGCGATCAGTTGCCTTCTACTTTTTATGCAGATACTTTTTCAAGCCTGAAGCTCTTCCCGCTCAAATTCCAGATCGAGCGTCAATCTGCTAGAAAGCAGGGAGAAGGTTAAATCCGATCACTACAATAAGTTTGACCGCTTCTAAGCAAGATTCTCTCCTTGATTCCCGTGCGGAATCTCATCATTTGAACTACCCAACAACCTGCAACAACAATCTGCAGGTTTTAAGGAACCAAAACAGAATTCGGTTAGAGTTCGGTTCTGGACGCTATAACACCCGTGGTCGACCATGACACTGTCCCTGGTCGACAACGAGCAGTGTCCTGATGGCGGTTTCATTCTGGCTGACACTCGCGTCCCGTGGTCGACCACAGCCTTGTCGCTGGTCGACAAGGGGCAAATTCCAGATGGCCGTCAGTTCTGTCTGATGCTCTGTCTGTTCTGTGGTCGACCAGAAGTGGGGCTTTGGTCGACAGCCAAGGCACATGCAGAAGACGGATGACTTGAAGTGTTTCTGGCTGGGTTCGTTGGTCGACCATAACCACTTCCCTGGTCGACAAGCGGCCTTTGACACTTCTTCTGATTTGTTGATTCCACTTGGATTTCAGTGGACCTGAAATTACTTAACTTATCAGAAGTAACTTGAACTATCAGATTTATATTGAGTTAATCAAAAACATTGTTTGTCATCATCAAATAGTCATGAGTCCATTACTTTGAAGGAACAATCAAACCACTTGTATTTGTTATGAAACAAGATAGAACTTGATTAATCAAACATATCCTATTGTCATCATCAAAACCAAGGGATGCACAACATTCTCCCCCTTTTTGATGATGACAACCATGAGTCATTGTGACAAACAACAGATTATAAAATTCATTTGATATTGCATTCAAGGCTATCATAGCACAGATTTCATTCAGACAATTCGTTTGATGTGCCTTTCAAAAACTATAGCACTAATTACATGAGTGACTCAAAAAGGATAAAGACACTAAGGACACGTAGACAAAGTAAACTTGACATCTAGACACACATCTAGACACACAACTAGACACACAATGACACATAAAGTCCTATCTCCCCCTTTGTCAACAGCAAAAAGAAGATCATTTAAACAATCCCTCTGAGGAGGATGAGGAAGTCTCTGGCTTCACGTTCTCTTCCATGCGATCCAGCTTGTCAACAATGTGGGCATAAGAGAGCCTGAGCTTCTGGATCTCGGAGATAGTAGCATTGTGATACTGTTCATTCTGCTTGGTTGTGAACTCTATGCGGTTTCCCATTTCTTCTGACACTTGACCTAAGGTGCCAACTAGTCTGTTGAACCGAGAACTAGCATGGTCAGTGTGTTCCTTTTGCTTGATGAACCTGGCCTCCATCTGTTGTTCCAGCCTTTGGACTTTCTGCTCCAGGCGCCCGGTGGCAGCATTCATATTCTCTTGAAAGGAATGGAATTGGGTGGTGAGAGAGGACAACTGAGATGCTATCTGGAGAAGCACTCCGTGAGACTCAGTGTTGGAGGTGAAGGATGGTGGTGGAGCAGAAGTAGATGGAGTGGAGGTAGGTGGAACTTGGGTAGGTGGAACAGAATGAGATGGAGCTTGGGTAGGTGGAACAGAAGTGGATTGAGCATGAGTGGCAGCAGTGCCTGGATGCCAGGGCACTATAGAAAGGGAAGATGGAGGATGGGCAGTAGTGGTGGTAGTAGGGGTAGCTTGAGGCACCACAGGTGGAGGTGTGACAGTAGGGCTAACCTGTATAGGTGTATGTGGTGGAGAAGAGGGTGGCAATGGAGCCTTGGATTTGCCCTTGGATGGTAGAGTGCGCTGAATTTGGTCTCCTACCTTCTTAAACCCCAAAAATGTGGTCACGAAGTGAAAGTTGTAGACGTGCCATTTGGGAATTACAATGCGCGGAGCGTGAGGAAATGGTATTTTTGCTGCTTCCAGAATGGCAGATATGTGGGCAGCAAATGGAAGAGAATTCTGGGGATAATGTAGGATGTTTTGGAAGGTGTTTAGGATGAGCGTTATGAGGCGAATGGGTTGACAAGTGATGAGGCCATGGAGCAAAAATAGATGGAGGCGACTTACTTGATCTCTGGCGCCTCCTCTTGGTTGGATAATGGTGGTAAGAATGTGATGAAGCAATCTATGAAGAGGAGGGAAGGTGTTGGCATTCAGATACTTAGGGAGAACCTCAGGAGCTGGCTGGCCAGTGACGACGGTGTATGCAGCTCGGAAGTCAAAATCCTCAGGATTGAAGACGGCGCCATGTCTGGGAATCTTCAACGCTTTGTGGAGCAGTTTGACGTCGAGGCGGACGACGATGCCTTGAACTACGGTGTAGACCTGACCATCCACTATTTGCAAGTTGTGGTAGAATTCTTGCACAAGCTGAGGCGAATACTGAGTATGTGCCGAGACAAACGCTGTCCACTCTTGGGCTTCAAAAATTGGCAGTAGTTCTGGGAACATCTCCATCAGCTTCTCATCAGAGAAATCAACAATCCTTGGTGGCAGAACGGTCCGTGGCTTGAGAACTCCTGAAACTGGATGGACGATGGGTTCTTCTGAAGCTGGTACCTTCCTGCCTGAGTCAGCCGCCTCAGCCGTGGTCGACTTTTGAGGGGCCGATGGCGGACCCTGCGCGGCCCTCGGCTTGGAACGCTTGGACGGCTTCGAGGATTCGGCAGGGGCCTTCTCTCTTGTTCTCTTGGTAGACCGCGGAGCGTGCTTTGGAGACATGGTGGAGGGATGCGAGAGAGAGGCGAGAGAGAACTGGAGAGGAAGAATTCGAAAGAGGTACAAGTCGGCGGATGAGAGAAAATTAGGGACCCAGCCGTGGCAATTTATAGGGTAGGGCAGTAGGGCTGGGTCTTAAAAAACTAGGATAGTGAACCATCACGATGCAGAAAACGAGCGGTCAGGATTTAATCAGCATAACTCAAATTTTTGGAAGATATTAAAGTGTACTCCCTTTCTTTAATAGAACACTTATGGAACCTTTCCACCCTTATGCAAAGACCACCTTGTGACCAAATAGAGTGGGTATTGTGGTTCAATGAATTTGAAAGTATTGCACCAATAAATTGACTCCCCATATCCAATTTCTTTCACATGGCTCCTTGAACTTATAATATATTTCAAGAGATAATTTGACTAACTATGCTAGCTGAACAGTGTTTTGTACTTTTATTTGCATGCTATGCTTTAGGTCAACCATTTTCTCTGCCTTTGTGATAACTTTTTGAATCATTTGAGAGCTGTGGTCAGGTTTATCACATGCTTTTCTACACGAGGAGACACGCTTTTTACACGCCAGAAACCCCGGCTACTTAGCATGCCTAACCATTCCACTAATGACTGGGACACACCTTTTATCCGTGAGGATATACGTTTATCAGACGCCAATATCCCCAGTTACTCAGTATGCCCAATCAATATTTTTGAAAGCAGCAGAGTTAGATTGGATCTTCATGACACACTTGTCTCCCATCTATTGTTCAGCCAATTTTTTTGCTTTGAGATGGAGAACAGTAGTTTCTCAGAACTCAATCCATTGCTCTACCAAGAAGGCAGAATTATGGCGTATTCCATGTACATACATGTTATATTTGAGTTTATTTTTACTGTCCAACACAGACACAGGTAGAGAAACAGTCTCATTACTAAAAATCATAAGTCCTCAAAATCTTGTGACAGAGTCATAGTTATGGTTTGAATTTATTGCAGTAGTACAGTTCAAATTCTCATTACTACACTCAACCTCTACTCTTAATGATTACCTTGGTGATTTTATTGAAAGATATGGTTAGGTTTTTCAATGTTTTATCAAGGAATGAGTTTACACTTTTTCTCCCCCTCAATTTGTGAGTCCTTGCTGAAGATAAAAAAATGTTGGCCATGAAGAGATATAGAGACACAAGGGATGGGAAGTATGGATAAGGATGAATGAGTGAAGAATCTGAGCACAAAAGTTCACTTAGTTCAGAGGATTTCCTAGCAGAGCCAGCAGCCTTTTTAGATCCATTTTCCCTTGTTCAGATCCTCTGTCGACCATAGAGTTGCCTTTGGTCGACCTCTGTGCTGTCACAGAAGCTGCCTGATGAGTAGTCACCTGTGGTCTGCTTTCTGACAATTCTGTTGTCGACCATGGGACCGCCTGTGGTCGACAGCTGCGAAGTCACAGAACCAACTATTTCCTGTCCTGATGCCTTGGTCGACCAGCGCCTTGCCTGTGGTCGACCACAAGAGATAATCCGTAGTAGAACCAGGATTCTGCAGAACTTGCTGAAGTAGCAACCGACACTAGACCTCCAAACTCAAAACTTGACCAGTACTAGAGACCTAGTTGACATAACTTAGTACAGAAATGACAGAATCTATACAGTGAACACATGAATATGATTATTTCAAGAATTTTCAGGAGAAATTCTACAAATTCCTAACTCCCTTCTTAGAGTTGAAAATCTGTCATTGTTAAGGGGTTTTGTGAAAATGTCTGCCAGTTGTTTTTCAGTTTCTACAAAATGAAGCATGAAATTTCCTTTGGAGACCTCATCTCTTAGAAAGTGATGACGGATCTCAATGTGTTTTGTCCTAGAGTGTTGAATGGGGTTTTTAGACAAATTAATAGCACTAGTGTTGTCACAGAAAATAGGTGCACATCCAAGATCTACATTGTAGTCTTGGAGTTGATGTTTTATCCACATAACCTGTGTACCACAGCTCCCTACTGCGACATACTCAGCCTCAGCAGTGGAGAGTGCCACAGAATGCTGCTTTTTAGAAGCCCATGATATTAAACATCCACCTAATATTTGACAATAACCACTAGTACTCTTCCTATCAATTTTGCAACCAGCATAATCAGCATCTGAATATGAAATCAAATCTAGTTTGCAGTATGTAGGATACCATAAACCCAATTCTTGGGTGCCGGCAAGGTATCGAAGGATACGCTTGACAGCCCCTAAATGTGATTCTCTAGGGCTAGACTGATATCTAGCACACATGCATACACTAAACTGAATATCTGGCCTTGAAGCAGTTAAATATAGCAGGGACCCGATCATACCTCTGTATTTCTTGGCATCTACCATGTTACCTTTTACATCAGCTTCCAATGTTGCATTTGTACCCATGGGTGACTCGATTGGTTTGCAGCTTTCCATGCCAAACTTCTTCAACATCTCCTTTATGTACTTGGATTGATTTATGAAGTATCCTTCTCTACATTGTACGATCTGCAATCCAAGAAAAAACTGTAAATCACCCATTAAACTCATTTCAAACTCATTGGTCATTAAGTTTGCAAATTCAGTACATAAAGAAGCTTCGGTAGACCCAAACACAATATCATCCACATAGATTTGTACAACTAGTATATGCTTACCTTGGGTCTTGGAAAACAATGTTTGATCAATTTTACCTCTTATGTATCCCTTCTTGGTGAGGAAGGAGCTCAACCTTTCATACCAGGCCCGAGGAGCCTGCTTTAATCCATACAAAGCTTTATGCAATTTGAAAACATGATTAGCAAGTTCATCATTTTCAAATCCAGGGGGTTGTTCCACATAGACTTCTTCTTTTATTATTCCATTTAGAAATGCACTTTTTACATCCATTTGTTGTAGTTTGATTCCATGAGATGCTGCAAAGGCTAACAATATCCTGATGGCTTCTAATCTAGCAACTGGAGCATATGATTCTTCAAAATCAACCCCAAATTCCTGGTTGTACCCTTTAGCCACCAGCCGAGCCTTGTTTCTCATTACAACCCCTTCTTCACTTAGCTTGTTTTTATAGACCCACTTGGTTCCAATAACGGGGTGAGATGAAGGTCTAGGGACAAGACTCCACACCTGATTTCTTTCAAATTGATTTAGTTCTTCATGCATAGCATTTATCCATGAGTCATCTTTTAATGCTTCCTCTACTGATTTGGGCTCTATTTGGGACACAAGTGCAAGCTGATCTAGTTCATTGATTTCTTTTAACTGAGATCTAGTCTTCCTAGGATCATGAATTCCACCAATGATGTTTTCTATGGGATGATCTCTAAGAAGTCTTAAGTTCTCAAGATTGTTACCTGAGATGCCTTCTCCTTCGGGTGGAGCATTAGTAATACCTTGATCTCTTTCCTGAGATTGTTCTTCTTCATTTGGTTCTTCGTTGTCTTCTAGAAATTCCCTATCTTCTTCTTCCTTGCTGACCTGCTCATTTTTGCCAAGATCATTAATTTCATCAAATGTAATATGAGGGGATTCTTCAACAATTTGATCTTTGGTGTTAAAAACTCTATAGGCTCTTGATCGGTCGGAATAGCCCAAGAATATTCCTGGATCACTCTTCGGTTCAAATTTGTCCAAGACCCTTTTATCATTGTTATGAATAAAGCATTTTGACCCGAAAATTCTAAAATGAGCTAGGGATGGTTTCTTACCTTTGAACATTTCATATGGTGTATTTTCACTAGCCGGTCTTACCATTGCTCGGTTTACAATGTAGCATGCTGTGTTGACTGCCTCTGCCCAAAATCTCCTTGGAAGTTTAGCTTCAACCAGCATGGTTCTAGCCATCTCGACAAGAGTGCGGTTCCTTCTCTCCACAACTCCATTTTGTTCTGGAGTCCTTGGTGAGGAAAATCTGTGGGTTATGCCCTTGTTTCTGCAGAATAAGTCAAAGTCAGAATTTTCAAACTCCCCCCCATGGTCAGATATGATTGTACACACTTTGGACTTGCCATCCTGCTTCATTCTTTTGTAGAATTCCTGAAACTCAGAAAAAGCATCACTTTTATGAGATAGAAATATTACCCATGTGAATCTAGAGAAATCATCAACTAGTACATAACCGTATCTCTTACCACTAAGACTAGCAGTTCTTGTTGGGCCAAAAAGGTCCATGTGCACAAGTTCTAGTGGTCTAGAAGATTGACTTTCAGTTCTACCTTTGAATGATTTTCTTGTTTGCTTACCTTGGGTACATGATTCACATACTTTGACATTTTGAGCAAACGAAATTTCAGGCATACCAAGAACCATTTTATTCTTCACAAGTTTATGCAACACCCTATAGCTAACATGCCCTAGCCTTCGGTGCCACAGCCAGGTCAGGTCCTCTTTCTTGGCGGTTAGGCACAGGTTGGAGTGGGCTGGATCATCCAAGTCTATTATGTAGACATTGTTTACTCTCTGGCCCATAAACTTGACTGTATCTGAATTTGGTTCAATAATCTTGCAGATCTTGGAGTCAAATATTACTTTATGGCCTTTGTCGCAAAGCTGACTGATGCTCAGCAAGTTATATTCCAGTCCATCTACCAGCAGTACATTTTCAATACTGTTTGAGGAGTTCTTACCTATTTTACCTGTCCCGATGATCTTACCTTTGTTATTTCCTCCAAAGGTCACATAACCTCCATCTTTTGAGCTTAGTTGGGAGAACTTGGTCTTGTCTCCCGTCATGTGTCTTGAGCAACCACTATCTAAGTACCACTTATTGTGCATGGCTGCCAGACATTCCTGCATCATGAATTACACAGAAATTTTTGGACCCCAATGGTACCCGGGTCCAAGATAACTTGTAAAATTGTGAAATTGCTGTAACAATCCTTTGGGAACCCAGATTTTCTTAGAGCAGTTTAATTTTTCGTCTCTGAACTTGTTCAGATTGGGTGGCTTTTGTTCTAATGTTTCTTTAATCTGAATCCACCTTTTTGATTTCCAATTTTCATTTTGTTTCACCTGAGAAAATCTGTGGTTTCTGTTTGCGTGTCTGGTCATGGTCGACATCTGGTGTGTCTGTGGTCGACCATTGCTTTTCCAGAAGCCAGCGCTTGTTCTGGCAGTTCCTCTGGTCGACATCTGGTATGTCTGTGGTCGACCACTGCTTCTCCAGACGCCAGCGCCTGTTCTGGCAGATCCTCTGGTCGACATAGGAGGGGTCGGTTGTCGACCAGCCTGTCTCCAGACACCTTGTTTTCCAGATTTATGTCCTTTAACTTGATTTAGTACTTGGTTTGTTTGGTTATTTCTGTGAATTTGAGTTTCTTGTCTATTATTTTTAAGCTTATGTTGATTGACTGTTTTCTCTTTAATGTTTCTCTCTTCCTTGGTGACATTATTCCTTTTGGAGGAGCATTCAGCTACATCCTCTTGTTTGTCTTGGTATAGATTGATTAGGGGCCCTTTTCCTTTTGAGTCAGCAATCCCAGTTACGGTTTTTATTTGGAATTCCTTTTTAGCCGTAGGATTGTATCCTAACCCTTCTTTTTGAAAGTTTACTTTTATTCCCAAGACAGCATTTAAGTTTTCTTGACCTTTAGTCATTTTTTCCAAGGTTTCCTGTTTGTTTTTCAGTTCACTCTGGATTCTTTCTATTTCTTCCAGAAGTTGACAGTTTTCCTCCTTGAGTGAGTTGTTTCTTTCTTGAGTTACCTTAGTTTGCTGTTCACTTTCTTGAGTCTTTAATTTTACCTCATCAATTGTGTTTTTCAGTGACTCATTTTCTTCTAACAGCCATTTGACATTTTCTTCATCTGTCTCGTATTGTTTCAGCTTATTTTTCAAGGTGGTGATTTCTAATTCTAGTTCAGTTCTGTTGGCAAATGGGTTGCTGTCATTATTGACCTGATTAAGCTTTTTCTTCAAACTCTTATTTTCCTTTCTAATTCTTTCATATGCATCAAGTAAGTCTGAGTAGACTTCTTCCCAATCTGAGCTAGAAAAATCTTGAAACGGAGGGATTACCTCAAGATCATCGCTATCTCCTTTGGCCATCAAACAGATGTTTCCTTCTTCTTCCTCGGAAGTTGTTTCCTCCTTACTGCTTTCCTCCTCCTCGCTCCATGTGCTTATCATTGCTTTTAGTTGCTTGCCTTTCCACTTGAAGCTTGATTTCTTAGGAGTCTCTGGACATTCAGCCTTTATGTGTCCTAGTTTCCTGCAGTTGTAGCAGACAAGTTTGTTAGATGAAGTTTTATTTTTATCAAACTTAAACTGAGATGACTTTCTTACCATGCCCTTAGGATTCCTGAATCCCTTACCTTCCTTCCGCAGAAACCTTTTGAATTTTCTTGTTAACATGGCTAGCTCACCAGTTTCCTCACCTGTGCTAGATGAGTTATCAGTGTCAGATAGTTCAGAGGTGCCTATTTTAGTTTTTAGGGCGAGCTGGTTCTTTTTCTTGCCCTCATCTTCTTTTCTTTTCAGATTGACCTCATAGGCCATTAGGGATCCCACTAGTTCATCCACAGTCATAGTGGTGAGGTTCTTTGAGTCCTCAATTACTGTGGCCTTGGTATGCCACATAGGAGTGAGGGATCTTAGGATCTTCCTCACTAATTCCTGTTCCTTGTAGGTTTTCCCTAGACTCTTTAAACTATTCGTTAATTGCACTAGTCTAGCATACATTTCAGAAATATTTTCGTCAGTTTTCATTCTAAACATTTCATATTCTGAAACTAGCATATTTGCTTTTGACTCCCTTACCTCTGAAGTACCTTCATAGATTACTACTAGTCGATCCCACATTTCCTTGGCCGTTGCACATTGTGAAACTCGTGAGAACTCCGTGGGGTGTAGTGCGCATTGCATTACGTTCATGGCTCCCCAGTTGATGGTTGATTTTCTGACCTGTTCTCTGGTCCAGGTATCCTCATCTTCGGGCAGCTCGTAGGGTCCTCGGCTTACTACTCTCCACATCTCATGATCTTGTGCTCTCAAGAACACCTGCATACGATTTTTCCAGTATGAGAAATCATTTCCATCGAAATATGGTGGTCTAGTTACTGAGTGTCCCTCAGCCATTAGACTTCTAGAGTTCAGTCCGGCAGGCCTCTCCTGGTTGTTAGACCACATTTTTGGAGAGTCTGGCTCTGATACCACGTGTTGAGTACGGACTGAATAGATCTAGAGGGGGGGTGAATAGATCTTTCCCCCTTTTTCGATTTAATATCTATTGACTAAATGAGTTGCAGGTGATTGACGAATTACAGAACTAATGTTGATATCAATGAAGAAAACAAACACATAGAGAAGCACGCACACACATAAGCAAACCACAAGATAGGATTTTTAAGGTGGTTCAGTCTCTTCCCGAGACTTACATCCACCCCTTGCTTAACTCAAGCAAGGCTTCACTTATGAGAACCTCTGATCTCAATCCAAAACACAAGACACCGCTGTCACACAGCTTGTTCCTGCTGACACACAGCTTGTACCAGCTGACACACAACTTGAATCCGCTGCCTCACAGCTTGACACTTGGTGTAAGGATGAATAGAAATGATGAGAAGGTGGGATGATGCAACAGGACTGAATATAGACTTTTGTAACAAAGTAAAGAATTCAGCCTGGGACTTAATCACATAAATAACAAGAGTAGACTCCCTGTAGAACTTCCAATCGGATGCCTTCAGCTGCTTTGCTGCTGGAGGTCGCACAGCTTCAAGCCCAGTCTTCCTTCTGCAGCAATGAGAATGCCTTTAGTCTTCTGCAGATTTCTGATTGATGGAGAGCCACTTCGTCCTGTGATGTAGGTGTGTTTCTTAGCTTCTGTTCTATGCTCTCTCTGTGTGCTTGCCTCCGCGATCAGTTGCCTTCTACTTTTTATGCAGATACTTTTTCAAGCCTGAAGCTCTTCCCGCTCAAATTCCAGATCGAGCGTCAATCTGCTAGAAAGCAGGGAGAAGGTTAAATCCGATCACTACAATAAGTTTGACCGCTTCTAAGCAAGATTCTCTCCTTGATTCCCGTGCGGAATCTCATCATTTGAACTACCCAACAACCTGCAACAACAATCTGCAGGTTTTAAGGAACCAAAACAGAATTCGGTTAGAGTTCGGTTCTGGACGCTATAACACCCGTGGTCGACCATGACACTGTCCCTGGTCGACAACGAGCAGTGTCCTGATGGCGGTTTCATTCTGGCTGACACTCGCGTCCCGTGGTCGACCACAGCCTTGTCGCTGGTCGACAAGGGGCAAATTCCAGATGGCCGTCAGTTCTGTCTGATGCTCTGTCTGTTCTGTGGTCGACCAGAAGTGGGGCTTTGGTCGACAGCCAAGGCACATGCAGAAGACGGATGACTTGAAGTGTTTCTGGCTGGGTTCGTTGGTCGACCATAACCACTTCCCTGGTCGACAAGCGGCCTTTGACACTTCTTCTGATTTGTTGATTCCACTTGGATTTCAGTGGACCTGAAATTACTTAACATATCAGAAGTAACTTGAACTATCAGATTTATATTGAGTTAATCAAAAACATTGTTTGTCATCATCAAATAGTCATGAGTCCATTACTTTGAAGGAACAATCAAACCACTTGTATTTGTTATGAAACAAGATAGAACTTGATTAATCAAACATATCCTATTGTCATCATCAAAACCAAGGGATGCACAAACACATAGCTGCCACACATTACTCTCTTAGGGCAAAGTTAGCCCAAACTAATGAAGAAGGAAAAGAGCAGGCACTCTATTATCTCAGTCACAAGCTGGTCAGAACTGAGGAAAAATACACCTTCATTGAAAAGGTTTGCTTAGCCTTGGTCTTCGCGGTTAAGAAACTTCGGCACTATATGCTATCACATGAAGTAAAGTTGATATCCAAAGCAGATCCGCTAAAATACATTCTATCCCAACCGGCACTCAAAGGTCGCTTGGGTAAGTGGGCGGTGATCATCATGGAGTTTGACATCTCCTATGTGCCACAGAGAGCTGTTAAAGGCCAAGCCATCGCAGACTTCTTCACCGCACACCCAGTGCCTGAAGACTCCCTACTAGCAACAGAACTTTCTGGAGATGAGACCCTGGAAGTAGACCAAGTGTAGCACACTCTGTGGCAGTTGTACTTTGATGGTGCATCCAGAATCAATACTCCAACAACTGGACTTGCTAGAGTCAGAGCTGGCACACGAGTGTCCCGAAGGGGAGGTCATATATACCTCCTATTCAATAAACAAACCCTGCACAAACAACGAGGCTGAATATGAAGCCTTGATTATTGGTTTGCAAATTACCTTGTCTATGGAAATCCAAATGCTCGAGGCATTCAGAGACTACATGCTAGTTGTAAAACAAGTCCAAGGACAATTAGACGTGCAGAAGCCAGAGCTCCTTCCTTACCGCCAATTGGTGCTGCATCTGATGGCAAAGTTCTACTTCATTGAAGTAAAGCATATCAATCAAGGACAAAATGCTAAGGCAAATGCCCTCGCAAAATTGGCCAGTTTCCTGGCAATTTCGCCAGATAAGACCCTGAATATAACCATCATCAATAGATGCCAGGTGCCCAGCATGATAGAGGTCTTGGCAGATGAAGAAGAGAATGAAATAATGACCCTAGAAAAAATTCAACAGCCTGATTGGCGAGAACACCTCCTGCGTTGGTTCCAGCACCAGCAGTTACCGAAGGAGAAAGAACAAAGGATGAACTTACTCAGAATCAAATATTCCTACGAAATGAGGAACAAAACCATGTTCCGAATGATGGAGGATGCCGAGAAAAAAGTTCTACTCCGCTGCCTATCTATGGAGGAAGCACGGCTGGTGATGAAAGATGTACAAGCCACGTCAGCCGGGGCACACCAAGCGAGTCCGAAAATGAAGATTGAAATAAATAAATTGGGCTACTACTGGCCCACTATATTTGATGACTGTTGTAAATTTGTCAAGTCATGCTAGAAATGTCAAGAACATGTCATCGTGCCTAGAAGGCCACCGACGCCATTACACCCCACCATCCCTAATTGGCCATGCGCCCAATGTGGCACGGATGTGGTGGGCCCTTTGCCAGCATCTTCATCAGGATGTAGATATATTTTGGTGGCCACAGACTACTTCTCCAGATGGGCGGAGGATGTGGCACTAAGAGAAGTAACGGGGGAGCTGGTCGCCAGATTCTTTCGTCGAAATATAATGTTTCGGTTCAGGGTTCCTAGCCGGATTATTTTCGACAATGACAGCCATTTCAGAAACTAGAAGGTGTACAGGTTAGCCGACAAGTACAAAATTGATTGGAGGACATCATCCCCCGACAATCCTCAAGCAAATGGGCTTGCTGAAGCATTCAATAAAACCCTCTGCACCATGCTAGCGAAGACAATTAATTCTAGCAAAAGGGACTGGGAAGAAAAGATGTACAAGGCAATATGGGCTTATAGTACCATCTATAAAACCCCGACCGGTTACTCGCCGTTCTCCCTGGTGTATGGGTCAGAGGTAGCAGTACCGATTAAATTAGAAGTCATGTCCCTTCGGGTCGCCATCCAACAAGGCCTGGTCAAGGGCGAACAAACAAACATGAAAAGAAGACTGGAAGAGCTTGCTGAACTCGAAGGAAGGTGACTCCGGGCACAACAAAACATCCAACTATATCAAGCTTGCATGGCCCGTGCTTTCAATAAGCTAGTCAAGGAGCGAGAATTCAAAAAGGGTGACCTAGTCATGGTCAAAAGAAGACAAGTAATGGCCTCCAACCCCAAAGGGAAGTTGGTTGAAAACTAGGTGGGATGCTATGTTGTCCACCGAGTCTATGAGGGCGGCGCCTATGTTCTCATGGACCACAAGGGGGTAGTTCAATTCTCCCCTCTCAATGGGAAACACCGAAAGCTGTATCATGCAGCCTTGCCGACATTCGAAGAATGTCCGAAATGTAACTTGGTCTAGCGGCACTCAGCCCTAGCCGAGCTCTCAAAAATATTTACCCGGCTCAAACCAACCCCAGGGCCATTCGCCCGCGTTGCAAATGCCCCTCCAATATACACCAAACCCCGCATAGTCCCACTGGGCTACCATTACACTCACCACCATGTTGGACCTTACGTCCACATTGGTGCATAAACCATTTCCTTTGCGCTGGCGTTATCCCTGCACCTGCAAGTATACGTCTTTCGGCGAAAGGCTTCGTGCTCTAGCCAGCATTTACACGCTGTCGCCATTGCAGACCTTAAGTTCGAATCGGCGCATAAACTATTTTCCTTGCGTTGGCAATATCTTCTTGCCAACGAATAAATCTTCTTCTGGCGCATAAACTCTCTTCCTTGCATTGGCATTACCTTCTTGCCAATGAACATACCCTTTCCGGCGCAAGGCTTCGTGCCCTAGCCGATATTTACACATCATCTCCATTGTGGACCTTACGTCCGAATCGATGCATAAACTCTCTTCCTTTCATTGGCATTGCCTTCTTGCCAATGAACATACCCTTTCCGGCGTAAGGCTTCGTGTCCTAGCCAACGTTTACACACTATCGCCATCGCGGACCTTACGTTCGAATCGGCGCATAAACTCTTTTCCTTGCATTGGCAGTATCTTCTTGCCAACGAATAAATCTTCTTCTGGTGCAAAAACTCTCTTCCTTGCATTGGCATTACCTTCTTGCCAATGAACATACCCTTTCCGGCGCAAGGCTTCGTGCCCTGGCAGATATTTACACATCATCGCCATTGCGGACCTTACGTTTGAATCGACGCATAAACTCTCTTCCTTGCATTGACATTACCTTCTTGCCAATAAACATACCCTTTCTGGCGCAAGGCTTCGTGCCCTAGACAACGTTTACACATTATCGCCATTGCGGACCTTATGTCCGAATCGGCGCATAAACTCTCTTCCTTACATTGGCATGACCTTCTTGCCAATGAATGTACCCTTTCCGGTGCAAGGCTTCGTGCCCTAGCCGACGTTTACACACTATCGCCATCACGGACCTTACGTTCGAATTGACGCATAAAATCTTTTCCTTGCGTTGGCAGTATCTTCTTGCCAATGAATAAATCTTCTTCCGGCGCAAGGCTTCGTGCCCTAGCCAATATATGCACATCATCACCATACGAGTAAATGAAGCAGTCGGGATGGAGCATCATACGTCGACCCTTCATCATGCTCTTATCTCCTAGGCTTGTTCAAAAAAAAGAGAAAAAATGGGGCTTAAAATATAGGTGCCCCACCAGACTTGTTTAGATATTCTGGGCAAGGGCAAAAACGGCTATTACCCAGCCGTGGCAAAAACCCGAAAGGGCGCTGTAGGCAAAATCAGGTAACCTACCACGTGAAAATCCAAAAGGGCACGTGGGCAAAAGTAAGAGGGGGCTGACTCCGCCGAAAACCCAGAAGGGCGCTTGGGTCAGTAATGTGGTGACCAAAATTTCCTTACTACATTCATCCCTATGAAACTCCGAATAGGATGCTCCTCACAAGTCCCACCGGAAATCTGCTTCTCTTAAAACCGTCGACTCAGACCTTCTATCCCTGTCGATAAATAAACCTACCTTTGCTTAGGCATTTAGCCTATGTCGATGAACAAACCAACGCTGATCTTTGTCGTCATCGGCGATATCGGCGAATATACCGTTAACCTGGACCTTTCGTCCTCGTTGACGACTAAACCCACCTTAGCTTTGGCATTTAGCCAATGCCGATGAACAAACCAACACTGATCCTTGTCATCATTGGCGAGATCAGTAAATATACCATTAACCCGGACCTTTCGTCCTTGTTAATGACTAAACCTACTTTTGCTTCGGTATTTTGCCAATGCCGATGAAAAAACCAACATTGATCATCGTCATCATCGGTGAGATCGGCGAATATACCGTTAACCTGGACCTTTCGTCCTCATTGACGACTAAGCCTACTTTTGCTTTGGCATTTAGCCAATGCCGATGAACAAACCAACACTGATCCTTATCATCATCAGCGAGATCGATAAATATACCATTAACCCGGACCTTTCGTCCTCGTTAATGACTAGCCTACTTTTGCTTCGGCATTAATCCATTGCTAATGAACAAACCAACGTTGATCCTCATCATCATCAGCGAGATCGGTAAATATACCATTAACCTGGGCCTTTCATCCTCGTTAATGACTAAACCTACTTTTGCTTCGACATTTAGCCAATGTCGATGAGCAAACCAACGCTGATCCTCGTCGTCATCGGCGAGATCAGTGAGTGTACCATTAATCGGGACCTTTCGTCCTCGTTGACGACTAAACCCATCTTTACTTCGGCATCAGTCCGACGGTAGTAATCAAACCAAACCACCACCAAATACCTCGTTAGGAAATGGCGAATATGTCTACTCAAAAAAATGGGGCTTAAAATAGAGGTGCTCCACCAGACTTGTTCAGATATTCTGGCAAGGGCAAAAATGGCTACAACCCGACTGTGGCGAAAACCTGAAAGGGTCCTACAGGAAAAATTAGGTACCCCGCCACGTGAAAACCCGAATGGGCACGTCGGCAAAAGCAAGAGGGGGCCGGTATCGGCGAAAACCCAGAAAGGTGCCTGTACAGGTAATGTGGTAATTAAAAGAGAACAATACAATATCTTCTATCTGGGAAGCCACTCCTACGGTCGAATTCCCAGCTTGATCGCAGGGATTCCTGCATAAGAATATTCTTATATGTCCCACCGGCATAAGCCTCACGCCTAACAAACTCCTTTGCTTCGGCATTTAACCCATGCCGATGAACAAGCCTACCATCAGTTTTTGTCACCATCGGCGAGATCGATGAATGAACCATCGACTCGGACCCTCCATCCTCGTCAAGAAATAAACCCCTTCTTTACTTCGTCGTTTAACCTGCACCGATGAATATGCTACCTTCGATCTTCATCGTCATCGACAAGATCGATGAACAAAACATTGACTTAGACCCTTTGTCCCCGTCAAAAAAATAAACACCATTCTTGTGCTTCGGCATTTAAACACGCCGAAGGGTACGTCATTTCCGAATCTCGTCACCATCGGTGAGGTCTATGGATGAATTATTGATTCGGTCCTTCGGCCTTGCTGGCAAATAAAATTCTCTCTATCTTTCAGCGTTCAGCCGATAACATTTCCCACTCATGCTAAGTAAAATCTTGTCCTCGGGAAAACTTTGCGCCGTAGTGGAGCGAACCCCTCATACCTTCCCTGAAGGCATGAGCACTCTCCTACCCTAGCAACTAACATGCCTCGAGCTTGATGGATTAGCGACATACCTCTATCTGAATTTGCGTAGAAGAAGCAGAAAGAAAAAGAAAGAGCCGTGAATTGGCAGCAAGTATGTAAAGCAGAAATTTAAAAAACTTCATTGCACAAAAAAAGAATTACATGATATCATGGGGCATCCCTCGGTATACATGAAGTACACAAAAGAAAAGCAAAAAAAAAGAGGGGAACGAAGGAACAGAAGAACGGGTCAACTATTGAGATAGCCAGCGGAAGATATCTTCAAATTCAAGGATCCCCAAGGAGGGGTGGCTGGAAAGTTCTTGCAGGCGAGATTCCTCGGCTTCGAGCCTTGCTAACTCCTCTTGGAATGAAAAGGCCCGGCCTTCTACAAGCATGGCCTCATCCAGGCTCTGCACCCGCACTTGTTCGGAGTCTTGCAGGTCCTCTTCGGCCTGAGTAAGTTCGGCCCGAAGCCCTGCTATCCTTTTCTGTAGGTAGTCAATATGGCTGCAGGCAGTGTCGGTAGCCTCCCTCTATTGCTGCGCAGTTTCCCCAGACGATTAGAGAGCAGCCTGACATTCGACATGCTGAAGCTTTAGGGCAGCCACCTGGTTCGCCAAAATGTGGTCAAGATACTCCCTTCAATTGACAAATTTTAGTAGTAGGAACACCCGTTGCGTCCATACTTCCAAAGGGCATCCGTAAGCTTGAAGCCCTAAAGTAACACGTTCTACTATGCCCCGTAATTGCAAATAAGTCAAATCTCTATGGGTCGACACAATATGACGTAACATGTTAAGATTCTGCCATACCATCTCGTCTGAAGAAGACAACCCAAGGGGTGCGGCTTCGGGCAGATGAAACTCCACCCTACTGTCAATTCCGGCCCAGAGTGCATCAGAAGGTGCCGATGAGGAGGATGACAGTGTCAGTGACGGGCCTGAAACTGTTGCCGCCTCCTTCGAAGCTGCTACCAACTCTTCCCGACTCCCCTCGATGAATGCAGGCAGGGCAGGAACAATGGTTGCAGGCTCACCCCTGGATTCAGGTGCCGAGCCGGAAGTTTCGAGCACAGGGTCAGAAGTTTGCTCTAGGCTGACCGGGGGAGGATTCCTCATGCTCTCCTGTCTGAATGGTTTCTTCAAGATCCACTCCGGCAGTGATCGCCAGGTTAGCTGCTACGTCGGCCGCTTTCTCCTGATGCTCCAACGGTGCTGCCTCGGCATCAGTAATATCATCGGCCGGCCCTTGTTCAATGGCCAATGGTGGAGGTTGTAACTGCTCCACGATATGATCAAGGAATTCTCACAGGCTTGCTGAGGCTAGTTATCTTGAGGCACCCACTAGGAAGCTGCAGCGCAAGCGGCCTCTACACAGGCACTACACCTTCACCAGGGGAGAACTTGAAAGATTCTAGCTGAGGAGCAGGGAGTGATGGCGCTACGCCCTCCAACGGTAGAACTGGCCCCATGGGGGTAGCAGGATCCTTCGTAAAGCGAACAAGCCAAAGGAAGAAAAGACATGTCAAAGTCCACGACGTAGGTAGTAATAAGGAAACCAAATGAAATTAGGGGCTCACCACAATTGGCACGAGGTCCAGTTCAGCCACTGCAGGAGCCTCCATTGACGGGTGCGTCAAGCCAGAAGTAACCTCGCCCTCCTCCAGAGAAAGACTCGTGTTGTGCTATGTGTGTGATTTTGATGGTAAAAAAATTTTATGTGTGTGTGGTAGCATAACTCTATGTTTGTGTGAGAAAGCTTAGTGAGATTGCTTAGTATTGAATGAGAAAGATTTTGTGGAAAACATGCTTGTATGAATGCCCATCTACATATCTGTGAGATGCATGTGAAAACAATTGAGATGCATGTGAAAACAATGCTCCTCGTGAAAATAATGCTTCATGAATGTTAGTTTTTATCAACAAGAATGTCATTTGAATGAATGAGTTCCCATGCTATTGTGCATCCCTTTGCATTTGGCATGATTGTCTACATGTGCGTGTTGAAGCATTTTGATGTTGAAGTAATGGTAGATACAAGAATGTGATTGAATGGTTGAGCTCACATGTCATTATATTTAGTTGATTGAGAGATTCAATTGCATCATAACAAAAACTTGTCATATGGTGGAATGTGTTTTTGTTGATTGATATGAGAAGCCAAATACATGTTTGAGTGGGTTCAATGATGTATTTTAATGTGAACAAGTTCAAAGTGTTAATACTTGATGCAAGTATTTTGATTCTCATCTAACCACTTACTTTATCATGTTTTTCAGGTTGAAAATTCATGGTTGATCCTCATGGGATTATGGTAATATCTAATCACATATTTTTCTTTGGATTCATGGAGGTTTGAGGATGAGTTTTAACCCATTCTGGCATGGGTCGACCCATAGGGTCGACCCTTACAGTTTCTGGGCTGGACAAAAGCTATTTTTTGAAGACAGGTTGCAGGGTTGCAGGACCCTTTTTCTTGCTATCTGGCCTCTGTAAACGCAAGGGTTGACCCATGGGATCGACCCTTTCCGGTCAGGCTTCGCGAAAATGTCCTAAACTCATTTGTTTGGCCTCGAAACATTACCAAATTACCCCTAAAAGTTTCCTAGATATATGAGGGTGTTTCTAACATATTTTAGGAGGGTTTTATGAGCCTTTTGGCAACTCTATCTTCTATATATACATCAGCTCTGAATTTTTGAAAAATAACCCTAATGCTTATGTCTTCCTATCTTGTAGGAGAAGAAAAGGGGGCAAGGAAGGAGGAGCTATTGCAAGGAGGTTTTGATCTACTTGGAGAGGTTTTTGGAGCTCGTGATAGAAGAGAAAGGGAGCGGAATGATGAAAGGAGTAAGATGATGGTGACTTCGTGATCATCCGACAACGAGCTAAGAAGAACCAAAAGAATCGAAGAAGGGGGAGCTTTACACTTGCTATATCTTTTTATTTTCAGTCTCTAGAGTTTGTTTGGGGTTCATTATATCTATTTATTCACGTTTCATAAATTTCTAAAAGAATATTTTGTGTGGGTGTTTGGAGATTTGATCGACGAGTGTTTGTGTGATGTGTGTGCATCGTTTTGTGCGGAGGATCTCCGCGTGTGTGTTTGGAGATTATTCCCCGTGTGTGGTTGGGAGTTATCTCACATGTGTGTGCAGGTTCTACCTACGTGTGTGTTGGAGAATCGCTCCGTGTGTGCTGTCTTGTAAGGGTTATTACAAAATAGTGGAATCATCACCGTGTTTGGTGGCGGGTGGACGTAGGCAAGGTGTGTAGTCGAACCACCTGAAAATTCTCTGTGACTTGTGGTTTGCTTGTAGAGTAATTACGGTTTGCATTCTCTTGTTTTAGTTATTCACTATTTGACGCATCGGCACAACGTTTCATACACACACAATCACATCAATTCTAATCACACGCGAGTGAGCTGTGAGAGCGTAATCCAATTTGCCATATCTTGCTCTTTATTCGTCAAGTCATTTAAGAGTTAATTGCTTATCTATCTATCGAACTTGAAAAGTGGTCTAAATTGTTTGGAATTAAATTTTAGAGGGCCAATCAATTCACCCCCCCTCTTGATTGTCGTTGCACTCGGACCCACAACTCGGGGCAATAATAAAACCTGGCTTAATTCGTGCTGGGTTGAAGGCCGGGAGATCACTCCCGTAAGAGGCTGATGGAGTAGTTTCTCTCGACCCCGCTTTCGAAAACTCCTCACCACTTGAAGTTCCATAGTCCATCGGTTCCTCAGAGGGTGGACTCTCTGATGAACCCGTAGCCTCTCCAGCCGACCCCTTAAGCCGTGCTGAACTATCTTGGGCTGCTTCCGAAGAGCTTCCTTTGGCCACAAGAGCAGCCGATCGCTCTGATGAAAGTCATCTCGTCAATGCTCCATGAACTGGGGCGCTAAGAGGAGCCTCAGCAGAAATAGAAGGGTTGGTACCTACTTGGAAAAACCAGCCTATAAATTTAAGGCAACTCATTGAGAAGTCAAGAAAGATAATAACCGTCGAGTACCTTGGCCTTCATGGCTGGGCGTCGGTGAAGGCAAATCTTCTTCTGTCGGGAAGACGGTTGCTATACCACCTCTTCCCTCTTCATCTCCACTAGTGATGGCAACTTCCTCCGTGGTTGGAGTGGGTTGAGGCGCCAGAACTAAGATAATAAAAAAAGAAGAAGAAGAGAAAGAAGAATAAGAATGAAGATTAACTCATGGCCAGCACAAGATGGCAAAGCAAAGGGTTGTACCTATATCTAGACATTCTTGTGGCTGCGAGGCCTCAAAATCCTAGAAGGTTGGGATCGTCGGAAGTGGCACTACAGGTTCTGCTGCCGCGGCCTTCTCCTTCTACTTTGCGGCTTCTGTTCGGGACCTTTTAGCTCGAGTCATAGCCTCTTTAAGGTGAGGCCTTTTCTGTTTCCTTGAACCACCAGCCGACAAAGTGGTAGTCGTTGGCACAGCAACCGGAGCCACAAAGTAGCTCAATTTCTGAGCTTTCAAGATTAATTTCTTGTACTCCCTGATTCTCTTCGAATCAGGGTGGTCTACATAAGATATACCCACGTGGTGGTCACATAAATGGATGACAATATATGTCGGGAAAGGAGCAAGACATGCGTGAATACACAAATTCGGAGAAGCATACCTGTCGGTCCTGAGTACAAAGGCGAGAGAGGCCAGAAGAATAAAGAGGGCTCCTCATCTCGGGATGCCCCTTCGTGAATCAGCCAGCAAATGTCTCCAATTGATATGCAATGCTCAGCTTGCAAGGCTAGGTCTTCGTGACCATGGACCAGCAAACAATGATACAAGCTGAGGTGGTCCATACCCCATTCGTCGGCATATTTAAAAGTCACAAACAAAGGTTGACTCAACATCACCTCAGCTTGTTGTTCATTGAGAGGCTATGGAGGCGCAGTAGCACAAACAGCAAGGAAGTTTGATTGTAAAAGGTGGGCCGCCGGTCTTCTTTCTTAGTGAATGTCCTATAACGACAATGGCGATCGACCTCTGGACGCTAGGGAGCAGCGGACACAAGGGGTTCCCCCACTAGCAGAGGGAATTGTTGGAGCGCCAGCCTCTCGCTCCCTACACAGTACAAGCCCTGGAGGGTTTTCAAGAATCATCCTTGTTGATCGTGGGAAGTTCAGTGTCACGCCCCGAGCCTTTATTACAGCGGAAGACTCGCTCGGGGAGCGTGAACAGCCGGCATGGTAAGCCTCTTGCAAGCAAGAATCAATCAGAGTGCGAGACAATCACACAAGTAAATGCAATTGCACAGGATTTAATCAAACTTCAACTTCATGTCATAATGCACAATATTCAAAGATACAATCACTAATTTAATTTTCATTCTACTAGACTCAAGAAATAGGAAAATTACATTGACTCAATCTAGACATTATAGACTTCCTAAGTCTTCACTCATCTTTAATCGCTCTCGGATCCGCTACTGGAATAATCTGAATCCGAACCCGACTCACTTTCATTTCCTAAAAAAGATTGGAAATAGGTAATGAGCACACTTGCCCAGTAGGTATCTTCGCATCAACATGAAGGCACTATTAAAGTGATTAACATTTTCTCTCTAAATAAATAAGATAAAATCATGCAATGCGATGATCATGTGATTAAATCAAAGTAACAAGACTATCATATAAGATGGAAGAATGAACTAGTAAGAATAGGACAAGAACATGATATTGGCCTTTCATGAACAAGAATATATCGAGAATGTACTAGCAAGCCACATAATCAACACTTTAGCATCTTATGCTTATGAGCAAGTGCTTCGTGAATTTCTGTGGAATATCAAGCAAGAATGTCATGTCATGTCGTGGATCTTCACTTATTTATAGAAATAGTACTCCCAGCGTAATGCGACGCCAGTAGCATCATACCCCATGGTTTATAAAATAGTATGTTTCCGGCAATCAACCGAGGGGACTAGCATAGAGCCCTTGAACACAATCAGTGCTCGATCGCATCTTCAGTTATAAATTAAGCTACTTCCATGTAGTATAACAGTAAAGTATGGCCAAGAATATAGCACTTCCAATAATTCCAAGATAACTAAAATCAATGAATGAATGCTTCAACATAAGAATGTAGGAGTCAAGAAATAGACTTTAAACAATGTCATGCTCATAGAAATAAATCGACAGCATAATGGTATTTTCCTTAACTTCCATTTCATTTAGATCAATTTAAGCAATATGACAAGTTCTAGATCATCAAGGTTTGCCTAGAATCATTGGAATATCAACCCTTGGTCAAACCTTGGGTTAACATATACAATCTATGTAACGGTCGTTTACTGGGCCGTTACACCATGTAACGCGCCATTAATGGGCCGTTACAATAATCAGAGTCCAGAAAGATAAAAATAGACTCAGAGGAATGTGACGGTCTGGCATTGGGCCGTTACGTGAGCCTGACGGTCCTGTTCAAGGCCATTACATTTCAAGAATTAGAAACCATGATAGTGTATTCTAGTTATTGGGCTTTAATGGTACAACCAACTCGGCGTCCTAGTGGGAATCTTAGGCTCGCGGAGAATTACGGAGGTCTTGAAACAATGATTTCCTAGTCTATTGGAAGGAATATCCAATAGAGAGGTCCTCATGTCCAAGATTATGTTCCTATAGTGCAAAGTGTGAACTAATGACAACATACCGGAATATGTGCCATGTACTTATAGAATTGACTCTATTGACAGAGAGAGATATGTATACTCAAATTTGAAAATCATGATGAAAACTTCGTCAATACAATGTTAAAAAGTCATTCTTTATAATACAAAACTATATAATTTGGCTTTAAAAAAATTAACATAACTCAATAAAAGTGAGACCACAAAACATGCAATACCTATCATGATTGATCAAATAACTTTAAAATCACATGATCAGGTTAAAACTTAGGTAACTAGGCTTTAACAATAATAATATTGGCAGGTTATATTCTGTCTTGGGGTTGACAGAACATAGTATAACGGTCTGGAGATGGGGCGTCATTGTGATTGTGACGGTCAGGACCCAGGCGTTACATAAATGTATCGCGTCAGTCCAAGCGCGTTATAATCAATCGTGAAACCCAAATCCAATCAGGGAGTATAACGGTCTATCGTGGGGCCGTTACATGGAAGTGACAGTCCTTCTGTGATGCGTTACAGTCTCTGCTGATAGGAAACAACTATAAAAGCTAGGAGATCAACTCACATCCTGTCTTTATCAAAACATCATGAGTTTCTAGATATGTTAACAAAGTAAAGGTTGTCTATATGCATGGGTATTGATGAATAGATGGATAGTCAAGTCTTTAATCTTTAGTTAGGGCTAAGGGAAACATGATATGCATAGAACCAAAAAACATGAAATTGATGATCTAGCATGCATGAAATCCAATCAAAACAGAGGCTCTTAGTCCTATCAAGTTGTTTTTGCCATTCATGAGATAACCTACCTCTTACTTAGACTGTAGTTCCTGAATTTGGTAGAGAACCTTGCCCTAGATCTCCTCCTTCTCTTGTGACTTTTCCAGGAACTTCCTTGGGCTCTAACTCCACGACCTCTTGACCTAAAGATGTGAAATTCGGAGGGGAGTTAGTCTAAAGTATTGTGAACAAATTATTCTAAAGAACTTACCTGAGATAATGACTCCTTACCTTGCTTCCTTACGCCCAAAAAGTAAGGGTCTATAGAGTTTAGACTAGGGTTTAAGGATTAGATCGAGTTTAGAGTCCTTGTTTCATCAAATCCTAATCCCTAAGAGTCCTTAGAGTCTTTACAATCCTTCCCAAGTCGATCCCTAGTGGATAGGAACATCAAGTTCCAATCTTTTCATGAGTTCCTTTGCTCACGGAACTAACAGGTTTGTAATGGACTAGGGCCTACGCGTTAGGGTTATGTGGCGGCCTCGCGATAGACCGTTACATCACTCGTTCCCAGAGTTCAAAGGAAATAAAACTCTTTTAGTTTTCTGGTTCATAGTGTAACGGTCGAGACACCGTGCGTTACACGTCTGTGACGGTCGTCTGATGGACCGTTACAGTTAACGTGGATAGAGTTCTAAATTGATCAAACTCTTCTATTTCATTATCCGCCTATTTATCTATATTAAGTTGTATTTATCCTTATAATTCCATGGATAAGCTTAATAACCTTCTAGAATATGGGCCAACTTAATGGGCCTGGTTTACAAACCCTTTAGACTTTAATTAAGTCAGTTGGGTTAATTGATTAACACCATTTGGCCTTATATTGATTTATAACTTCAAATTAGTCCCTTTAATTGCTCATAATGCCATAAAACTATCAAATAAATTCTGGGGCACTACATTCAGGCTGTGGCCTCGAAGTATTACGCTTTGCGGCTTTCCTTGCATATAAATACGCTTGCACCTCGGCATCCTTTCGGTGCTTCAGCCTTTCCAAGCTGGCCGGGTCAATTTCAAACACTGGAGACGACTGGGCGTTCAGGAACTTTCTCTCTGCTGTGTCCCAGCAATCATTTCGGGAGGTACGAAAGAAGCCTGCTCGAGAATTCCACCACTTAATATACTCCGGCATCACGCAGGGGAAACGTGTAGGGGCAGGCATCCTGAATGAAACAGCTTCTCTATGGTAGAAATCATCCCACCAGGTGCGAGCCTCTTCAACTGCTGTAGACCCCAACCTCACCCGGTTCTCCAACGGGAATTGTGTTGAAGATGGGAGAATATGTTGGTCGTAGCCGAAATTCGTGCCAAAACGGAAGGGATAATATGGCTCCAAGTAAGTGCTCCCTCCCTTCCAGAAAAACCAAGACACTGGGTCTGATAGATAGAACCTAGTCTACCAGTTCTGGCTCCAAAGAAGGCCGTGTACAGACTGCCCCAGAAATTGGATGGGTATAATCCTCGACCGCTCCAAATTTACATTCTCGTGAACGGTCCACCAGCAGACTGGAATGTGCAGCTAAACTACAGAAGTGTAACGCAGAAGGGGTGTTCATGGGGACTTTTTCAGTTGCCCCCTGATAAAAAATAGCTGGTCTATGGGCTGATTCGGCTCCACACAGACAAACTCTAACATTCTCGGGAGCATGCTCGATGACTGCAACGTCCGGGGAGCAAACTCAGGAAATAAAGTACACACCCAGGAGTTGAAGAAATGAAGAGGACCTACGGTCCGCAAGTTTCTCGACAGATGTGAATGATGAAGGTCTCCCAGCATCTTGTAAATCAAGCACAAGGCGGCTGGGCCAGAGAGACAGCTTCACTCCCACGCCATAAGACACACCGGATATATAGCCTCGGCGCGAATTACAGTCTCATCGCCCTGAGGAAGAGCAAATTCACATAGCCAATATGTTAAATACGTCGCACAATGTGTAATGGCGTCCACCCCGATAGGGTTCAGGCAACCCCGCTGCCCCTTTTGCAATGAAGATGAAAGGTGGGTTTTCCGCCGAGCATGCTTCTTCAACTTGCTCGGAGCCGCTGCAGCAGAAGGAAGGTCTTTGTACTTCTGATCGCCCCTGAAAAAATATTGTAGCCATAAGCCCATCCTCACCCATTTCCTTTCTTTTCGAGAGCGGGTGTGAGAAGAAGTGGCTTCAGTAGTGTCGCGATGCGACAAACACAAAGTCCGGTACACTTTCATCAGGTACCGATAAGCATAACCAGTCAAATAGTGGCCCTCCCCATTGGTTTGGTCCTTTAGCCGGTCGGGCCAGCAAACTTCTTCATAAGGCTCCCCATCAATCGGGAGGCCGCTCAATTAAGATAGACTCTATAGGTCTAATGAAGTCTACCCCTCCACTGTGTAAAAAGTGTTGAACTCAGGGCAGATGGCCTCCATAATTCTGCAGCAAAGCACCTTTGAAATGGGGTAGCAGAAGCGCGAAGCATATACGTTGTGGTACACCTCGACAGTCATTAGGATTGGGCCGTAGTTCTTATAGTGCCCCAGAATTTATGTAATAATTTCTGGATTATTTATAGAATTTTTTGGAATTTACTAGGAATTTATAAAGGCTAAATAGATTTATAAATAGATTATTGGATTAATAAGTCATTATAAGGCCTAATGGTGTTAAATAATCAACCTAGCCTATTTAAATAAAATCCAAAAGGTCTAAGGACCAAGCCCATTAAGTTTGGCCATATTCTAGAAGGTTATTTAGCCTATTCACAGATAAATACTATTTTTATAGATAATAAGATGGATAATTAATAAAAGAGTTTGATTTATGTTGAACTATGTGCACGTTGGATGTAGAGGTCTATCGTGCGACCGCCACAGCCATGTAACGCACCAGTCTTCATGCGTTACACCCTGTCAGTTCCGTGAATGGAAGAACGAGTAGAAAGATTGGATCTTTGGGATCCTATCTACAAGAGACTTAATTGGGAGAACTTGTAAGGTTACTAAGGACTCTTAGGGATCAGATTCTGGAAAATTAAGGACTCTAGAATCGATCTAATCTTCAAACCCTAGCCAAAACCCTATAAATAGGACCTAGTTCTGACTGAGCGACCCTTACTTTTGGCTCGTGAAGAATCAAGATAATAGGTCATAATTTTAGGTAAGTTCTTTAGAAGATTTTGTTTAGTATACTTTAGACTAATAGTTCCCCAAATTTCGTGCTAGGAGATCAAACAACCAAGGAGATTGAAGCTTCCAAAGTTGATGGTTCGACCATAATAACCCAGGAAACTAAATGCAAGACCCCCGAAGATCAAGTGATTAGGACGTCTAAACGAGGTAATTAGGGCTCAGTCCTTTAGAACTTTTTGTTCACCTTAGTTTCAAATTCTTACCCTCAAAAGTTCACGTCCTTAGGTCAAGAGATTGGAGAGATAGAGCGATGTGAAGTTGCTGAAAAACCTCAGGAAGGGAAGAACTAGGGCGTGCCTTGCAGTCCTAAATTTGAAGATTAAAGCTCATTTAAGAGATAGGTCATCTCATGATTGCAAAAAGATCTTGTTAGGGATAAAAGCCCTCTGGTTTTCATTGGTTTCATGCATCATAGATCATTAATTTCATGTTTTAATAGTTCTATACATACATGCATCTCTTAGCCCTAAATGGAAAATAAAAGATATTATCTTGTCTATTCACTAAATCTCATGCATATAGTTGGCCTATACTTCGCTTATCATGTCTGGAATAGTTGTAGTATTTTGATTTCCAGGCATGTTATGTTTTCATAAACCTTTACTTTATTTTACTGTCAGCAGACTATCTGACGCATCAAGGTAAGACCGTTACAATGATATAACGGTCTTACGACAAGCCGTCACACCTTCTGTTGTTTTTAAATTTCTCTGTTGTCTCTAACGGTCCAGACTCAGTGCGTTACAACACTATAACGGTCCCACGATAAAACCGTCACAATCACTGTGACGCCCCCATTCTCGATCGTTAGAGTAACTGAAGATAAAATTGAAGAACAGTCACATTAACTTATAAATATGCCTAGTTAGCTAAGTTTGAACATGTTATCATGACTTTAAGTTTAGTTACTGATTCACAATCGACATTGCATGAGTAAGGTGTCTTAAGTTATTTTAAGTGATGTTAATTTCATGTGCCAAAATTCTATAGTTTTGTACCTAAATCATGATTTTCAATGATGAATTGATGGAGTTTATCTTGGTTTCACATTGCTACACATTCTCTCTCTATTTATAGAGTCATTTCTTTAAGTACATGGCACATATTCCGATATGTTGTCCATTAGTTCACACTTTACACTATAGGAACATTATTCTTGGACAAGAGGACCTCTCTATTGATATTCCTTCCAATGGATTAGGAAATCTTGTTTCAAGGCCTCTGTAATTCTCTGCGAGCCCGGGATTCTCACTAGGACGTTGAGTTGGTTGTACCATTAAAGCCCATTTAGTAGATTACACTATCGATGTTTCTGGTTCTAGCAATGTAACAGATCTATACTGGACCGTCAGGAGCATCTAACGGCCCAATATACGACCGTCACATTTCACTAAGTCTATTTTACTATTTCTGGATTCAGACTAATGTAACGGGCCCACTACTGGTGCGTCACATGAGTGTAACGGCCCAATCCTTGACAGTCACATTGTTTGAGTGCTTAACCATTGACCCAAGGGTTGATGTTTCAAAGTTTCTAGATGGATTAATGATGATCCAGAACTTTCCAAATTAGTTCAAGACACCTAATTTCAGTGATGGAAAATAAAGAACGTACCGTTGTGCTGCCAATTTATTTCCATAAGCATAACCTTGTTTAATTCATTCTTGACTCTCGCATTATTAAATTGAAGCGTTCATTCATTGAATAGTGTTATCATGAACTTATTGAATTATACATTCTTGGCCAAACTTTATTGTTACATGCGTGGAAGTAGCTTGATTTATACTTGAAGATGCGATCGAGCACTGATTGTGTTCAAGGGCTCTATGTTAGTCCCCCCGGCTGATTGTCGGAAACATACTATTATAAACCATGGGGTATGATGCTACTGGCGTCGTATTGCGCTGCGAGTACTTTCTCTATAAATAAGTGAAGATCCACGGCACGACATGACTTTCTTGCTTGATATTCCACAGAAATTCACGAAGTACTTGCTCATAAGCAAAAGATACTAGAGTGACGATTATGTGGCATTGCTAGTACATTCTCGATACATTCTTGTTCTTGAAAGGCCATAACATGTTCTTGTTACATTCTTGCTTGTTCATTCTTGCTCTCATTCTATCTTACATGATCATCTTGTTACTTTGGTTTAACCGCATGATTGATCGCATTTGCATGATTTTACATTATTTCTTTAGAGCTAAAATGTTAATTACTTTAATGATGCCTTCATATTGATGTGAAGATACCTACTGGGCAAGTGTGCTCATTACCTATTTCCAATCTTTTCAGGAGATAGAAGTGATTCGAATTCGGATTCGGGCTATACAAGTAGCGAGTCCGAGAGCGAATGAAAGTGTTGTCAAGATGAGAGTGAAGACTTAGGAAAGTCTATATTGTTTAGATTGAGTCTATGTATATTTCCTATTTTCTTGAGTCTGATAGGTTCAAAGAAGTTGAAAGTTATTGTATTTGAATATTTGATTATCAATGAAATAAGTTGGAGTTTGATTAAAATAATGTGCGATTACATTTATGTGTGTGACTGTCTCATGCTCTGATCATTCTTGCTTGCAAGAGGCTTACCATGCCGGCTGTTCTCATTTCTCGAGCGAGTATTCCGATGTCATAAAGGCTCGGGACGTGACAGTTAAGTTGGTATCAGAGCCTGAGTCTCAAGACTTAGGGAGAAGAGTCATGTCATAGGATAAGTCCAAGGTTTATAAGGACCCCTACCTATGAACTAAGGAAGAAATTTTCACACCCAGGTGAGAATTGGGTAGAACCCGGGATAAGAAAGTTAATTAGTTTTAAGATTAATTTTCCTTCCAGTTTCACGAGAAATAACATGTTGTTATTTTTTCCTCAGGTACTCTATTATTACCATGGCTCATCGCGTAAATTGGGATGGCATGCAACAAACTGTTGCTGGCCTTACACAGGCATTACAAACCATGGTGCAAGCTGGAGCAAGGACTGGTGATTTGCATCACAACTTTTGGAGCTTAAACCCTCCGTGTTTCTATGGTTCTTCTAATCCTGACAAGGTAGAGAACTGGATAGACGAAATGAATCATATCTTTGATGTTATCCAATGCACCGATCAGGACAAGGTGCGTCTCGTAACCGTTCAACTTAACAAAGATGCCCGTACATGGTGGAAATTAGTTCCGGCACCTCCGGCCGATGCACCTCATACCTGGGATGGTTTTCTTACCCTATTCCGTGCCAAGTATTTTTCTGAGCACGTAAAAGAGAGAAAGGCTATGGAGTTCGCCACTCTTCGGCAAGGAATGATGACGGTTGTCGAATATGAACTGCAATTCTCAAGGCTTGCACCTTACGCACCGCATCTTATCAGCACCGATTTATTGAAGGTAAATCGGTTCATGGACGGGTTACGGCCGGTTTCATTCAGCAGCTCAGAACCCAAAACATCCGTACTTATGCAGAAATGGTTCAATGAGCGTATTTGTGTGAAAGGACCTTAGAAAAGGTTGAAAAATTAAAAGAGAAAGGAGAAGAATCCAGCCGATGCTCAGATCGGCGTTATAAGAAAGAAAAGTTCAGCATCACGGAGCCCTACAAAAGCCGTGATAGTAAGAAAAGATCCAGAAATGAGAATGGTTGAAGTTCCCATAAGTAAAAGAAAGTCAAGGAAGAGAAGGAGCAAGTTGCTACAGCTTGCACGTTTTACAAGAAATTTGGCCATTAAGCTGAGGAATGTTGGAAGGGCCTCGGCGCTTGTTTACGTTGTGGAAGCAAGAAGCATCGCATGCCAAATTATCCCCTTATGAAAGACCAATCGTCCGATGGAGGACATAGGAGGCAGGCTCGCCTCAATGCCGTCTTAGAAGAAGAGGAAGCGCCCAAGGATGGTGGCCTTATGGAAGGTACTCTTCAAATTTATTCTCATCCTACATTTATGCTAATCGATACTAGTGCCTCTCATTCTTTTATCTCCACTACTTTTGCAAAAACATTATCAATTGCATCAGTATCCTTACCTTCAGATCTCGCTATTACCACACCCTTAGGTTCTGGAACAAAGCTTACCGACTATTATCCTGATAGTGAAGTGTTAGTAGAAGGTCATAATCTCCCCGCAAACTTAGTATGCCTTGACATGATAGGTTATGATGCCATTTTAGGGGTAGATTGACTTGTAGATCATAATGCTTATATCAATTGCCGAAATAGGAATATATCCTTCCAAAAACACCGGTCTTCAAAGATTCTCTTTTCTTGGCATTAAGTACAAGAAGCATCCTACTATCATATCTTCTCTTCACGCTTGCAAACTTATCTCGCAAGGATGTGAAGCT